>SJOL01007411.1:98978-254106 GCA_004794785.1 Opisthorchis felineus | reverse complement strand
TTCATCTTTGTTATTGACATGCTACTTGAAACTTCTTTGCCTACGTATGAAACCTCGGGAATAGAAGTGTTCCCAGGGCGTTCGCTCACAGCGTTGATTATGTTGATATTGCTTCCCTTGGTTCAAATCCTTCAAAGATGCAAGTCATTCCAACTAGCCTAAGTAATTCGACCGCACGGTTCGGTATGCGCTTCGCAGCTGCAAAGTATAAAGTGCTGCTACAAGTTTGGATAGGATCAGGCCCAGTCCTCATGCTTGCAGACCAGACAATCGATGTAGTACATAAATTCTGTCTACCTGGGTAGTTGTATAAGTTCTAGTGGAGTGGCTGGAGACGAGATCGTTTCTCGAATCGAGAAGCCCGGGGCAGCTTTTGTCAATCTCCGACACTTGTGGCGCCGAAGTGACGTCAGTTTGTCCGTCAGGGGCAGAGTATACACTATGGTGGTGCGATCCATACTGTTTCATGGATCATAAACTTGCCCTCTACGCGCAGAGGATATACGACAGCTGTCATTGTTTGAACGTCGGTGACTCCGAAACATTGACCGAGTCGAGTGAGAACATGGGAGTAGCATTTCTAAGGTACACCGGATAGTTTTCAGAACAAAGAGCTCTCCAACGTTGGTCAAGCTTTTCACGCTTCGTAGGTTGTGCTGTTTAGGGCACGCACATGTTTGAGGACCGTCTGCCTCGCAGAGCTGTTTTTGCCCAGCCCTGTGCTAAGTGGAAGCGACCGAGAGGTGGACAGTCTATGAAGAAACAACGAAGTATGAAAGCAGTAACCAGTAAATTCAGTCGAGTTGACACCTGCTGCATCCTTATATGAAAACCACTGGACTCAAATCATAACCGTTTACCGATGCTGGTAGACGTGGCCCAATCACGCAAACAGTGGCACTTGTACACCAAAGCTATCGCTTCAGTGCTTATCTGCCTAGTTTTCCGTTCCCCCAAGTAACTAGAGTGGTTCAGTACGAACTGGTTGATTATGCCATTGCCTCCAATGCTTGGCTATATCCCCCGCACTCTCCCAGTTTTTGGTAACCGAAACTGTAGCAGCTGGAACTAACGTACACTTCGTACATGGTTTACAGCTGATAACTTGAACTGAATAAGATCATCCTGAGATTTCATATCGAATGACATGGTCGCATGCATAGTATCCGTCGCTTGTTAGAAATTTGCTGGTTTACGCTTAACATCAAATCAAAACCTATCATATTGGTATAGTCCTCGGTGGTTATTCGTGACCAGGAGTTCACTGCAGTATTCATGTACTCTTTCCTGACGATGGGCGTCAACAGAAAAGCTTTTGAAAAATACGTTTCCGCCGTTAAGCCTTATTGATACATCTTTGTGTGTTAATAACGAAACGGATGATTTTCAAATGGTTCATTCAAACCATTTGAAAAGTCACCGCATTCGTATCCGTTCTATTGACCAGAAAAAATCGGTGTCGCCCAAGGGGATTAGTTTTCTGGACGCAGCTACTATGGCCTGTCTAACTCTGCTTACACCTGTGGGACGACTTGGTAGAGGACTATATGTTTTGGCGAACTAAGGGCTAGACTCCCGGTTTTAAGTACAATACTGCCTGCACCTGGCTGTATCACCCAGCCCAGTTTCAGTTTACGCGTATGTTTTTCGGTAATTCAACAATTCAGTAATTCTTCATGATTATGAGGTCTTCCATCGTACCAGTTGGTAACAGAAAGTATGAAACTATTCGTCGCCGCGGTGGGTTGACATTATCGGTAGGGGAAGATATGGAATCCAGAAGAACATTCCTTAAACCTCTCTGTCCAACATATTCTAAATGGGGTTTATCACGCTGAACGATGTAACATATACCAGGGGATGAAGTGGGACGAACTTAAACTAAGCAGATAATGGCCATCTGTTCCCCAATGTCATTCCTTCCAATTTGCGTGGTTGATCTGCGTGAAGGCTGTTCGACTAACATACATGTGTTGCGAGATATGCTACCCATGTCCGATGTGGCATCGAGTCGTAACAAAACTGTACAACGTTTGATATGAAGTGTAATACACCTCCTCTGCTGTCGCACTTTGATGAGGTCTGTTTACACTGGGGTGTGTTCCTGGTGTTGCCCGATGAGTACCCACACTTCTATGTTTGAGTACGGCCTATCACGTCGTATTTTAACTGCTGATACCCCTTCCAATACTCGGACTGACAACCCAAATACAGTGGAGCTGCCGGACGGTTTGTTATTCTGATGGCTTACAACTCACGTGCAGAATGCTTGTTTCTATAGGATCCTGAGATTTGGAAATAAGAGGAATGAATGAATTTCATAATACTGTCGTGCCTCCGACAGCTTCTGTTACACGACCGATCATGTTTTTTTTTAAAACTATATTCATGAGGGAACACCATACCGCACTCTGTTTGGCGATGATACGTTAGGGAACTCTCATCGTAACGACATCCTACTCTTACTGAAGAGATTAATGTCTCTCCAGTTATCACTTGCGGAGAAGGTAACTTTGGCGCTAGGTTAGCGCAATAATGTTACTATGGATTACACCGATCCATTCAACATGGCCACTGTAATTGCAGATTTTACCACCGCGTTGGTGATGTGTGAAACAGGTTTAAAATGATGGTATATTGCCATTATTATGTGGTGTATTGTTATATTATTGTTCATATTGGCAGCACGGGACATTTCGAAAATCAATTACTTCTGTTTCAGAAGCTTCTGTCTCCAGTATATTCGAACTCTTGAATCTGACTCTCACTAGATATTAGTAGGCTCGGTTTTTCCTCACGGAGTGTACATCACCGTGGATCTGATTGGTTCTATTTAGGTCGCATGCAATTACTTGTTGTGGTTGAGAAAAACAAATAGTGTACATAGTCTTTTTAACCTTTTTAGCCTCAGAGTTGATGTCCATTGAAAACTCTGGACTGTTAGATCGTGTCGCTGATTTAGAAAAGCGGAGTGCTGAGCTGGGCAATGAAGTTGCTGGTCTGCGAAACTCTCTAGCTGATTGTCTCCGTCGTCTCAGCCTGCTGGAATCAAATAAAGGTACGGCTTTATGTCAAACCCGACCATATACTACAACTTCCTCCAGACCTGGTAAGTTGCAACATTTTCCATGGCATAATGTCGAATAATTTGTGGCTCGGTTACATCCTCTGTTTGCTGATCAGGTGGCTGTCGGTCTGTTCGCCAAACTAGCAGTTGAGTTGTAAGCAGCGGTAGGTATTATCAGTGCTTCCTCCTTACCTGCTTGCACGTACACGGTTTCCAAGGAGCAGCTGCGATTGGCTAGTTGGAGGATAGCTTTCCGGTTATTTCATTTACCTATTTGCGTTCTGGTTCGTTTTCTTCGTATTCTGTTGGTCCGCCGGATAGCTTCTTTCCGAGCGTTCTGGCCCCTGTTCTGACTGGTCAGTTTGCGATTTGCGTTCCGTTTTGGTCTGTTTTCCCTGGATTTGATCAAACTGAGGTCGGAGATGAACCAAAAAAATTACCAGAAGGCTGTTCTCCAATTAGCCAATAACATATAAGGATATCAGATGCTCTTTTAAAAAATGTAAACGCAGGCAGGTGAGGAGGAAGTAACCAATCAACCACTCTCCGATGTTATTTGCTCGATTGATGACGAAACGTTTGTAAGCAAATTGCCAAGCTCAGCCAACAGGTCAACAGCCACGTGGTCAACAACCGATAACACTTCGTGTTTCTGTTACTTATGCTATACCCCCTCATTTTATATTAGGGAATGGAGGCTCCCAATATCGAGAGATTTCATAGATTTCATGTAACATTTCAACCAGACGGAGAATTTTCTCACTGACCGTTCTTTAGTGCATGTCGTCTCTCTGCTACGGGTCCAACAAAGGGCCGACAGCCCAATCCAAGAACGTGGATTGGAGAACTACATGAGGCTACCATATGGTGGTTAGTAATACTTGTCCAGAGGGTAGTGTGAGCTGCCTGGTAGACACTAAATCGCAAAGCTAGATTTAACCGAAGAGCCTCTGAAGTGATTTTTCTCGGTGAGCAGTGGTTTCCTCAAATTTATATTTCGAAGCGAGACACTAGTTAGCAACTCCGTTCCATCGTCCAATCGTCTGAAACGGAATAAGTATACCTAGGCGATGGGGGAAAAAGATACTACATGGATCGTGGACATTCTTCATAACCGGGAATACTGTTACAATGTGCGCTATAGCCACTAGATTTTGAGCCTTTTGGCCATATTGTCTCCAGCCTGTACGTAAATTATTTCGTCAAAGTTATCTCGACTGTATTACTGTTGTCCCCTGTAGCAGAAAACCTTCTTCTCATAGCCCTCATTATACTCAGTGCTCATTCTCCCGCATTTTCACACCCGATCCACAGTTCTTCGTCCCGGTCCGCATGTTTTTGGTGTTTACACTGTCTGTGTGTTCCGTTGTTGTTGTCCTGTTTCTCTCATTCTAATCTACCATACTGTGTTAGCATGCATGGGCTAGTTCATCTCACAGAGGCAACAACTGTTTTATGGATAGTTTTACTTGTAGTGCTGGTCAATGAATGTATTGTACTGATTCAGAAACATCAGATGTTTTCAGGGTACATCGAATATAATGCATGGCCGATTATTCTGCGCTTAATATCCGTTGACGGATTTGTAAAGCGATTACTCACTCAAGATTCCTCCTTCCGTGACGAAGCTTCTAGTGGATTGCCCCGACGATTATTTCGTTATTGCTAACACAGCATTGCTACATTCCCATTCGTGTTTTTTTGTGATATTCCCACTGATTTTTTTTACCGGGTTTACTCAGGTCTGCACATATCAGCTTTGGTGGTCCGCCTGCTTCGTTTGGATGATTTTCCACTTTTCCGTTTCGTGTGAGGGATGTGAATTCGCTTTTGCGACTGAATTTATTAATTATGGTAGGTGGTGACGTCTAAAATTGAGTGGGTTCACTGAATGAATCCGGATACTTGCCTACCAACTCACAACTAGGTCTTATATCAGGGCGTTGCAGTCCTGGCGGGCCTTAGGAAGGATGATCAGCCCATGTCGAGTCTTTGTACACTACTAACTTTGTTTTCCTACTTTAATGAGGTTTGGCATCCGACTGCGAAGCCTCACGCCATTTTCAGTAAGGATCTTAATTCAGGCCATCAACCGAGATATCAACAGCGTTAAGATTCATTTATTGGATTACTTGTCAGATTTCTCCTAAGTTGTAACTAGTACTTTAACCTCGTATTCTTCGTCGTCCCTAAAACGGTCAGGCGATCGTTCAACTCCGGTTCCACAAAGAGAAGTAATCTGGTTCGTTTTTCCAGATTACAGTACTCTACAGTATGCAGTTAGATGCACGTCCCCATAAACTGCAAGAAGTGCATGACACTTGTCAAATCTTGACTAAACGTTACTGTTCGACCGAAAATTCACCCTTTGATTATATCTCGTTCCTCATGTTTACCACTGCTGACTGGCTTCCCGATCAGTCCTTGAACCAGGGCTCCCTGTCACTAAAATAGACTGCCAACATGTGCAACCTAACTCATTCCAGCAGTTTTTCAGGGTTGATAGGAGCTGCTGCTACGTGAACATCCCCAAAAGGATGATTTCACACACCAATCAAGCTGTTTCTTGCAGGGACATTTGAAGTCTGGGTCTGTTCTTCCTTCTACCTACGCCAAGCAGTGGATTACTGAAGATAGTAGTTTTGCATTGTTTTCTCGGAAGCGCCTTTTATTCAAGGAAATGGTCTTTTAACCCCAGGTCCTTCCCCTGAACCGTTGGTAACAGGACATGCCTGGGAATGATTTCAGTCGTTTCCATACTGTGTCCGGACTCCAGTTACTAATGAGCTGTTTAAAATCGTGAAGAGCCTATCTGTTGTTGTACTCAACGAATGAACTGATTCCCTGTTTTTACTGTCTAGTGCCTTTTCTATTTCTCCTGAGATCGATCTGTCACGTGTTGTTTTTCACAACGGATCTCACGACTCAGCTGTGTGCGCTAGTTTTTCATGTACTTGCTTTGCGCTAGTTGTTTTCATGCTCTATCTCACCTGCTGTTTTTGATCCGTTGTTACCTCTTTGACGTTGAACGTGTTTCTAACTTCATACAGAATTTATCTGTTCAAAGTTTTTTGCACTCCTACGGTCGTTTAGATGCATGTGCTTGGTGGCTCGTTTGTACTGCACGCTTGCTGGATGAGTTCCGAGATGGTGTGACACCAGAGTGACCGACTATATTGATTTTTATCTGTACTCACCCTGTTACTTCAGGAACAACGGTTGCGACGACCGCAACCAACAAAGCGGCTCCACATCGTTCTGAGGGTGGGCCAAATCGGCGTGGAAATTCAAAACCTCGTCCAACCACCAACGTCAGCACTTCGCGAGATGGACCGGTTGGTTCGCATAATCTACAGCGGATTGGGAATAAAAGCGCATCGTCAACTGCGTTGGACCGCCACGCATCTACCGGGTAACTAGACCATTCACTGCACAAGTCGTCAACTGTCTTTCGGCTCTGGAATATTTTTTTTCCTACACTCATATAGGGTCTTAGCCACCACAGAAAAACATTGACATAGCATGGTATCGTTTCGGAACGTGTTACCGAGGTTTACTTTGGTATTCAGTAGAGATGCTTCAACCTCGGTGCAAACCGGCTCCAGTAGACCGTCGAGCGCTACGGCATTGTCTAGGGAGCAAAGGTATCCTTCATAAATTTTTTTACCCTCAAGGCATTATAAACCAACTTTCGCGGACGCGTGAAGGTCTACGGGAAGCCCTCGCCTGAGTGCACTACATCAAGTGGTGTCAGACAAGGCTGTCCTCTTTTGTTTTCAACTTTGGCATTGATATGATCATGGAACGTTCACTCCCAGCCTCTAAGGTCGGTGGGGTCCAAATGCTCCCAAAGTATTCGCTCACATATTGAGTACTCAGACAATAAAGCTGTTCTTGGATTTGAGGCCATTATAATGCAGACAACAATAAATGATCTGAATAATTCTGCCTCACGGTTTGGCTTGCGCTTCACATCTGCAAAAAGTAAAGTGTTGCTGGAAGATCGGGTGGGCTCGAATCCTAACCTCATGCTTACAGATGAGCCTATTGAGGCAGTAGACACTTTTCTACCTGGGAAGCTGCAGCAGTCTCGGTGGTCTAGCCAAATACCATATTCCCATACAGACTGGGAGGGCTAGAGCAGCTTATGTGAACCTGCATCACCTGTGGTGTGGGCGTGGCAGCTTATCCACCAAGGGTCGAGCTTGCGATGCTGCGATGCGATCCATACTATTATACGGGTCAGAAACCTGGCAGCTGCGCGCTGAGGACGTCAGAAGGCTTTCAGTGTTTGACCATCGATGTCTTCGGACCATTGCCTGAGTCTGGTGGGAACACCGGAGCAGTAATGCTGAAGTTAGTCGAATCGTTTTCGAAGGAAATAACTCACGATTGGTGAACTGAACACACTCCCTAGGTTGTGTTGGCTTGGTCACGTGCCCCGTATGCCAATTGACCGGCTTCCTCGAAGGGGTCTTTTCACAAGAAGTGTAGAAACGAGCCAGGGGAGGTCAAACAATGACTTGACAGTGAAGTATGAAACCGATTACCAGCAAAGTCAGCTGCGCTGGTCATTACCGTCTCCCTGGATAGGGACCCCGAGACGAGATACATCAATGGTCAGAGACATTGTCAGACATGGCCCAGTTTCGCCCTCATTGGCGGTCATGTTGCTTTCACTGCATAGCTCCTCCCCTGATCTCCCTAAGTAAAAGTTCACTGACACCCCTGTAGTTGAGCATAAATTATATCGGCTACCGCTTCCAATCTATCCACCCCACGTCCCCAAATCATCGGGGAACAAAACTTTGGCATTTATAACCACTGTATGCAAGTACGCGCTTTTTGCAGATGATGGTGATGATGACCAGTTCAGTAGACTGCGAGTTGAAATCTACTAGGGTTAGCTTCTAGCCTTCTTCTGCCTTCCCAAGTACTGATTTGGGAACCGACTGTCAGTTGATTTTCAATAGAGATTTTGTCCTGTCAGCGAAACCAAGCTATGCTGAAAGGCAAGGAAGCACTTCTTAGCTGTTTCATCCTTGTTTGGAATCATCAGCAGTACGCACCTTACGAAACCCAGAGTTTCGAACCCGCGATCTCCCGGCCAGTGGTTGAATACCTGACGGTTTGGCCACGAGCGGCTGGTCAGCAATGTGACTAACTCTCACTTAGCTCTCACTCTCTATTGGCAATGTTTTGGAAGTGGCAGCTAATTACGCTGCTGGTCAACCGCTTGTGGCCAAGTGGCCGGAATTTTGCGGGTTTGATTCTCCGAGTTTCGCGAGATGCGCACTGTTGGTGATTCCCAACAAGGATGAAACAGCTGTGCAGTGCTTCTCGGCTTTTTAGTATAGATTGGCTTCGCTGACAGGACGAAATCTCCATTGAAAATTACCCAGTCTCCTCACGTAACCGTCTGTCAGTTGATTGTCGACTGTCTAAAAGGTGCACCGAACCCGTGCTAGTCCTATCAATTCAGGCAGTGGGCTTCAATCCCGTATATTTTCTAGCCTATCGATATCCATCTGCAACTTTTAACGCCTGCCACTCTTGTGTAGGAAGTTGAGACATTGATCTGTACTTGACGAGGAATTTCGCTGCTTCTGCTCAGTCTGAATGAATTGATTTTAACAGAAGGGATCCAATCATTGATTATTGCTTTGTCTTGGTTCATGTACGTGCAGCATCAGCCGGGTGGTTAGTCCTGTTCCAGACAAACCGAAAACACTGTTCCGCTTTGTGGGACGATCGGCGATGTCTATGTCAATGGTAGATGGTCAGCTACCCTGTGATTCAGAGAAAGATTCAAATCTTTTGAGAAACGGTACCCTACCGGCCCACTTCCGTCGCTATGGGACTTTCTCAAGGTATTATGAAACGTCGGATGGCGCATCCGGATACAATTTAATGTGGCGTTCGGCCCATGAGGAAGATGCGATCGGTTATCAACCGTTTCATCAACATCAATCAAGACCACTCAACACACTGCCTACCATTCGCAATCCTCCACCCCTACCACCACCGTTACCACCATCGTCGCTCTGTCTACCACCCAACCTTTGTCGCCGCAGTAGACCATCTTCTGGGCCTGCTACTGGACCATGCCATTATGGTTCGGAAAACAATTATCCTGTCCTCTCTGGTCGAACACCACTACATCCAACAGCTTGGAAACCAGGTGGACAAGCTATATGCATTGCACCCCGTGAACCCACACCTATTAGGAAACGAAAATCGTCTCCCGTCTCTCCTTACCGTGTGGATAGCGAGCAAGTGGTCGTGTGGTGTTTGAGTCTTGTTTCTGTTGGAATGACTTATCGTTTTTTTGGGGAGGGTGAGAGGATTTTTGCTCTCAGTAGGTGTTGGTTCCCTGTTCCGCACCTATTCAGTGTTTTTCTGGATATTCAGCTCCACCGCTTGTGGTTCGAATCATCATCACCTTCATTATCATTTTTAGTTGATGGTGATTTCCCCCAACGTTTTTCGTTTTAGGCCCAAGGAGCCCACATATATTGCAAGTAAGTCAGTATGGCTTTATCCTGGTTGGCGACGTCGCCACCATGACTTTGTCGGTACTTATCAGTGTATTTTACTTCTTTGTAGGCGAAGGTATTCTTCGAGTTTTTCTACATGGACGTGCTATCAACGTTTACCTACCGTCGACAGTTATGGACAATTTCGACTTGTGCGCCCCACAACCTGCACCGGATGAGACATTGAAATTGGAGTGGGTGTATCCTTTTCTGAGTCCAATTTTTGTCGTTGAGGCTAAGAGCGGAGAAAACTGTGGTCTACCGAAGGTTCTTAAATATCCAGTTTCATTTCCCGACTAGGCTGGCTACTTTGATTGTATTCAGATATGATGTTACACTATGGCGAGCCTTTTTCAGGTTTTGCCAGTTTAGCACCATTATCCGCTGAGCCGTAAAACAATCAGTTATTACCACGCTGGAATTCACGAGGACTGCACGATGCCATCTGACTTGCTCTGCTTTGTGTATAGTTAGGTAGACAAGAGTATACGTCGCTTTGGGGTATTTGACCTCGTGAGCAATTATGTTCTCCGGATCATGGTTGTCAGTATATCCGCTTTTAAAGTGATTTTGGCTGACCGTTGGCTCCGAGCATAACTAACACAAGCACATGGATAATAGAGGACATGGGCTCAGCTACACTCGACCACTTTACTCAGCTCACACATACTCGGTGTGTAAACTGAAACTGGCATAAACAACTTTCGACAGGTCATTGCATGGACTCCAAGCACTTTGTGATGTTTCTATGCCTCAGCGATCATCTGCTCATGCCCATAACTGGCAATTTTTAGGACCTTGCCAGCGCTTACTTCTTAGTGTGGATATCGATTAACATCCTTTTTGGAACTTTATAAGAGTTCCCCAATGTGCCACTGTTCTGTGCTTAAATTATCAGCCGTGTGGATGGATTTCTTGCGGCATTCCATGAACATACTATATCTCACTCAAATTTCTTCTCTTCCTGCCGGTTAACACTTGATATTCACTTTAACGGTTTACATTAACTTCATATCTTACAGGGATTCTGATTGGCCCCATTCCCTGACACTGAATTTAGGGTGTACTCACTAACGGAATTCAGTAGCTAGCCGGTTTTGCCATTCGGCAATGCAGTTGTACCATAACGGCTCTTGAGGTTACGGTTACATCACATCTGCGAATGTTACCGTAGCGGCGTGACCATACCTACTGAAACCATTCATTTATAGGTAATTCTATGACGTTCCATTTCTGTTGCCGTCTTGTACACCTGGTGTTTGTGTCTTCAATCTGTCCCAATGCTAGATGACTCCCAGCTATATCACCTTTTGTCTTACGTCTCCTGCAGTTAGAAACCATAAATTTCTTTTACTAGTCACTAACGTCACCTATGGGTGTCTGACTTGTCCTGCCTTTATCTGTGCAGCCATGACACCTTGATACTGTCTTGGCGGTTGTGTCAGCAGCTAACTTCACTGTGGAGCTTCGGCACTGTGGTATTTCTTCCGGACGAAGTCGCTGGTGTGTTGTTTCCCGAGGCGAAATTATGCCAACAACGCTACCGGAAGACAACCATGAATCCCCGAATGAGCCTGGCTATTGAGTACCGTTTTCCTTGCGGAGTTCAGTACCTTTCCCAGACAGCCAGCATGTCAATATTTACTGCGAAAGTGATGCTTTCTCTGAACAAGAAAGGTCTCTTTTGAAGCTGTAATTTCCGGCCACCCAACGCTCCAGATAGCTTAGCGGTTAAGGCACAAAACTCTTGACCGGAAAGTTGTCGTTCGAACACAACCCTGGATTTTTGATTGCTCCTGTCTAGGCTTGGACAACCTGGCCGTATCTGAGCCCTCGTGCTTCCTTCTGGTTGCACGGCACCCAGGCGCTTAACAGCGCTACGGCTAAACCGTTCGTTCATTTTCTGCCGTTTGACAGTGACTGACGGCGGATTCACTAGCCAGGAGCAGCTTCAAAAATACCTGTTATGTACAGGGGTACCAGGATTCTTAGTTTCATGCACCTTCAGGTCAGGCTTTACACAGTTTGATGGGTGTGGCGTTTGGGTCATTGCTTTCGGTGATGGTTCTTAAGGGTTAGCCAGAGCTCTTTGTTCCGCTGGCTGCCTTGATTCGAAGGCCTTTTTGGGACGCGAAGAGATTGAACCCTAACGCGGCGTGACAGTCTGTGTACCTCCATAACCCGTTGAGTATCGATGCCGACAGAGTGTCTCACGCCACGTTGTACAACGGGTAGAGATAAGATTAACGGAGTCTTTTGGTCCTCCAGGTCGGGGATTGGAACATGCGTGACGATTTGCCCCTTAAAAATGCAGACCACCCTAACGGTCTTGCGCCAACTGCCACTGCCTTGCGGTTAAGCTTTTGAGCAAAAGGCTTTGGTCGACGGCCCTAATTGTCCTTTTGTCTAGGCCTAGGAACCCTGACGGTATTCCAGCCTACGTACAACGATGAACGCACAAATAAAATCTGCTTACCGTCTATCTTTTGATGTTGACCCCTGGAAACCTACTGGAAAGTACCATTCGCGGCTCTGCAAGATAATGGCGCTCTGTTCATGTAACACTCCAGTCAACTACATCTAAGCACTGGATCTCGACTAAAACTCTAAACATGGTCGAAGCTTGGACACGTATTCCTCCTGGTCGAACTGCAATACAAGTCACCGAACTGTCAGTGATAAAGCGTATCTGCCCATTTCGAGATGCTTGGTGGGTACGGATATCGGAAGAGATAGAGGAAGCGAGAAACTGGGATAGTACGGAAGCTATTGCAACTGACACGCGCAACAGGCCCAAAAAGACCTCTGGTCAGCGAAAGAGCCAATGACAAGACGCTCACTAATCTATGAAAAGGAGGAACGCCCGAATCGTTGGGCTTAACAATTTCAACAGCAATTCAACTGGCCACGTGCAATTGCTCAGTCGGATTCTCAATCTACAACGGATTCCTGGATAGTGAACTTGGTATATCATTGGGTCTTAAAGGACGCGTTTATCAGACTGCAGTGTGTGTGTGTGTGTGTGTTGTATGGCACTGAGACCTGGCCACTTCGGTCTTTGATCACCGGTGTGTCAGAACGGTAGCTGGAATCGGTTGGAATCAGCAAATTCGCTGATGGCCGTTTGGTGAGCTCAAGGTACTTGTATCAAGGAATGCTCTCAGCATTGCAAGTCAGGATGTTTGGGCCGTGCGTTACCTAAGTCGAGTCATTATCTACTGAGAAGAGCGTTATTTTCCGTTCCTACTTCGAATTGGCGGGAACCTAGAAGTGGATAGAATGCGACACGATAAAAGGAATGAAGGATGTTACGAAAAGTCTGGGTGCTTTTTGCATTCCAGGATGAAGCCCGCTTGGGCCTCTCTGTGCTTGGCTGGAGCCACTGAACAATATGGCAGCTAATAGGTGTCAGTTCACTCTTGCTGTCAGTTCCTGTCTTCGATTTCCGGAAGACCGCGCCATATCTCTCAGCAGAGTTGTCATTTTCAATGTTCCCAGCTTTTATTACCTAGTTGTCTCATAAGTTGCGACTGCCTTGTGCATAAACTTTACCATTTGGTTGGGGGTGGAGGTGGATGAGTGGGCGAAGCTAATATGGTTCGCTGTCGTCGATGTAGCCGTCAGACGAATTAACCACAGCGGAGTCTAAAAGTTTGAATTACTTGGAACATATATATTAAATAGTTTATGTTTAGCCTAGAAGCGCAACAGCTGTGAGTTCAGAGCGGGAAACTGACCCCGTTCTACCTAGGTAAATGTTCCCATACATTGATTTATGTATACCTGTTTTAAATTCATGCATTTGCTCATCTTTCGTCCTTTTGTTTGACGAGGGTGCGACATTCCGCGTCACCACTCGTTCGAAACTCTTTCGTTCTCAGGCCAGACAAACTGTGTTGTATGACAAAGCGGTCACTCGAAAATTTAGCAACATCACTTGAAACTCACCAAATCTAAACGCTAGACAACAGTGAGATCATGTTTTATTGCCTTCAGATGGGACGCGAGCAAAATCCTTTTAGATACCCACCAGATTTCTGGACGTCTGTAAAACTAGTCAGAGGTGAGGTGATAAATCAACGAAGTCTGACGCGTCTGTTGCTCCCTGTCAGAAAAAAACACTCAGCAATGTGATTTCTCCTAACCGCATCGTCTTCTATTTAGCTTCGCACTCAATTGTCTTCTACTTGTGTTAGGTCACGTAACTCCAGTGATGAATCGTTAAGAGCATGTTTTCCCCAGTAGCAATGCTGAGTATTTCAACTTTTAATTGTGCGCTTAGTTTTCTTATTAGCCGTTCAGTAGTGCTAATTTGCCCATTTCGTAAGCCGGGAAGTGCTTCCGATTCAGTCAATGCATCAAATTTAAGAGTCCAATGCTTGTTGTCAACGTGGTCAATAGGTACATCCAAAAACGCGAAAATCGGCAAATTTCTCAACTACAAGGTTTAATGCGCTCAAATAGTTCCATATTTAATGCGTCTTCTCATGGGCTGAATCCCCTCTCGCCTGCGACGGGGTTATGGGCATTACACGTGTATACCTAGAATCAGTTTTGTTCAGGGCGTGCTGGCTGGTGTGTCTTCTCAGTTTACCAAATATGCGAAGGTTAGCGGGACATCGATGAATAAACTCAGATATTGGAATACCTGGTATTGTCACCTGTTGTCATACGTAGACCGGAGAAGTGATTATTTGAACGCAATAGTTCACACCTCTCACCTCGTCAGCAGCTGGCATCTGCTAGACACGCTAACTTGCAGTCTTGATCTGAAACTGATTGAGACCCACAGCGAATATGCAAAATATGAACTGTGTTCCAAAAATCCAGTTAATAATCGCCCTGATATATAGGTGAAATGTTACGCACACACCCGTTAAAAGTGTGGCGAAGCGAATTGCCGGAAAATACGATTGAACTCTGTCTCAACGAACCGGCACCACAAGGTTATACTTTAAATCTGCTGCGTTAGGCTAGGCGTATGTTCTCAGTTTTCCTCCACTCGTATTTTTTTGTCCTGTCGTGATTGCTGTCGATCTGATTCAACGAGCATATCCAAACGGCCGGTTAAGTTACGATGCTAGCGATCCTCTACTTCGATTAACCGGGGTCGCTCGGGCTAGAAGTGACAACTCATTCACTCACCCACCCAATATTTGCGTCCTTTGATTAATCGGCTTTTGCCAGGCCACTGGATCAATTAAGCAACAAAACACACCGGATGACCGGACTGACCATATTGAACTCCTGCTTTCTCCTCAGACCCGCCCCATAAATCAATACCAGTAAATTCTTACAGTACAGTCTAACAGGCCCATGGACAAGTAGGCCTTAGATGTGTCAACTGGGAATAATGATCGATCCAATAGTCAACTGGTAAACGGTTGCACGTAGCTGTTGTACACGTTTACTGCAATTGGCGCTGCACGACGATTGTTGTTGCACAGCACTTGTTCGTATCGGCAATCGTAACCTTTACATATTCGAATATTTTATCGGTCAAATGTAATCCGGTTGACGAATTTAGGTTGTTCAGGTTGTCTTTTTATAGTTACCAATCTTCGTGCTGGTTGATAAGTTAACATATCAATATCCTGCTGTGCGTGCTAACTTCCATTAATTTTGGCATATTGATTTGCTCAACCCTTTTGGTTCGGAATCAGTCGGTCATATGCACTTTACCTGTCCCGACCAAAAGCTGCTAACTTGCTGTGTTTGTTTGGCTTGAGTGTTGCACTGATCCCGCGGGCTATACCGGCTGGAACTCCGTTCCACGAAATGCAACCATGTCAGCAAGGCAAAAGAGGAGCAGCCAGACGAACAGCAGCGAGCCCTCGTACTACGAATATCCGTAATGCTAGCCGGTCTGGAGGTAAGGTCGTACTGTCCTCTGCGATGGAATTGAGAAGGTAGTGAGGTGTTTCATCCAGGCGAACAGCATTTCCATATTTATGCAGGCAGCGATGCTGCCTTCCCCCGAGGGATGGCAAATAAAAATAATAAGATGGTATTCAGCTGTAGCACCCTTTCGGTGCCTAGCTGCCACGCCAACGGAAGGAGGCACGAGGGCTGGGATACTGCCAGGTTGCCCAAGGCTAGACAGGAGCAGTCGAGATTCTGAGGTTGGGTTGGAACCACGGACCTTCCGGTCCGTAAGCTGGTGCCTTAACCACTAAGCTATATCGAGCTTCCCCGAGGGATGACGGGTTAGGAAAGGTCGGCCTTAAAAACGGCATATTCAGATCGCTCAGCGATTGACTCTAACCACCGGCGCATTATTAAGTACGGTAAAAAAAAACTGTGCCGTTGGCCCGATGGACGCTGTACGCGGCAGCATCAGCATCCGTTTCTAATTCCTCGCGCTCTTGGTTTAGGCCAGCCCCATACAGCCGAGCTGCGTTCCCCCCAAAAAAACTATACTGCTCCCTGCCTCTCAGGTCAGAATTTTGAGTCAGACACTCAAGGTGGGATACCTGAAACAAACGCCCTTCCTCGACGTGCACAACGGGGAAGTGTCAACCGCCTTTGTAGCTCTTCGTCCTCACCCGTTAAGTGGTGTACTGCGATCAATCCACTCACCAGTTCCATTGTTCAGTGTCTAAACTATCGTCCAACACAATGAGCTAGAATAATTGTTTACTAAACTCAGAAGATTTGATCAATGTTGTAGCCTTCAAAGTCCATACTATGTCATTTTGAGCAACAGGACTCTTGCTGAAACCTTGCTTTCCATTTTTGTTGGTCCGAAACGTGCGTACAAAACCCCACCTCGACCATGAACCTCAAATTGCTTAGGACAAGCTCAGGTATTTCAAATTTCACTGATCCAATGATTCATGGTATCTTTGGCTTGCAAGTTGCACTCTACCAGACTGAATCTCAGTAAACATTCGTCCTTGTCTGGCTCAATTAAAATCAAAGCAGGTCGATGCGCCAAAAGGTGTTTATTTGTTGTCAGCATACGCCCCGACAGGCTGCGTTTATGAAGCCGATGAAGATAGGTGAAGTACACTTATTTGCACAGCAATTTTGTTCTCACGGGAGACTCAACTAGGCAGTCAAAGAGTTTTCAGCAACCTTGTGAGTAGTCCTCTGAGGAAGATAGATTTTGCCGAGATCTGTTGCGACTGCTTTGGTCAGCAAGAACAGATGTAGCCGCCCTGACGGGTGATATGAACGCCCAAGTTGGATGACTAAGCCTGGAAGAATCAGAGTTATGTGATAGCTTTGGGACAGATTCTCAGCGTACGGATAATGGGGAGGGATCTCTAGTTGTGTGCTGAACATCGTCTGTTTCCAGCCAGTACGAACTTTCTGCAGGAGGCCACGAACTGCAACCCTGTCATAGACTCATTTGAATCACGTGGTTGTCAGTTACCGCTTTCCTTCTGCAGCACGCGTACCTTTCATCAACCTCAACGAGTTTCTGCAGCTCATCAGTATCGAGCCGATCTGGCTGGAAATCTTTTGGAAACGCACAGTCACGCTGATGGCGAAGATTTGTTGGACGTTGAATGGAAGAGAGCGAAAGAAGTTTTGCTTTCGGTTTTTATTACTGCCTGTCTGAGCCATTTGTCTCAACCATACTAACACGGAATATCATCGAGATCAGCAGATCTCGATGAGAGACACTATCCTGCCATCAGCAACAGAAATCCAGCTCAAGGTATCATTTTTACGGCTCCACAATTCGCCTGATCTGGATGATTGGCACTGTGTCCTTTTCAAAGAAGGTAATGAGGTGCTGGTGAGTAGCCTGACGACGCTGCTGTGGGAGATCTGGGACGGAAACAGAATACCAGTGGAATCGGGCGCTTGGACCGTGACGCTGATCGGCACCTGTTGTTGAACTTTGCTTGAGCATGATTTTTCAACTGACGGAAAGGGAGAAGGTCCGCCAGTGGGGCTCAGGAGGAGGGAAATCCCTAGGTTTGGATTGAATGTCGATGCGTCCGAACTTTGAACCATTCGACAGTTGTTTTCACTTGTTTTTTGTTTTTGTGTGTGTTTGTGTTGGCCTCATCTAATCCGTTGCTCATGTGGTCAGGATGCCTATGTCAGCTCTGCGTGACGCGTTACTTCCTGTTTGAGGGTTATCGGAAAGGTAAAATTGACAGTCTTACAAAAATAAACGATTGCACTTTGTGGGCGCCTATAAGCGTTCCCACCTTGCTCTTTCCAGAGTTGCATATATTGCATACGCACGATGCCCAAGACATATATATGTTGAAACGCACAGAGATGCTGCATCGATTCCGTTTTACTCTTTTCGCCAAGTGCGTACGACGAATAGGCCCGTCGATACCGTAGCGAGCGGCCAAATGATTAGAACGAGCGACCACCTGGAAGGAGCAGCTATCGCAAATAGGGTATCAGGTGAGCTTATATGGGAGACAGATTTTCTACCTATCCTACAGTAGGATTAACGGCTTGTTTGTCCAACCGGTGGGTTGCACTTCGGGTTTCCTTTCTTATCATTTAACTATTGGTTGTGCTCTCTGCCGTACCCGTCCTATGTGATTTCAGAGCCACTCTAGTTACATCCACTTTTCGCCATACTGCGAGTTTCTTCGACGATTAGTTTGTTGGTTGATTCGTATTCCCAAGTGTGCACCTACTGGTCAAAACGATGCTAACGGATCACAAACAGAAGAGTTCCGCTTGGACTCTTCCATAGCCTTAAAAGTTAGAGAGGGGCAGGAAACGGTACATCTTTTGCCAACATTCATTGGAATCGTATCAGCTTTGATAAGCCGTTTACTAGTGGAGTAGTGGTCCTAGATACTTCATCACTTCTGTTGTCATCTTCCACACCTTGAACTTTGCATTTCGGAATCCGAGACTTCGGCCTTTTTTTGCACCTGTTACATGTTACCGTAACAGACGTACTCACCTGTAAGTTGGTCTGGTTTATATATTTTTGAATCTGATTTTTCATTTTCAGAAGTAGTCCATTACCCTACGCAAACTGCAATAAAAACGCGCCTCAAAAAGATTACTGATTAGACTTAGTTACATGCTGGGACCATGTGAAAACCGTTCCGTACATAATGAGCTTGTTCCCTCTGACTGTACAGGTTTCGGTTCGCTCATCTACTACATATATAGCAAGTTGTGCGGAATATCAAGGTGGGGGGTATCGTCTGTTACTGACAAGCTTGCCGTGCAGTTATAGGGAAGCTCATCCTCATTTTTATCTCTGCCTAACACCAGGCCCTCGCTCGTCCCTCCCCCTAGATGTCTAAATGGATTCAGGGGCCCGGTGGCAGGGATGGCGTTTTCGTTCAACAGCCCTCCATGTTTTCCATGCTGCCCTGGAGGTTGCACTTGATTGTGCAGAGTGCAGAGGTAAAACTGAACAAGAGCATACTAGTCCTAGTGCGCTGCCTGGCATGAGTTCCCATTTAACTCCTTGCCAATGTTTGGACTTACCTTTTCGCAGTGAACTAGTGTAAAATAAACAGTCTCCACCCTTGGGACAAAACTGACAGGCTTGATTCACTGTAGTTTTTCTTTTGGGTCGGTCGGCTCAAAAGGCTATTAAGAAGAGGAATAAGTCAATACCTCTTGTGGCACCTCATCGATGGGAATAATGTCCGTTTACCAGCGCATGGGCATTTGACAAAACTAGGAGTTTCCAAATAACCGTTTCTTTTTCCTCACGAACATATTTTTTGTCCCAGACTTCCAGATTAGTTAATCGTCCCGGTGTAAACCCCTAGCTAAGCAGCAATACTATAGTGGTTTTTGTTGCAAACGTCACACTTTAATTTTAAGAACAAATGAACTGTGCGAAAGAACGCTTGGCGGACATCAAACAAGAAATTTGAGAGGGATCAGAAACTATGCTGACACTCTTCACAATGTCCTCTATACCGAAACACAGTGGAATCGGTTTTAACGACAGACTGGATCTTGTCTATGATATTCCTCAACTAAATGTCCTACACACAGGCCGCCATGTGCGTCAGCTATTACAATATTCCTGATGTCGCAGTACGTTTTCTGGGTGGAACATACTACTCATAATGTTGCTGAAGAGCCCCAAGAACGGCGAAACAGGTCGTGGGACGCCGAATAGTTTTTATCAGTCTTATGAGTAGTATGTTCCTTCAGGAAACAGTGGGTTCGTTAGACAAAAAGGTGTCCACTTTTTCAGTAGACATATGGTTTTCCCGGTGTTCACTACTGTGAAAATGGAGTGTGTGAGTTTGTAAGATCCAATTACTTAGTGGGACAAGTTGGCTCACTGGGCCATCGACGCGTGCCAGAAAACGTCAGTGCCATATGTTTACTACTCACCGAATAGTTGTCCCGTCAGGGTCCACTGACTCACCAGGTAGTAGGGGTTTCTCACCTTCGGAGTAATTTGTGCGGACCTTAGTAGACCTTTTCAATGATCCCATAGACAGTCTCGTCATCCGCCTTGTTACGCAGGCAAGAAAATGTTTGTCGGGTCAGAGCCTACCTATGTAGGAACTCCGACTCACATTTTGCTTACCTCTGTAACGAAACTGCATATGGGGACGACATCCTGGGATTATTGAAAGAGTTAACCAAAGCCACCCAAGGCACTCCGAAACTAAAAGCCACCTCCCACTTCACGAATCGGCGGACCATAATGGGACATTGGGGCACACAGTTTCACGCCCTCCATTTTTACGCCAGTGAATACCTAAGAAATCAGACGTCCGGTGAAAATGTGGACACTTTAGCTAATAACTCCATCGTCCATTTTTACACAGACGAAAACATTGTGGAGTGTCAGCAGTGTCTCTGATCCTTTTTGAATTCCTTATCTGGGGTTCATTGTTATTTGTACAAGTTCGGTGTTTTTGCACCTGCTGCTAAGTAGGTGGACGAAGTTTGTAACATGTATTCAGTCTTTTGGGTTCGGTTTGTTGCCTTTCTTGCTCGATTGGGGTTTTGACATTCATGAGTCGATACGATTTTATGCTTTGTTTAAACAGAAGTGGATCGGACGACTAGCATTTGTATTCGGCGTCAGATATCTGTGGGGAAAAAACCGTTTTAAACCTCAATTTTACGTACCTATATGTCACCAACGAGTAAATTTGAAACGGAGAATCTTGTCACATTTAATCGCTTTTCAGTCAAGATGTCTCGAAGTGTGGGCGAAAGTGCAGTCCTCAGATTCACACGCTAAATAGTTTTCATGTCCTTTTTGGTCCGCTAGTGGCATAGCGGTGTCTATTTGGATAAAAATCCAGGGTTTCGAATCTCACGTGATTTATTTGTCTCATTGTACACGAGACACCCCCCTCGGTGGTATCGTGCATTGTCAATTTGTGGACCACCTGATGTTTGAGTGGGCTCTTTTGGAGGCTTGGAATCACCGAACGCGTGTCCATTTCAGTGCATCACAAATGATCTTTGAGCTAACAGTTTGACCCGGACTAAAATAGCGAATCCTGGTCTCCTGATCACTACAGTTGGAAGCAACATTAGTGTTGACACTGATACTTCGCTGCTGTACAACCACAAATTTTATTTAATTATCTTCAAAACCGTACGGTGGAAAAAGAAAAAGAGTAGACGGAGAAAGGACCTGATGCCGGGCGGTCGCAATTATTTTGAGACGCCTACCCTTCTAAACGCCCAATCAGACAGCCTGGACCGAAACTAGCAACACGAACGCCATGTGCTTAGCCGCTAGGTCTTGCGGTATATCCAGTATTGATCGTTCTTACATCCCTTCCCTATGTTCTGCTCTTTAGGTGTGGAATGGCCAACTGTTTCAAGCCGAATTCCAATAATGTTTTTGGTTTTAATACGAATTGCTTGTGTGTTCAGCGAACCAGTGTGAGGACACTCTTTGGCCAGCGTTAGGTTTCATACCTAGGCGCGTGTGACAGAATAGGAACATCGAAAAACCACAAATAGGCGTAGAATTAATAGGAATCATCTATTGGAAAATGTGAACCTCCCTGTTGGAACTTGAAAAGTGAATATGGATTACCCTCATGAGTTTGTTAGGTCCCAGGGATTTTTCACTCAACACTGCGCATGTGAAAGGACGTGCCACGAGCTCTCGTTTCGCAGTGCTTCGTGTCAGAGGTTTAGGCCTTCCAAAACCTTCCAACTTCCTAATTTGTACTGCCTTTCCAAGTGCCAGTTCGATTAATAAACAAACGTGGATATTGAAAACAGCTTGGCCAGCGTCGATGGAGATTGCACATGAACCGACGCACGTTGAAGATCAGTGTCACTTGCTTCAGGAAATGTCTTCTTTGCCACATGATAAAGACCTGCTAGTGGACACAGCCATGGGTGAGATGACAATGATGGTGTAACTTAACCATTTTCACTATACATTGTCCACATACCGAATGTTCGTAGGGCAGATGACCAAATTTCGTGATTCATTTGTTTTTCGCCCCTCGTCATGGATTGAAGGAACTGTGGATAGACCGTAGCTGATTCTGTTTACCCCTTCCCACCTTACGCGGGCAAATCTTGGGAGTTCGTCCCAGCGCATCTGCTTGTGGGCTAGGAGCAGCCAATTCCGTTTCTCAGAGTGTTTATTCTCCATCACTTAACTGGTTATTGCTAGATTCTACTGACTACTGGATAACAATAACCCCAACTATCTTTAGCACGACTTGTGTACGCAATAGTGGAAGTGGTATCTATCCTGTTGTAATTTATTGGGGTTGTATGGTAAGCTGCAGATAGGATTTTCTCCCGTTGCTAATACTCCAGAACTCATTTTCCTACTGCCCCTTGCAATTTGCATGCGAAAAGTTTATGCGATTCATTGAGCGTCTATGTTTACATTCAGTGGTTTTAATTTATACTGCACATATCTCCGGTTGTATCACATGGACAGACTGTGTTGCCCCACCTACCGAAATTTCTGATAGGTTAATTCTAGTTGTTATCGTGGCAACCTCTTTCCACCGTATGTTCTGCAGCGCGAATTTGTCGCTTGAGGTTAACGTTCGTTTTTTCTACTGTCTATAGTAGGTATTCGATCGACCAGTGCTCATATCGATCTCTAGGTAGCCAGCTACACAAATGAGGCCAAATCAACTCCAACGGAATGCAGTTCAACATGAGTTGCGCCATGTAATTCCTGTTTCGATTGTAGAATTTTATTCTCTCTGATGCCCGATAATTGATGACGTATTAGTGTGCCTCTATTTAGCAGTCACTGCAGATTTAGTGTCCTTACATCAATGGAGAGATAGCGGAACCTCACCGGGGATACAGCCAAACGCGCTTTCAAAAATTTATTGATTAGGAAATACGGCACACATTTTGCAAACAGTGCAGTGTTAAGACTCACCTTATACACAAGCGCTTAGTGAGGGAAAGGAAAGAAATATATGCCAAACAACTGAGTTTCTCTTGGTGTGACGACTCTATATACACGATTGCAAGGTGAATCTGCGGCACTGAATGGATTCCCGTTCGTTGGTTTGCGGAAATCGATTGTTTTGAGAGTGTGTTTTAACGTTGGTTTTAGCATGAAAAACCTGACAAATATAAGAGCCTATATATTCTGATGTATATTTCGATTTCGCTTACATGACGATACCGTTGCATTGCTGCTCCCTCGTACCCTGTCTCTTCTCTGGTTGTGAGGAGTTTGTTTTCTCCGGAAGGGGTGACCATGAAACGAAATTCCGTACCACCTCTTGACTAAGGTTTTGCGTCTTGGAGGAAGCCATCATGGGAGTAACACTCCGTTAAACTACAATGCTCAAATGGGCTGTCAACATACTATACTGTCAGTTTCCAACGCAAACTTTCTGTCACCCACCGTGCTTTAGCTGTCAACACGGAGTTCCATCCGGTGCGGTAGTTGTCCAACGAACTGATTCCCCAACTAACCTGTAGACCTTGGAATATGGGTTATTTTGGCAAGTTTTTGGGTTACCGAGCTGTGCTGAGACCTAAAATTAAATGGACTAACTGAAACAATCAGTCTTATGAGATAATGGTTTCCTCTGATACACTGTGTCTATCACTGAAAGGCTCGCTTGTCTGGTACACTTATGGAACTAAATGCTTTATTCAGGGCAAACTATCTATGTTTTTACGGATTCTCATTTCCGTCCCACACCTATCTGCTTGAGGCAATTTTTCTCGCTACCTCTACAAAATTCCTTGACTCCATTTATCGGCGCAATAGCTACGGTTATCGGGGACGTGATTGTCGAAACAATTTGTTCTACCTTCCAACCGGCGAGATAATCTACTTTGTGGCTGCAGTGGTCGTTCTGTACAACATCGAGGAACAGTGTCAGCGACACTATTTAGAACACACAGATGATGTAACCAGGTGAGTTTTACCCCCTACAATGTTTGCTGATGTTGCTGAACACATGGGCGGAAGCGGTTGGTCTTCCAGAGGTAGCAGAGTCTTGTCCGCTCTTGTGCGGCGGAATATATAACAAGATGTATAGTTTTTTCACTTGTGATTATGGTGCCCCCAGTTATTTTATCAACCAAAGAGGAAACTTCTCGAGTCCAAGGAGGAGACCAGAAATTTGAACAATACTGGAGTTCGTGGGGTGTTCCTTGATGAATATGCCTTCTAAGGAATGGGTGGGCGGGTTACACTGCGGTTTTAATTTATTGTTTGTTTTCTGCCTATCGTTTCTTGGGTTAGATCGGTCGACTTATAATGATTCCCTTAGCGGCCTGTATATCTAGGTTGCGTCCGAGAGCTGGGTTGGAAGCAAAATGATCAGCTCGGTGAACAAACCAACGCCCATCATTACAACCCCAACTGCCAGTATTATCTTCAGATGGAAGTCCGTCAGCCGCATGAGCGTGGTTGGGGAATGATCCTCTGTCAGGAAAGATTCCAGCAGTGCTGTGTGGCTTTCAGACCCTTCTTCAACGATCGTTTTTTATTAGGCACCCGAAGTAAAACCATGTGGGGACAAACGATATGAGGTCAAAAATCGATTCAAAAGTTCTTTGGAAATCTTTTGAATATTGATAACTCAATAACTAACAAATCTGCGCGTTTTTGCCCTTGTTGGGGACGGTTTTTCAATAATCTGAGGGACCGAAAAATCAGGAGGAGTTGACCTAAGTTAGGGAAGTTAGACTTACGCTTGGACAGCATGCTTCATCGTATCAGTTTCCTGATATATCTTTTCAGACGTCGCCGCTTTTCGTCTCCCTGTGTTTTCCCCACGATACCCCGCTCAGGTTATCTTCGAAAGTTCTTCTTTCTGAAAATCGTCCGTATATGTTCGACTTAAGTGCCAGGATTATGACCGTTGACACTGTACGGAAACAAATGAGATGACCAGCTTGGGAGAAAGGCACAACTAGACATACGAGGAAGGCTAGAAGAAAGAGAAAAAAGGACAGATACGATCGAAATTTCGGTTACTCCGAACTTCACTGTGCCGTCCACTGCTTTTGCTGATCGATGTAGCAAATCTTCAGTGGCCAGCAGATGTACGGACAGGAAGTACTATGCGGGTTCTGCTGACAACATCCTAAAAAGAGAAGATATTATAAACTTGTAGCTTGTGGTGTCCCGACTGGCCCTCATTTCAAGTCCTTACACCTAACGTCAGTCTCAGATAAGCCATGTAAGCAGCTTTGCTGAGCTAGGAAAGCAGAACAATAGTGCCTGGGTTGTAGACAAGAGAAGGCATCGACCTTGTCCACTTACGGGTCCGTTACTATGACAACTCAACCCGTCACAACATGATTGATTCGTGACTATTTTTTTTTTCAGTAATCGTGGTGGCGTATTTCCTAATGCTTCACTTAAATTGGGCGTATTGGCTTACAGAACTGATCAAACATTCTTATTTTTACTCTCCTTAACAATTGGAAAAAGTCTATTTTGTGCAAATGCTGTTATTTTCTAACCGGACTGCCTGGCTAAAGTTCGCCTGTCCTTGTGCGCTGGGCGTAAGTCAGGCGAGGCTTGCAAAGGACGTTGGATCAGTCCCGCTGATCGTGCCCTAATTCGATATGATGCTCACATGTGTTTATTTTAATGCAGTCCGAAGGTGTAGACACACTAATTTTATAGTTTCTTAATAGTTTTCCCTAAGGACGCAGGACCTCTTCGCACTAAGTCCATATCCTTTCCTTTTATTTCCACTCCTTACTGAGGCTTTCTGGCCTGATAGTTGTGTGACAGTTAAACCCCAGTACACGTTGCTGGTGTATTTTCTGTCAATGATGACTGATGATAATGACTCTTTTGGTGTGCTACCCCCCGAAAAGCAGACGATCGCGCGTAACCTTTCCTTATGGTAACAGTGCTTATAAGGTTGGTGAAAATCCGTTGATAGGTGAATACCCGGTTTGGTTGCTTTGGGATTAACTTCTTGCCCTTTTTGAGTATGAAAATTTCTTGTGAGTCTGAGACCAATGTAGTCATTAGATTTTTCCAGATTCCTGGCTGCTACAGCGTCCCCTCTTTATAACAATCTTCCGTCCAAGAAACACTCTTGGTGATTCCCCTATTTTTGTATTACGAATATATTCCCTCGTTGTGAGAAACCTCCACTTCGGAAACACATTAAAAAACAATTCCTGCGATTAATTGCTGCATGCTTGTGGAATCGCAAACGAACACGAAACACTTAACTAACACTTAACACTTAACTTACTTCGGCGAGAACAGACCAATAAACACACAAGAGGCCGAAGTTACATAGGTGGCCTTGGCCTCATTTCGTTCGCCAACTTTGAAGCCTCAGAAACAAGTTTTTCGCATGTTCAGATGTAAAGATTCGCATGCTTCCAGCGTGCGCTGGTTGTGTAGTGGTAACACGCTCGACTCGCATGTCAGATATCCGGAGCTCAAACCCCGGCGCGGCCAAGAATGTGCACTACTGATGAGCTTTAACTGGAGCGAAACTCGAGTCTAGTACTTCCCCCCCCCCCTTGGTGTGGACTCATCAGAATAACTGCGCTAGGACAGGGGGACGACTGTTCAGATTAGTGTGATGTGAACGTTAAGTCAAGAACCGACAATCGATCCACAGCTTATGGTTGAGCGCAACCCACGTACGACAGTAGGGTGATTTTGTCAATGGCTTTATTTCGGAGGCACAGAATCATGAGCCTTAGGGAGGCAGGACGGCGCAATCGAGGGATTCCGGGTACAGAACGTCATGTGTACCGTGTGGTTGTAGGCGAAAAAAAGTCAGTAAACTAGGGGATAAAGACTCGGAGGACGAAGCATAGTTTATATAAACGGATGCATCCCTGCAGTGCTAGAGGAGCGGATGTACTTGTGGTGTGTCCCGCCTGAAGGTGTACCTAGGGAATCTTGGAACATCAGTATATCCGTCACACTACTGACGATGAGTTCACATTTCTGTTTTATAACTTCCTGTACGATCTTTGTATTAGTCAGAGCCGTGTCCAATTATGGCTTCGTTTTGGGTCCTAATCTCCGGTAAAACAGGACCTTGAAGTAAGAAGCAGTAGACAGAGCCTCGAAGGCAGCAATCCGTAGCAAAAAAAAACACTCTCAAATAACATCGTCTGACAACGATTTCAACGGATTCCAGGGCGATTTACAGGATGAGTAAGACTTTCATATGAAAAGTCGTTGCTTGACGAGTCAGCCAGCAGGTGACAACGTGATGTGGATTCCGTGATTGAAAAAAAGTGGCACGATATCTTGTCTAAGCGTGAGTTAGTTAGCCTGTTGATCAGACGTTCGTGGCCGAACGGTTTTGTTCTGTTACTAGCCGAGAGGTTGCGAGTTTGAATCACCATGGGAATTCGTGAGATGAGAACTGCCGATGATTCCCAACAAGGACGAAACGCCCACACAGTGCCTTGTGGCTTTTCACAGCTGAATTCTTCATTTTTCAGAACTGGTGTTCGCTTTTTCGTCTCATATGTCATTACGTGCAGCTTAATAGCCAGTACCGATTGTCGGTTGGAGTCGTTGCATAATGCTTCATTTCGTGGTGCATTTCCCTGACCCTGTCTAGCTAACTGTCCCAGTTTCCCGCCAGAGACGAAGTTTCGGATTCACTTATTTCGCTGTTTCAATAGATGGTCTGTGCTACGGAGTTCCCCAACTCTTTTGGCCTTGCTACTGTTTTCTGGAGGTGCGCTTCTTGTTACCTATACAACGGTGTATGTGATTAGTGTATTGTGTTCTTTTGTCCCTAGCACTGGAATTTCCGGATTGTTAAGCCTGCATCGCTACTGAAGTTGGATGACTGTCTGTAACCAAACTGATTTCAGCAAAACTTCTGAAAAATAAGCACCTGTTAGGCGTACCGAGTAATTGACTGTCCGTCAGTTTTCCCAGGAATCACCATAATTTGAGAAGCTATTCCCTTCTACGTCTTACAAAAGTTTACGGTGGTCGCCTTTTACCTCCAAACATGGGTCACTGTGTATTCAGCAGTACCATAACTATACAAGTGGTGGTGCTTCACAGCCTAATATACTCATAAGCTCACGCTAAATATTTATCCGTAGTTGCCTGCCCGCAATCGTCTCCTGTGCACTGATACATGCTCAGTGCGTCTGTCATGATATAGCAGCGGTTATCAGTCATAACCCTCTGAGTGGGCCAGCATTTGCAACATTTTTTGTGCACTCAAGTCTATCATATCATATCATCTCATATCTATCATCATATCTATCAAGTCGTGGCCAGGCAAAAACTGCGGCTTATAAGGATCTGCAATCTGACCTACCCGGAGTAAGTAGGTTTGCAGTCTCGAAATGCTAATACTAAGAAATTAAACTAGATGACGCAGTACCAGGTGTTTTCCGCGGGTAATCTCGCAAGTATGATGAAAAGGTCCTTCTTTCAGTTGTTTGATTGCTGGGTTATTACTGAAGCCACGTTTCCACTGGGTAGGGGTTTCGCAGATGTTATTTTGCAACTTGTCATTAAGCAGGGCGCGATGCGTAAACGACAGGCAAAATACGAATATTTTGCGGAATTGTCAATGATCATAAGTTATGATGCTTTCCAACAAATTCGCGCTACGTCTGTCCCTCAACCTTTGTATGGGCTTCCGCTCGTAGCAACTTGACTTGGATGATTCCGGTCAGTGTCTCCTCTCATTCCATCCCAACCACCTCAGTACAATCATGGGAACGGTTCACATTTGCCAGGGCACATGACATGGTCGGCTTCTGGGATCCTTTACTGAACGGTACCCACACCTGCCTGTTTAGGCTTATCACTGAGCGGTTTGTGTCGATTTTGCTTTTCAGTTACCAGCAACGTCCCAGTGAGAACTCAGAGTTCGATTCCACCGAAATATTGTTTAAGTGTCATCCCCTATCTACTTATATGGATATCATCGCCATCTATTTGTGTGACACATATATGCCTGTCAAACTTGGTCGGCTAGTTCACATTGGATGGTAATGTAACTCAGCTTAGAAAAATCGACACAAAACCCGCAGAAATATAAAATAAATAGCATTCCGTAAATTAGCTGTTAGGCAACCAGAAGGTCTGCTGGCTCGTTCCGGCGGCAGGGCAGCTTCTTCGAACTTGCTGAAAGGTGTTAATCAGTGGGGGCTGATATGCGAGTAGGTTTTACGTCTTGTCTAAAAACAGACTTGTGAGCTTATGCAACTTCTTCCAACAGGGGAAGGTATCAGCATCTCGACTCTCTTGCCTAGGCTTGGGCAACCTGGCAGTATCCCAGCTCTGGTGTCTCCTTCCGTTGGCATGGCAGTTAGGCACCGGAAGGGTGCTACAGCTGAACGATTATTATTATTATTCTTAGGTATCAGATGGACCAAAAGGTAATTGCTTGATTGCATACGCACACACAGTCATTCGCGCACTGAAATGCGCCTTCAGTCCATGTCCCAGATGGACCAACCTGTTTGTCGTTTTATTGATCGTGTCTTTTGTTGTCGACCCAGCCGAATAAATTTCTTTTGTTTATTCATGTTCACACAAGTACATACAATAACCTTCCGACCTGTGTTCTCGCCTCGTACAGCGTCTTGACAAATATACTGGCTTATACTGGCCAGCCACGTTAGTTTCTCTTACGAGTGATGCGGATCACCAAGCCAATCTCCCATACATTTTGGGTTTCAGTCCTCTTCTTGCCTCTATCTGATTTGACGATTGTGGATAGTCACTTTGGCGTATGCAAACTTGACTTGTTTGTTTGATCATCTAACCTTATTTCTTCAGAGTTGCACCTAATTTATCGGTCTCCCGGAGGTTTTGCCGCCCCCATGCGGTGTAGTTCCATGGTATTGGAAAGTCCGGAAACGGATGCCAGACTTATGTGTTATTCTGACACTTCACCGACTTCCATCACATGTGTTACCCCTGAGGATTTGTACTCTCTCCCTCTCGAAAGCTATCAGGACTACTCTGTTTTTTTATTGTGGAATCACTCTGGATCACTCAGTTTACATTTATAAATGCATCATCTTCGCGATGATGCTTACTGGTCTTTGAGCTACATGGACTGTGTATCCTGGTAGTAAGAAGGTCCAAACGTCTTAGTCGAGGCTAACCTAATCGTTAGTGTCTTTATAATCCGTTACCAGGTTGTTCGTTGAACACCTCTCCATGGACATCATTGGGGGCCATTCTGAGTTGTGGATAGTACGTTTGAATCGTCTAGCCAATGCTTAGTTGGTATTTTGAATCCTGATGGTGAAATCGACACGGTTTACTTCCGTCACCAATCGGGTGAGTGGCTCCTGCATAACCTTCAAGCTCTTAGCACGATGTCGTCATTGTAGTCGAGATTCTGAACCGCAGATTTCCCCAACCAGCGGTAATGGTGTTGGGAAGAGCCGTATGCATAATTCCTCCATAACAGAATTGACCAAGAACTGGAAGATGGACATCATCATCATCATCATTGACAGCATGGTATCAGTGTTCAACACCGATGCTTCGCTGCCGTGAGGATAGGACATCCTCATTGGTTCTCAATGATGCTAGTGAATGGCCATGGGGATTGTTTATAAACGCTTACTCGACCTACTATCCCTTACTATATTATTTTGAATATAGTCCCAAATTTGAATACTATTCCATGGAAAATCACGCTGTTTTACGATGCGGAAACCAGCTTAATTTTTGCCACTCAAGAGTTAACGTGTCACCAATCCAGTCGACTTTGTAGGCCAACTCACCTTCACCTGTATCGCAGTGCATTATTCCATTCTACAAACGTACACCACCTTTCCCCCTGGTTTTATTTATTTTGATAATCGCTGTGTCCTTATTATGTTGGAATTAAGGTTAGTTTTTTGTTTGCTTCCCTTCCATTGTTCTGCAGCATTGCTCTGCATCCAGACTGCATCACGGTAGCCACAGGTCAAACCGCTGGTCACGGCAAAATTCAAGGCAAGGTATGTGTTCGTCTTCCTTGGATAGTCTGATCTTTTCCTTTTTGCGATGTTTTTCGCGTTGTACCCTAGTTGCGTACACCAGTGTTTCCTATCAATGTCTTACTAGCAGTGGTGGTAAATGGATGACACCAGTATGTGGAGTTCACTGAGCTCAATTTCGTACAGTACCGCGCAGTCGTAAGATGGGGTTTGGGACTTCTCTGCAATTTGCGCTACATATTCCATATGTTTCAGTTCACAATTTCGTGTTGGGTGCGTCCCTCTTGATCCTGATCAGTAAGTTTGCTTACAAACACCTGTGGCTATTGCGAGAAAGGGAACTACTTTCTGACGCCATCATGTCTATTTGGTAGGGATATTTCTTCCTGATAAAGGTGACAAGCGCCATCTCCGGGGCCATCTACATTTCTTTCGCTGCGTTCTTCCAACATTTCTTATCCTACCGGTGCGAATCCTCCAGATATTCGATACCGTTACACAGCCTCAACTGAGAATTGCCCATCGTTAGTTGCCAGTATTCTGACCGTTCTGACCGAATTGTCTCTCCCTAGAGATATCATCTGAATGGACTGGCCAAAAGGTGGCCCGTTCCGGGGAGGGGGGATTGTGTGATTAAAATGTATCTCAAACACTACTTGGAAGCGGTTTATTCCAGAAGCAAAAGAGCCATAAGTCGGGGTACAGTAATTAGTACTCTTGAGAGCTCGATGCATTGCTGCTTCCTGTTCCCCAGCTTCCTGTTCCCCAGCTTCCTAGCCGTACTGTGTACGTAGCGGGTTCCGAATATCGCCACACCACACGTAATCTAGGCTCAATTATGGGCTGATTTATGTGAAGTTAAATCGACAAGTGTTGTAGGAGAGCCCAGTGTCAGTGCTAGAAACAGCCGACTGGTACACTGAGACCAAGAGCCAAACGACATCGCTACCGTAACATTCTCTTTTTGAGGCCAAACAGCCATACCAATTACTAGAACATCTTTCTTATTGTCCTGGTTTGTCGTACAAAGGCGGATTCCAATAAGAAAAGTCATGCACCTCAAAAATCTCCTGTATTCTGAGTTGCGGTTGGTTTATGAGATTTACACGTAGACGAAAGGCCTGTGATGCTGCTAAGGTGTTATCCGGAACAGTTGAATCAAAAGAGGAAAAATCTACTGGTACACAATTGTCTTTGCCCAGATAACTTAGCTGAAATGGATAACCATCTCATGAGACGCCTGGACGTCTTGATATGCTATACCTTTGTACTGTTTCATGCTTTTCCTCATTCAGAGAGCGACTAAACAAACAATTGGAGAGTTATCAAACGATCGCTGGAGGAAAACACTTACATGTAAATTAGACTGTGTCAACATGAGAAGGGAACGAAATAAACTGCTCTCTCGTTTGTGATATTTCCCGACCGACTATGTTGTGCAAAGGCTGGCTCAGGTTTCAGTTTGGGCTTTCTTGCTGGTACGATTTTACATATGGAGCTGATGATGTGTGCTGTCGAGTAGTTTTCATCAACCTTATAATTAATATCGTATCAGCACTTGAAACCATTGTTTACTGCGTGAGGCTTGCGATCAAGTTAGCATATCGATTTATTCAATGCCGCACTGTCCGTGTCGTTGAGACTAAATCGTGCTATAATTGATAGACTGAGCTGCTTATTGACCAACACGAACTAAGTGATTACAAGCCATCCTGCACGAAAGTTAGGACCTCATTTCCAGTTTTTGAAAAGTCAACATCCTCAAACGTCCTCCTGAACTTTCCTGGACGTTGTTTGCATACCAAACAATGAAGTATAAACACTGAAAACGGCTCAATAATTTCCATATCAGCCTTACATTGGATGCAGGGATGGTGTTTTAAAAACTTGACCGGATACTACTCGCACGTTTTATCAGCAATATACACCCTTACACCGATATTCCTGTGGTGGCGTATTAGAAGTGTATTAGAGTGTTTATTTGCTGCGTATCGCGCATGACTTCTGATAATAATGAAATATCCGACTTTCCGATTTTCAGTATAGACTGGTTTCAACGTCCTGTGTTTAGTAAACTATTGTTTTTTGATTGAAAGAAGAGTTCCGAGTAAGCAGTTGGTCTCCAAGGCCGCGTGTATCAGACTACAGTCCAGGTTATGTTGTGCGGTTGTGAGACTTGGTCATTTTGAGTGAAGGTCTGAGGTATCTCCAGGACTTTGCCTGATGCTGTCTCAGAACCAGCTGGAATCGGCTGGAGTAAGCGAATGCGCAATGAAATAACCAGGAGACAGGTGTCTGGTGAAGCAAATAGTACTTCACGCAAGGAATGCACTCAGCACTGCAAGACATGATGATTACGTCATGTGGTATGCATGCCGAGTTATCGCCTGCCGTGACAAACTCTGTTTTTTCGTGTCCAATTCGGAGTGGCACGAGATGGCTCATTGGTTAGAGCGCGAATCTACTGACTGGAAGGTCTGTGGTTCGAACCCGACCTCTGCATCTCGGCTTCTTCTGTCTAGGTTTGGGCAACCTGGCAGCATCCCAGCCGTCGTGCTTCCTTCGGGTGGTATGGCAGCTAGGCACCGAAAGCGTATTACAGGCGAACGGCAGAAGCATAGATGTGGGCAGAATATGACGTGACAGAAGGGAATGGGGAATGTTAATAAAGGTTTGGGTGGTGTTGGTGCTGTTCGACTTCACGGATAGGGACCACGTGACCCTCCCTGTGCGTGGCTAGAGACACTGGAAGATAGCGGCTAACGATGTCAGTAGCATTCAGTTTCTATCCAGGTTGTCTGATTGGGCGTTGAAGCTATAGATACTTCGAATGTTTGCTGTGGGTTATCCCTAGTTCACTATCTGTTTCTTTTTTCTCCTCATGATGAGGCTTTATTCAAATAGTGTCATAGTTGAATGGCAATAAAGCACCAGTCTTGCCCTCTGGTGTTGCTCTCAATGATGTTGATGGTGACGGTGAGTTGATTGAGACGTCTTTCTTTTATGGGAAACGGAGATCATATTGGTGGTAGAACGAGGAAATTTGAGGATTTTTCATAGAGATTTCGTCCTGTAAGTGAAGCCAGTGTATGCTCAATAGCGGAAAAGCACTGTGCAGCGCATCTCACAAAATGCGCATTGTTGGTGATTCTCAATAAGGATGAAACAGTTTTACAGTGCTTTCGGGTTTTCAGCATACATTGGCTTCACTTACAAGACGGTGGTCATGTTTTTTCACCGCTATACGGTCGAAAACTGGCCGTCAGTAAACCGATATTTTGCTACCCTCACGTTCAAATTGGAGCTGTACTGTCCAATTTGTTATATTCCGTTGGCTTCCAAAGTACAACGAATTCCTCTGATGATGGAGTCTGAATAACGGTTGATATTCACGGCTATCGCATCGTTATGAGCATTTCAAAAACAACTTACTCGTGGAATTTCGACACCGATAAAGAGCGGCAACGAACTTAGCCAATCGATGGCCATAGAGTGTGTCCGATGTCCAAGCACACATGGGATTTCACAGTTAACGTGCACATGAAGGTTGTTTGAATGTATCTGCAGCGGTCTCAACATATGTCCGGCCGGTTGTTGCATTTGACTGTTTTGCTGAAAGCCTTGTTTAGAGGTGTCACACCAGGCAACTTGCGCTTAATTCGCAGGCACCGAAGCATACCAAAACGAGTTCATCGTGTGCGTCAGTTGGTCATCCAAATATAGGTTACCGTAATCTTGCTTGTGTTGCCACCAATGTGCACATCTTCGTTCGATGTTATCTCTTAGCCAGATACGGCCTTAATTGAAAATGTATCTGTCTGCTTTTCGGAACGCCCAAACTGCGTTTAATGACTCTACGAACACGCTGAACTGAATATAGATACGCAGTTACCTTGACTAGTTTCTCCGCTGAAGCAAACGGATAGACCCCTAATGGTTATTTACCGTCTTTCAGGTTTTCTTTCGGAGTTCCTTGTTCCCTAAAACGTGAGCGACCATTGATTCACCATCTATGACATATATAGCTAGTACAAACCTGAGCGATCGATCAATTTTAGCAGCGAGCCGAACGATTGAACGCAGGATTGATTACTAGGCCTCCTGTACCCGATAGCGCAGGTGGCTGCACTTTGTTTTATACGGCGTCGGTCTGGCTACACTTTGACCTCAGATAGTAAGGTGCAGTTCTGAGGTATATTTTACATCTTTGGTAATGAAACAGCATCTGTACAATATTTCGAAACGGGAGCCGACAGCCACTCAAAAGGCTCCTATGCGTGGCATCTTTTAACCCGTTGCAGCGGAATTCCGTGATTTCCACTAGGCTACCAGTGTCCGGGTGGTAATAAAGCCTTACTAGAAGAGTCAGGAAGTAATTGAGAGGGTCGCGCGTGTTGTTCAATAAAAATAATTCGAATAGGTGGTAGATGAAGCAAAATTTGAATAACTTGGCAGCTTACTACCATCTATTGGGTCTCCAGAAAAAGAAAGCCAGTGACACATTCCTAGTCAGATCGAAACATAGTGTTCTGATGCACCACTCACGTGCTCATAATCATTACGGACACAGGTATGCCAACAATCGTTAACAATGCTTCACTGTCATGTAAAATGTACTAATTAGGGAAGATTGGGACCGAATATCCTGCCGCGTTCAACGAATGATGCACTCAGCTCGATGCGATCAAGTTGTAACCAATGATTGTCACATTACATTTGTTGGTGCAACTCATGCTTGTGCGATGGCTAGAATAATACATTGGCACCTAAACCTGGACGGGAGCAAAATATGCACGTTCAACCGAAGAGTGGCCCAAATTCCCAACCACAGCGAAGCAGCTTTCATTATGGGGAACAGCCTAAAGGACCAGGGGTCTGTTTGTCTAAACCAGATGTTCCCGTCCTCGGGGAGGGTCCTTGGGTTTCCTTCGTCGAGCAGCAGTATAATTTCCCCATATGTGACTTTCATCCAAATTTGTTAGTCCAGTCCTGATGTTCAACTGTACCGAACCCAGCCAACTTTCAGGATTTTTTCCCAGTTGCACTTATGTGACCGAATTTTTGACACCAGCGAAACCGTACCATCTGTTTTACGCTGACAACCAAATGAAATTGACAGCATTGATAATCCAGCTACAAATACCCAACCTGAAGTTGCAGTTATCACTTTTAGATTTATTCAGTTTGAATCGAGTACACAGTAAATTTCAATCGTGAAAACACTTGCTTTGAGGACAAAAAATTAGCAGATACAGCAGATTGTTCTCCGTTTATTTTTTTCAAACTATTTTCCAAATTACTTCCCAACGTCAGTTGTGTTAATGTTACGATGTGATATTATTTGTCTGGAATCACGTCGGAACTTTAATCGCTTGATCTGAAATATGCAGCTGCTTTCTATCAATTTGATGAGACGACGGCTTTTATATAATAGCATTCTGTGCAAACTTGAGCATAGGTTGTAATTTTTCAGGTAATTTAATGGTGAAGCATTGATACTAGGTTTGATTTTTTCGGTTGATACTCAATCTGTAGGGTCGACAAAATATATAGTTCTGCTGAAGTGAACTGACTGCTTGTTGGGCTTTGGAAGAAACTGCAAAGCCCAAAGAGAAATGACGATATCTAAAATTCTTTGTTTGTCATTATCGTTTATCAGTCCTATGTGTGAGTACTCGAGGTTGACGACTTTGAGAATACGACAAGTCCTTTTCAAGACAGACCGCCCCTCTGCATAGTGCACAACGATCGTCTACTGTTTCAACCATCTCAGTCTATTCCATTTACATTCTCTCTGTCTTCTCTAGATTAAAAATCAGAATTATTCGCCCCAGGAAATTAAGTTGTTTGAGATGGGGCACCCTGTTGGTACATAACTGCTGTGCAAAGGGTGCTAAATCCTAGACAGGAGTAACTGAAAATGGGTGTCACGATTTAAAGGTTTTCTCGTAATTTTGCGATATCTTGTTCAGCGGTCTTCTACCCTCACAGTTATTGTGAAACAGACCAAACAAAAGGCATTGTCATTGAACCAGTTATAGAGTGGGTGTAAGGAATCAATATCAGAGATATAGTGAAGTCAGCGGGGGGCGAGATGGCTCAGTGGTTAGAGCGCGAGTCTACTGACCGGAAGGTCCGTGGTTTGAACCCGACCTCTGCCTCTCGACTTCCCCTTGGGCAACCTGGCAGTATCCCGGCCCTCATGCTTCCTTCGGGTGGCATGGCAGTTAGGCAACGAAAGGGTGCTACAGCTGAACGAAGTACCTCGAGAGTATCCCTAGGTGCAATTCAGTGAGTGCGTACGTTAGAAAGTGGAAAAAGTTTTTGTAATAAGTGTCCTATGGCACACCTAGGAAATCAAATTTGTCATTTTTCCGTACTCGGTTGTATCTTTTTATCACGTTGAAGCGTGTCCAAGGGTTAGGTTGTGTTCTGCATGGACAGTATCTCCGCATCTGGCAAGAATGTTATCAACATAACGTTTGCAGCACTCCATATTGTGGATTCGGTTGTTTGCCGACGGGTCACTTGGGACGTTCATCGTACTAACTTAGACACATTTTTGCGTTTAATGCATTTTCCTTTCTGGGCTACAAAGGAACCCACTTCATCAGAGTACGCCGACTGCACACATACAGATCTTTGAAACCGTTTGTCGGCGCCTCTGCTCAGGGCAGAAACCGCTTTCGTGACAAAGAAGGATTTGCCCCTATCTCGACCTCAGGGGTGCTGACATACAACTGCACCAGGTGCCGGTTACAAACTGCAGTACAGTGCACGTTTATCTCACCTGGCCTAATATGTATTATGGGAGTGAGAGCCAAAAGGTTAGATTGAGGAGGATGGGAGTGACCCTTTTCGTGGCTTGAGAGCAATGCTGTTGTGACGTTTGCACAAAGTGCTTTTTGGGTAAAACCTGGCAGACAGTGAGCCGGATGTCTTTCCCCTCGACAGGGGCTGGAGTTATGGAATCCATAAGCGTCTGTTCCGTCACTTTCATCATGAATCGAGTTGATTAGTGAGCCATCACTGCTCATGATGTGTGCAGGCCCAACAAACCTAACTGGTATACAGTCTGTTAGAAGTTAAAATATTGGGCGTATGTGTGATTATAGAAAAGACTGTCCTTCTTTGGCACCAAACATGTGGAGCGAATCATACAGTTTATAAGTTCTACTAGATTTAGTGTTGGTGGGCTAGCTCATGTTTGTCCTGTCATTACTAATAGCAAACAAATAATAACGGTTCGGCTGTAGCATACTTTCGGTGCCTAGCTGCCATGCTACCCGAAGGAAGCACGAGGGCTTATATACTGTTCGGTTGTGCAAGCCTGAACAGGAGCAGTCGAGATGAGGAAGTTGGGTTCGAACCACGAACCTTGCGGTCAGTAAATTCGCGCTCTAGCCACTGAGCCATCTCGGGCTCCCTCTTGTCATTACTGTGAGGCGAGTATCCGAATTTTCCCCGGTTTCACAGCCTTAAGTAAACAGGTTTAGTGGAAAGCATTCTATCCTAAAAAGCCATTGAACTGCATCCCGAAACTTGAGTTTTTGTCCTTCAAAAATGAAACCTCATGAAAATCAAGCACTGAGAATCCCAGTCCTATTCTATTTGTCCGTCTTCATTCATAATCTTTTCACTCCTCGGATCCAATTTGATGCGTTCTGGACTTTACTGGCTTCACCTTTAATCCTATGTTACTTTTTAACATCGACTTCTCACAATACACGTCTTATGCATTGTCTCTCCTACATTTAAAGTGACAAAAGTGGTCGTAAACTAACCAACGAACTCCGAAACTTACTTAGACTGATTCCAAAGAAAACCGACTGAAATGAGTACGCGACTGATTCGTACTTGATGAGTTCGACTTAAAATTGGACTCTTCCTAACGGAGGAGCATACTGTATCCAACCATGATATCGCTTCTGACGTACGAAATATCGAAGTAGATCAAACTTGCATCTTCCAATTTTCATCCGGCTTAAGAACGTCGATCATGTAATTCCGAGTTGACTGTTTGAAGAAAATGATGTGGATCGTATGTAGGTGTTGTAAGCGGTGTCAAATGATACTCCAATTTGACATACACACGTGCGCTTATAGCCTATTCTGAAGCTTATTCTTGAAAGGGTAGACGTTACAAGTGAGCCTTGCAAAACGAGGCTGAAATTTCACGCATAATCTTTCCTTGTTTTAACTTGATTGAAAATAAGGCGTTAAACACTTTTGGTCAGATAGACTAAGGAAAAACGTGGGCGTCGCGGGAGCCTAAAACGATTCGGAGGATTTTTGAAAAGGAAAGCGGGCGGTACATGTTATATATATATATATATATATATATATATATATGTACCACTGGACGTGGTGGACTCAGGCGAAAGCATGTCGTATAGTCGTACGCGCCCACAGGAGTTCGCATACAGTGCCCTCATAAGGGATATAAATTTGGGACACCTTTGATCGCCAGACACCGCCAAAGTTCCTGACGGTTGACAGGGGCAAAAGCATCTTTCACATCGAGAAAAACGACCAACGTGGGACGTCTGAAGGAGTGGCACTGTTCAAGCATTAGTCTCAAGGTAAAGATATGGTCGATGCATCCTCGACCAAGGCGAAACCCGGCTTGATTCTCACGAATCTTTCTCTCCCGATAATCTATCTATCTGCACAAAATAACGCCAGAGAGCACCTTACATGTGACGGATACCAGGCTGATACCACGATTGCTTTCACATGACGTTCTTGCTCCCTTTTTGAAAACTCGGAAGACTGTCGAGGAGCTCCATTCTGCTGTTATTCTGTTTTCGTTCCAAATCTTCTGCACTATGGTTGTCAGACTGTTCACCAGGATCTCGCCACTTTCTTTGAAGTGCTCAGCCCATCGCTCAAGACGGCGATTGATGGAGTGAATTGCTGTTCCGTCTTTTTCGCATATTGTCTCACTGACACCTACCTTCTTTTGACCGGTTGACCGAATCAGTTGAAGCAGTGCGCGGCTGTTGCCTGCAGCGAAAGCCTTCTCCATCTCCTGAGCCTTCGAAATCCACCAGCGTTCTCTATCATTCTTCAAGCTCCTGATTATCCGGTGTTCGAGGGATCTGTGTGCGCCATCATAGTCGCTAGTTGCTGGTATGGCCTTTCTATTATCCGTTTGCTCAGCATCGACTCCAAATTTACCAGACTACCCTACAGCGCAAAGGTGACTGTTTACTGGGATCCATTCCAGTAAGGCGCTTTCAGCCTTGGGGCTCAGTGCAACTCCCACACCTTAGATACCATGAGCCATTCCGTCAGGATCACCAGATGCCCAAGAGTGAAATGTGGAACATCTGGGCTCGTCCTAAGCGGCTTGAGGAGCACGACCGAAGTGGGGTCTTGTATGCGTGTTTCGGAGACATAACATACATCGATAGAGAGGGAAAGCAAGGTTTCAGTAAGGGATACCTGTTGCCCAACTTGACATAGAGTACGGACATTAAAGGCTGCAACATGGATCAGCTCTTTTGAGGTTAGTAGGTGATTATTTTGGTTTATTTTTCTGGGCGACAGTTGAGACACGGAACAGTGGCTAGGGGATTGGCACGGGTTGATTGCACTGCATTGTACGATGGGTGGGGAGGGAGTATGAGAGAAGGCCGGTGAACGAAGAGCTGCAAGGGTAAATGATACTTCCCGGTTGCCCAGGCCGAAGAAGTGGGTTTAGTTGAGGTACCCCACTTTGAGTCTTTGACTCGAAAGTCTGACCCACAAGGCAGTGGGGTGATGTAGGGTTTTGTTCGGGGACCCTTCCCGTAGCCTCTGACTCAAGAGTCTGGACCACGAGACAGCGGTTGTTAGGGTTTTCTTGGGGACCCCTCCCGGAGCCAATGACCCAATAGTCTGACCCACTTGGCTGTAGGGGGCAGGCCTGGCTCGAGGGCGCAGGGAGTGGGGCATTACTGTCTCACTCCTAGTGCAGCTGCGCACAGCAGGTGCCTTTTGAGCAGCACCGGACTCTTTGGTTTTAAAATTATTTCGACCGTATTGAATAATGCGCCGGTGGTCACGGTCAACCGTTGGGCGATCGGAGTGTTCGGTTTTTGGGGCCGACCTTTTCTAACCCGTCCTTCCTCAGGGGAAGGCAGCATCGCTGCTTCCATGAATATGGACATGCGGGTTGCCTGGGAGAAACGCCTTAGTGCCTTTACACTCCTATCGCAGAGGACAGTACGACTTTACCTCCAGACCGCCTCGTAATACGATTACTCGCAGTACGGGGACTCGCTGTTCTTCGTCGGGCTGCTCCCCGTTGGTCTTCCTGGCACGTTGAGCCTTTAGGAACTGTGTTGAAGTCAGTATAGCCCGCAGGATCATTGCATCACAGAAGCCCGACCACCACGACAAGGTGACAACTTTGGGTCGGGAACACTACGTTGGTTATTAGTGATTTATTATCATGCAGAACTGCGTTGACGACCTAAGGTCAATTTATCACTCCTGAGTACCAAACCAAATGAAAATTATGCCAGTTTACCACGATAGAGTTTACTGCACGCACCTGGCAGCCAAGCATCCATGCAACAGGCGACAATCGGTCAAGTGCCGCTGAACTACGGTCGATTGACGATGGAGTTCAAAATTGAACGATCATCAAACGGATGGAATTCACAGATTGAGCATACTGGCTCACGCTTGGTTGTGTGTATGTACGCCAGATTGTATGGGCGGACGCGAAAGTATGCATAAAAACGGAAAAGGGGGTGGTGAAACAAATAAGCCAACAGCAGAAAAAGCGAATGGAAACCGTGAAAATACTATTTTGATGGAGGGGTGAGAACATAATTGGTACGGATCAAGGAAGATCAAATGTTTTAACAGCAGCAGAGTTTCATTCGTTCGTCCCGCTGCATGCAGCAGATAAGGTGTGCGGTCTAATGTCACGGAGCGACGGTCGTTATGACAGGAGATGGTTTCATTGGTATAACTCATGTTTGTCTGATAGCCAAAACACTACCAGGATACCACAATTTGATAGAGGAACTGTTAGAATCTGCGGTCAAGGAGTATAAGCTAGAAGGCCAAAATTTATCAGCGTAAGATTGCTGGAGTAGCCTAAATTGTATGAGACTAGTCGCGGCAGATCTTCAGCTCTTAATCTGAAAGACCAGGAGACTACATCTAGCTAGCCAGCTGAGGGTCGTGACACCTACGAGGCCTTTGTTCGTAAGCTATCATGGACTCTTTTCATCAGACAAATGACAAATACTTCGTTCATCTAGCGATCTCTTTATACGTGGCTTGTTTCAATAAACTTTGCTACATCAGTCCTGATATCTAGCTATACCCAACTCCACCACGTTTCAATTTTTCTTCCATGCTGTACTTCCGTATTTCTGTGGGTCTGGATGCTCAACATCAAGGCAAGCAAAACAATCACTCTATCGGTAATAACCACATGAGGATGGAAATTGACAACAAACACTGACATCCGTTAGCAACCATATCTTACAACGTCATCAACCATGCACCGAGAAGATCACCAGAACTCCATCCTGGAATGCGAGTCGCACCGATTTCATTTCCCGCCTTCAGGTCAAAGGTTGACCACCTCTCTGTTTGCGGCACTCTGAATTAGGCACGGAAAACAACACTGTCGTCGGCAAGCGATGATTCGGCACGCGCAATACATAAGCAAGCAACTTATGGTGCTGGACACATCCTTTGACTGAATCCCCTGTTCCCCAACCGAACACTCGTTTCCTAATTGTCTCGTTGTGGATTCGCCGGCACCAGTCTACACAGGTTATGGCTCTGAGACAGCGGTTGTCGAAGACCTGAAGATGTCTCAGTTCTGCCGCTTACAGGGGCCATGTCTCACTTTCATGCAACAAAACGGTCCGTGATGTAACCCGATACGACTCAGGAGTATATCAATTTGCCGCCATAAGTGTCTCAATTAGTAAACACGAGTCGCGCCCCCCGAGGTTCGCGCATTGATCTCATCTGCCACGCTCCAGTCGGAACTAATGCAACTTCTAAGATACGTAAAACGCCCCACAACTTCATGTGTCCCCTCTTGGACTATAACTGACGTGTCCAGCAGCATGACGTTACACTTTTTGGGTGCAAAGCGCATGCCAAAGAATGGAATGACTTTGATCAGCCCATTCAAAATTACCTGTGCCTTCTGCTCTTCGATGAAGAGAGCTGTGTCACCCCCATATTCCAGATCGACATGGTTTTCGTTATCAGGACTTTGAAGATATTGAAGATACTCTAAAGTTCGTCCCATTATCTCGTTGACCAAAACATTGAATAAAAATGGAGATAGTGTGCATCCTGGTCTAACACCACTTTGTATAGGAAAGCTTTTGGAGCGCTCCTCCTATAGTATCACGTTCGGAATTCTAAGAATACAGAATGTATTATATTAACAAACCTCTGGGATACCCCCTGGTGCACAAGGGTGTCAAGGGGAATAAACCGGTCAACACAGTCAAAAGTTCCTTGAAAGTGTGGGTCGTCCATACGTATGGCATTGTTCTTGCTCCTGACGGAGTGTGAAGATTCTGCCAGAGTCCCGCTCGTTGCGCCGGGGCCACCATGAGACGACGAGCGACAAGTGGCCTCTTTTTTGAAAACGAACATTATTACTGATTCTCTCTAGTTGTCTTGGATAAACTTCCTTTCCAAAATAGAGGTAAATAGATCGAACAAGCGCCGATTGAGGACTTCACCGACATTTTCGTACAATCCGTGTGAGAGTTCATATGTGAACAGTTCCGTGGCGCTTGAGCGAAGATATGCAGTCATAACCCTCTGAGGCCATATGGGGTTTCAGGTTCACCGTTCAGTGTTCTAGTGCATTTTGACAATCTAATTGGGTGACCCCAGGTGGTCGCGACAACTGCTGTTCAAAGCACTCGGTCGAGCGGTCGAGGCGTCTTTTTTTATGCAAGATGAACGTGCCACTTTGGTCCTTGGTGGTTTCGCTAACCGGCGGTTTCCGGGGACTGGTCGCACTGATTCACGTAGGTAATTTTCGGGCATTCCCGGTATTCTGCGCCTCTTACATTTCCATAGCCTTCCGTATCCACCAGGCTTCACTGTCGGGACGCATGCTATTCGTCGGGCTGAATTATATTGAATCTTTCCGAGATTCAAGCACTGCCACTGTTCTGAATGGTATCCAGTTTTTCAGGGAACCTGGTAGCGTCGTACTACAGGCGAAACTTCTGGCATTGTGCAAGGATGTGGCCATCTCGTTCCAGTAAGAATAGAGTCCAGGAGATGGTTCTTTCTGATAAAATCGTTTAACTGAGGGATCTGCCAGTCGCTAATCGTAGGGGGAAGCGACATCGGACGAACGCATGGTCATAATCCACATAAGTGTTCCAAACCAGCGGCAGTCAGTTATTGATCTACGCCATCGATAACTGATTGCAATGTGATCAATTTGAGTTCGTAGCTGGCACGCTGTTGGAGAGCAACATGTGGCTGGACGACTTCGTTTATTTCGGTAGTTAGTACTGCATAAAAACAGTCTGCGTTCAGCACACAGCTGAAGCAGTCGTTGGTCGTTGTCAGTTCTACCTAGTCCAATCCAAGTCGATCATTTAACTGAGTCTCAGATGCCCACTTGTCCATTCAGGTCTCCGGCAACCACAACGTCATCTGAAATTTAGCACTCAAGGCGCCATGAAAGTTGCCGTTGATGGTATCAGAGCCACAGTCGGTTGGGGCATAAACAGGCATGATAAACAGATGACGACCAATCTCCTACTTGTGATATTCCTTCATGCTTTTGCCAGACAGACCGTGCAGAGACGACCATCAACAGTTATCCAGTGAAGTAAGGATCCTTCCACCCAGTGACTTAAGACGATGCCGAGTCTTGCGCATTCTGCTGCAGCGGCCTCTGGATCGCCCCAAGTGCGCGGCTGGAAGCGAGTAGGGCTTGTTGGGTCGCTGAGTGCTGACTCACTATCTCTGCAACCATTCAGACCATTAAGCAAACCAACGTAAAGGAATACCTTTTGACACTGGTGCCACCAGCCTTCATTTTGAATGTTCGAATGCAGCGCCATGTTTCAAGCGACCAAGTAACTATCGTCTTCTAATTAACATGACAAAGATGAACGCCACTCACGGTGAAGTTTTACAATTTAGTGGGACAGGAAATCAGCAACATGTCATGCCTACGTTTGTTATTAATAGGACCAGAACTAGAAACAAAGACAAGTTCCATTGGGCGGTGAATTAAGAGGCTGGCGAACTATTAGGTTGAAGAATTGGCTGAAAGTGTAGGGATTACTGGACACGAACAAAGGGGGCTGCGACACGAAGAAGGTTCGAAACCACAACAGTAGACCATTTAATTAGATATCAGGAAATTATTCGAGATGTGACAACCCCGTTTAGACCTTGTTCTCACTTGTTTCAAGGCAATTAACAGAGTCGTTGTCCATACTTATGTGAGGTAATTACGTCGGAAAACACTACGATGCTCGCCTTCGTAGATCAAGGTATTGCTCCTTAGGAATGTCATCTTTTTTTCGTAAGAACCACTTTATTTCATTAAAGGGTGAACTTTTTGGAGCCAAAGAGGCCACCAGGCCTATTGGAGGATCGTTTTTCCGTCCGCCGTAAAATATCCACTTTGCATCACTGCCTTCGCAGTGACCAATTTCGTTGCACATGTGACCCTTAAGCAATCCACGTTCTGACAGTATTAGCTATTTACTCTTTATCGACGTTCCTTGTCCATTGACTAGCTATAGTGTTCTTTTCTAATATTTTAAACACCATGATAAAGTGTTATTCACAGGAGGATGTCGTCTGACCATTTTCTACAGCTTTCACAGCTGTTATGGGACTTCACTGAGACACTACCCGTTCAACCGTGGGGTCGGTAAAGAATTCTCTAGAATGTCTTCTTCTGACTGGGAAACCGGTTGTCATCTGGTATGAACGTCACATTCTAGTTCATGGGTTGTAATTCCACTATACCGTTCTTATTCTCTGTCCTGCAATCTAAATTTTGGAAGCCTTCCCAGTCTCTTGTGCTTACACAACTCTGTTCATAGTCCTGTTATCATTCATCCTGGGAGGTTTGGTCAATATCCCTACGATTCAGGTTAAGCCATCGTGCCGTTTCCCGTTTACAGTTGCTCACAACCGCACCGCGCGAATTATTTTTCGGTCAATTTGCTGATTCGGTTACCATTGACTGGACATTTTCTTATTCCCCTCAAGCGATCGGCAATTATTTTTGATCGTCAGTTCTCTTCAGACCCCAGTGCGTGGTTGTTTCCCGTAGGCATCTTCATCCGTTTGTATGTTTGACAGGCGACGAGCTTTTCAGACTGTTAGTTCGACAGAAACTGTACTTTTAACACGACAGTAATGCGACTTGCAGACCTTTGCAAAATGGTCAGTTTGCGTGTCATGATTACCGAAGTTGTTCACATTAGACTCCATTAATTAATAATTTTGCTTACGGTCTCACCGTCCGTGTACTATTTGTTGCTATGGGGACAATGTCTAGCAATATGGGGTACTTCTAAAACCGACCCATCCTTCTCCAGGATCAGTCGCCATTGAGTTAAGTGAGTAGTGCACAGCCTATTGGTTTGGCTTATTAAGTAGCCACCATACTTGTCCTTGAGGTGGTTGGTTGCAATCAACTGTTTTACACAAGATCAATTCTGAGCTAGAATATATTAAACTGTGTTTGACGACGGAAGGATAATTTACCGGAACAGGACCCATTACACTTTTGGGAATATTTTGTTACACGCAAATGGTCTACTCGGACAACACCGGAAGATGACGGGGGAGTACTTACTTCTTTAATCAATTCAGAAGCTGTCAACCATTGGGTTTTTATTTTGACCCCCGTCTTAGTTTTACAAGTTTGGCATTATACCGTCCCCATGTTTCTCCCAGTTTGCAGAGTATTAGTGCAATAAAGTGACCTCTTTTCAGCTTCCCCATGGGTCAAACAAAAGTCCGACTTTTAAGGTTCTGTGTCACAAGGATTTGCGCTATTTCAGTAACGTTGTGAGTGACATGAATTTAGTCGAATTTTCACATTGAAAAGCAACTTGAACAATGCTCAGTTACATGGTTGAACTAGTTAGCTGTGCGATGAGAGCCCAGTATTTTATACATTCAAGCAGTTTTCGGAAACCAAGCGACGTAACGCTTCCCTTTTAGTTGAAAGCAACTGCTAAACGTAGCACTCAGTGGTGGCTAAAAAATCAAACCATAAAAAAACCTGGATTTTGGTATTTCATATGGGGCTTATGCAAGATAACCCATTTCCGTGGCGTATGATAAATTTCAATAAGGTGCTTCATCCAACCTATCCAGAGTAGATAAAATAGTCAGCAGGTTTCACAGCCTTGGAATGCTAATAGCCAGAGATGATAGTATATGACGCATTGTGAGGTATTTTTCACCGACGTACATCGTAAGGGTAGTGTCAAAGTTGGGCGGGCCATTGTTTGTCATCCTTTAACTTGACCTATTCGTGTCGGCCGTATCACAATGGACTGTTATTCAGCGTCTGAAGAGTCGGTTACATTTATGGATGCGGTGTGTTTACGTAGCGTGTTTCGTTGGATGTAACCACGGGAAACAAACTTACTTGTTCGGCGGAATGATGGCTTAGAGAAGAGTGTCTTTGTGGGTGGAAACAGCTTATCCAACCGCTTCGTACCAACGGAATACCGAATGTTTGAACGAGTAAATCAGTAAGCCTACGCAGAGGTTTCATCAGAAGAGTATCAAAAATAGGCGAACCCATTTTGATAGACATCTTAAACGGTCCGCTAAGCTTCGATATCCGACCACTGTCCGCTGGCTAATGTAGGGTTCGTTCCGATATTCTCCATGCACGCCGCGAAAGGCGTGCGTCCTCAAAATAGGCCTAATTCGCGCACTCTTGATAAAGTGGGAAGATTTGGAAATTCCAGTAGAGATTTCATCCTGTCAGTGAAGGCAATCTATGCTAAAAAGCCGGGAAGCACTGTACAGCTGTTTTATCCTTATTGGAAATCATCAGTAGTGTGCATCTTACGAAATTCCAGAGAGCTTCGAACCAGCGACTTTCCGACCAGTAGTTTGAGCAATTAACCGTTTGGCCACGATTGCCTTATCAACAATGTGATTAGCTAGCACTTATACAGAATACAGTGCTACTCATCCTTCAATCACGGGACCCATATCACGTGGTCACAAATGCTGACTGGTTCCTCGAGTGACGACTTCGTGGATGACCTCAAGTGAAAATTCAGAACAGAATGACTCCACTCCCAAGATTAAATTCCCGCTGAAACTTTCAGTCTTTTTAGTTATCTATGCATGTCAGTTCGGTCATTGATGTGGTTTTTAAGGCCTCAGTTATTTTTTCTCTACCATCGAATGTGGGTTCGAGGTAGCTTAGTGGTTAAGGCACTAATTTACTAACCAGGAAGTCTGTAGTTGAAACCCAACCTCTGTATCTCGCTTGCTCCTGTCTAGGCTTGAGCAACCTGGCACTATCTCAGTCCTCGTGCTCCATTCGGTTGGTATGGTAACACCGAAAGGGTGTTACAGCTGAACAGTTTATTATTATCCTCGTCAAGTACGCTAGCCTCATTTCAGTCTGCTGTCATTGTTCAATCTTTGGTTATCCTGATGTCATAGACTGAGTTTCTCGGAGGGAAAACTCTAGAATGAATGCACATTGACCATGATTTAAACGTCCATCGTTCGACAGTTGATCTTCGTACTGACTTTGAAGATGGACTTCACACAATCAGTTTGCCAGCCATTTAGTTACGGTTTCCCTCGGAATATCAGAACTGTCTTCATTGAAAGCGTGCTACCCACTCTGAAACACCTTGTAATTTTAAGCCCCGATCCCTCACTGGCGTTCACTTTTGCTGGTTTATTTTGCGCGGTAATATTCATTATCTTTTCTTACAGTCTAGACCATGTTACCGGCGTGTTTTCCGACCTGTTCCCGAAATCACATAACATCGACTTTGGTGTATACCCTTCCCGACTTGAGGAGTTTCCAGGTTCCATTGTTTAGGTTGACGTTCCCCGTCTTAGATGACGTTACAAACCTTAAGTGTGTTGACTGTCTGCTTTGGCCCGATCATCCCTAGCTCGTCTGCTTTAAGGAGGAACAACTTTTAGTCCCTTTTGGCCATAGAAATCGCTGGTTTGGCGTCGTCAGTCAATCTAAAACCGGATTCGATCGTGCGATACGAAGCCTCGGGGCCATCGAAGAAGTCGACCATTGACCATGATGCATACGAATATGAACAAACATATGGGTGTCATTCCCACTTTACTCACACTGGAACAGCCTTACCGACTTATGAGACCGCAAGTTTCAGACACATTGGACTGGCACAGGCACGTCAGAGCAAATCATTTTTCTCCTCACCAGTTTGTCGATAATAGCGCTGCATAGCTCCAGCACAACGGAGCGTTGTGCAGCTGTGTACCCATTATTCTAGGTCAATTGATTTCTACGTCAGGTGTTAGAGCAACGCCACATGTACAGACGACCCACAATCTTGGTATTCCTCGACTTCAAGGGTGCGTTCGATTCTGTCGATCGGTTAGTGCTGCTAACTACACTTGCTCAACAGGGTATGCCCCAGAAGTTTGTAAACATAATCCGATCCCTATATTCACATACTTCTGGGCGGGTGAGAGTGTATGGTGAGCTCTCGAAAAGCTTCCCTACAAAAAGTGGTGTCCGACAAGGATGTCCACTCTCTCCATTCCTATTCAACTTCATCATTGATGAAATAATGAGGCGAACGCTGGAAGGTCTTCGAAACCCCGGTGTTCAAATTGTTGCTGGTGAGAGCCTTGTCGATCTGGAGTACGCAGATGACATTGCCCTCATCTTTGAAGACCAAAACGAAGCACAAGCCCTGTTGAATAAACTGACCACCATCATACCATCTTTTGGCATGCGCCTTGCACCTTCAAAGTGCAAAGTCATGCTTCAGAACGTGCAGTCTTCGAACATACCCCTTACAATTCAAGGAGAATCACTGGAGATTGTGGAAAATTTTACATACCTCGGTAGTTGTATTAGCTCTGACGGAAGTGTGTCTGATGAAGTCAGTGCAAGAATCTCAAAGGCTCGAATCACGTTTGCTAATTTGCGTCACTTGTGGCGTCAAAAAGGCATCTCACTAGATCTTAAGGGTCGTGTGTATCAGGCTACAGTAAGGGCTGTGTTGTTGTATGGGTGCGAGACATGGCCTCTGCGGACAGATGATGTGAGGCGTCTTCAGGTTTTCGACCACCGATGCCTCAGAAGCGTGGCTGGTTTTGGATGGCGTCAGCGTGTTAGTAACGAGGTGATTAGAAAACGGGTATTTGGTTGTGCTGCAGGTACTTCAATCGGGGAAAACATCCAGCACCACCGACTACGATGGCTCGGTCATGTGCTACGCATGCCGAAACACCGTCTACCGAGACGAGTGTTGTTCTCCGTGCCTCCTTCAGGATGGCGCAAACCGCGAGGTGGACAACGTATGACTTGGCAGAAGGGCGTGAAAGAGATCACGAAGAGTTTGGGTGTTGTTGGTGTTGTACGCCTTCCAGGATGGGGCCCCCGTGACCCCGCCTGTGCATGGCTGGAGACGTTGCAAGAAATGGCGGCTAATCGATGTCAGTGGCGTTCGTGCTGTCAGTTTCTTTCCAGACTGTCTGATTGAGCGCTTGGAGGTGTAGGCACCTCAGAACGCTTGACATAAGCCAGCACTAGGTCCCCTCCCTCACCCACTCTTTTTCTCTTCTCTTCACTCTAGGGCTTTAAATATAATTAGACGAACCTTATGGTTGTACGGCAGTGAAGCATCAGTGTCAACACTGATGTTGCTGTCTTTGATGATGATGATGAATTGATTTCTAGTGAATGCAGTAAACGCTTGTTTGATTCGCTCCAGCTGTTAAGATTGTAATAGATCGATTTTACTTATTTGGGGTTATCCCAATGAACGTATTTCCTTTCATCGGGTGCGCAACTGCTTGCTTTCACACGCGCATATTTCCACAGAACTTTGGTAAACTTTCCTCTAAAATGCCTGAGTATATTGACCATTTGTGAAAAAAATAAACACCGAGTACCAACACCCAAATGGACTTTCTTGCCTTCCACGATCCAGAAAGCGAGTGAGGGATCATTCGCAAAACACACGTTTGCTGCTGAACAGAACGTTGCTAGATGCGTCAGTGGATTTTTATTGTAATGTGTTTTTATTTTTCACTAAACTGATCCATTTCCCGAAAATCGCCCCCGTCAAAGCCGCCGGCTAGCTTTCATTCACCTGGATTCCGTAAAAATTGATCACAAATGCAGATCGAGGTGTGCCCATCGGAAATACCATGGTACAACAAGCTGTGCATGGTATGACCAAGCAACCCGATTTTCTAATTTTCCTGTCATATTTCTACTGCGTTCACGCACCACTTTGCCCACAGCTTACTCGTACGTACTGCACACTCGTTTTTTGATTCAGCAGTCCTAGAAGTATCATAACACTTGTTCTCGTTTCCTTCCACTATTTGTCCATCCAAAAGCCTCATGTTCGTATTTGGAGTTCGGTTGATCTACGTACACTACGTATTCTCGGACTAGGTGAATTTGGCCGTGGAGTTTGCTGCATTTCCTTCTCAAAAACGGTAGGTTGGTGCTCGTTGTTAACACGGTTGTAACACAAGTGTTCTGATTCGAAAAGCGGCTCATTAAACTAGCTGTTTTGTGATTTGTGGTGTAGGACGTCTTTCTTGTTACCTGTTGACATGTCCTCACCAGTCTGTTAGAGTTCTATCCACTACAATTACCTTTTAGTGCGAAATGCTTAGATCAGAGAACGCTTATTTTCGATCCAGCTTTTTGACTGTCGTATTTTGTTTAGGGAGAACTTCCCATGCGATAGGACCGACTTGTAGAAAGGCACAAGCCCTCCAAAACTGAAGTTCCGTGTCAAGCATATACATGCTTTTGGAAGTGCTCATCGTTGATTAGATGATTCATGCAATCTAAGATTATTTCACCACATGTTTTCGCATAACTAGCGTTTTACGTAATCTACGTTCGATTTCGGTCGAAGTGTAACTTTGAAAGTCAGTCCAAGCTGGTCTTGGACGCCATTAACACGGCGTGGTCTGCATTCTCGCGGGATCCTGTTGGCATCAGCGGAAAATGAAACCGCTCCCTCTCACTCTGTAGTATCTGCACCAGAAAGCTCGAATTTTTCCAAACCTTGCTCCACACGAGGTTGTCTTCAGCGTCTGCTGACCGAGTAAAATATCCCTGCATAGCTGGTTACGGTGGAGAATGCAGATCTCACGAACTTCGTTGAGTCCATCCATCATTTTATCGCTTTTGGCAACGACACTACCCTCGATCCATCTGTCTCTGCCAGGTTCATAGTCTGTGTTGCAGGCGAAGAGCCAGTAGGATTCGGAGTTTAATATGAGACTAGTTGTGATAGCTTGGACAAAACAAGGAATGCTCATTATTCGCTGTTGGTAGTGAATTTTCCGGCAACCGTTTAACCCGGAATGCAGAGACGTACGTGTATATAAACAGTTAAACGACTAGTGACCCGGGGAGCAAAAAAGAAGGGCTAAGTGGGGCAAAAATTTGTTATGATGGAAAACAAAGTATGCTAATTCTAAAATTTTGTCTATGTAGGATGAATCTGATGTCATCAGACGAGCGAGATAAAGAACTACGGAGTTTTTATAAACAGATGTTCTTGCGTACTGATGCACAATACTGCTGCCCGGAGGAAGTTTCGGTATGCGGCTGACCATATCTGAATGTAATACTGAGAAATATCACGTATTGTCTCAAGAAGACTTGTACAGGCGTTTGTGTGTCTCAGTGAAAGTGGGGCGAAAGTGAAAACGGAGTGGACTGTTGCTGGATACTGGTAAAAGCCGAATGCATCGCTCGATAATAATGTAGTCTTTTTTCAGCTATCTGCTGAAAATGACGTGTGAACAGTCAACTCAACTCACAAACCATTCAGGTTCCAGCTGCTACAGCTTCGTTCACCGAGGATAGGGGGATTAGTTGAACCAGAGCCACACGTTGGAAGCGATAGCCCAATCAGTTCATTGGCGTCGAACTGTCCTGTTTGTCCGGTGTGGCAGGGATTAAGAGCTGTGCAGTGAGGGCGATAGCGTCGATGCAAGACCGCTGTTGGCTGCGTGACACAACCATATCTGTCAGGGTCATTAGCCATTGGTTTGTCTTGTCCCGCGGTCCCCATCCGGGAGACGGCATTTACCAACGCGACCGAGTTGGCTGGTCTTTCGTGCTTGGTTGCCAAGTCACAGACTGACTGCTCCTGGGTCGTCTCCATCCGGCACAAGGTTTGGCAAAGAGGGCTCTACGAGGCAAATGGTCCTCTGCCACACGAAGCGCATAGCACTACCAGCGTAACCTGTGGGGTGTGACCAGCTGATCTATCTAGGGAGAATGAAAACCATCTGGCGTACTCCAGCACTAGTGATCTGATGTTCCCAGCAAACTCGCGCAATGCTTTCGGAGGCACATATGGTCAAACACATAGAGCTTTCGAAGGTCTTCCACAGGCAGTGGCCACCTCTCGGATCCATAAGGTAGAACAGATTTGACCGCGACATTGTAAACTCCACCCTTGACAATCGAGCTGACGTCTCACTTGTGCCATAAATGTCGGAGGTTAGCGAACGCTGCCTTGGCCTTCCCATTTCGGGAAGTGATTTTGTCTTTCACCAGACAACAGGGACTTATGCAGCTGCCCAGGTAAGCGGACTTATCCACTACATCGATCGGTTGACCTGCAGGCATGTTTGTGTTTGATCCCACCCAATCATGCAGCAGCAATTTACACTTTACAGGTGCGAATTGCATACCGAACTGTGCATAGGAATTATTTAGGTTATTTGAAATAGTTCGCGTTTCTAAAGAGTCTGATCCAAGAACAGCAATATAGTTAGCGTACTCAATGTCCGTGAGCGATTATTTCGATACCCGAGGTGTTAGAGTAGGTGAAGAGGATTCAGTCAGCATATCGATCACGAAGTTGAATAAAAAGGGCGACAGACATTGGACACCAGTGAATGTGATGAACTCTGCAGAGAATTTGCCGTAGCCACGTATATGTCTACGGAAGGAGGCGTGTAGAGCCTTTATAAAGGATAATAAGTAAGAAGGGGCGCCCCTCATTGCCAGACACTGCCACGGTTTCTGACGATCAGTGGAGTTAAGTGGAGATTTGAGATTTAGGAATACGACGGTTATTGGTCATCGGGAAGAGTGGCGCAGTTCCAACACTTGCCGCAAGGTGAAGATATGATCTATGCAGCCACGATGTGAGCGAAACCAAGCTAGATTCTCACCAGTATCATTCTCTCAATGAGGATCAACATGCGCAGGGTAATACTAGAGAACACCCTGAAGCCACAGCAACTAGGCTGATACCCCGACGCATGATGTTCTTTGTATATGGAAACCACGATCGAGGCGCTCCATTCTGTTGGAATTTTTTCTTCATTCCAGACATTTCGAAGTAGTGTCGTTAGGCTAGCTACGACAGACGCGCCACCTTGTTTGAAGAGTGCATGGTACAAACCGTCCGGTCCAGGTGCTTTCTTGTAGTGAAGCAGTGAGGCACGATGAACTTCCGTTGTCCATGGCGGACTGATGTCGACGTCCCACTCTAGTTCAGTTAGTCCTTCCAAAGGGTGAGTTGATGAGGACCAGCCGGACTGTTCTTCGAAGTGCTCAGCCCATCGTCCAAGACGACGTTCCTATGAATAGATTGGGGTCCCATCTATTTTAGAGGTCGTTTCACTAAAACCCACCCTCAGACCAATTGGTCGGATTATCTGGAACAGGGTGCGATTGTTCCCCCTTACAGAATTCTTCTATATTTCCTGGGCTTTTTTGATCCACCAGCGCTTTCTGTCAATCCATAGGCTCTTGATTATTCGGCGTTTGAGGGGTATGCGCGCGCCATCACAGCCGTTTGTTCTGGTATAGCAACGTTCATAGGAATAGAAACGCTTGTTTCAGATCAGGCGGCTGTTAATCTGTTTACCAAGCTTGGCAATTAGCGGGGACATGAGTGTGCGGCTATGTGGGTCGAAAATGCGCTTTAATTACTGCGACGCTCCTACTCACCCAACCGAGCATTGATGCTGTCCCCACGATTGGTGACAAGACAATTTCAAGCAAATTATCCAACTCGGCGTGCAGACCAACAGTCACCTGATCTGCAACCTATTAACGCATCCGAGCTACCAGTATTTCGATATGTTACCAGTAGGGGCCCTTCGGTGAGTAATATTTTTTTCACCAAAGCACTTCCAACAGGAGATTAAATCTTTGCGTGTTTCTGTTGAGTGTTTGTATTCCACATCTTCACCTCTCGGACCAGGCGATGCGTATCGCTGTGGGTGCGAACGACGTGTTGCTATGAATTTGTCGTTCCACTTCACTGCCTTTGTGCGTGTAACCGGTTCCATCATTGCTATAATATCCCCGCTATAGCATTCTTGCTTCACAAGCAGTTACACAATCACTGAGCTGAGACGGTCTTGTGGGAACAATAATGTTCGTACCACCCTTTCATTTATTCACTTGGCTTGTCTAGAGCAGATTTAGTCAGCTTTTTTCGCATTTAATAGGTGTGATGACGAGCACAATCTACTGAACTAACTTCGAGCGATGGGAGCAGAAGGGAACGAAACCTTGCCCAGATGGCTGTGTTATTTGTGGCTAGGATTCAGAGTTTTGTTCGAGGTCTTTGTTGACCCCTAGTCAGTAATGAGTGCATTTTCCATCAAACGTCTCTGTGGAGATATTTATTCCAGTTTTCACTGTTATTGCTTAATCATCGACGACAAAAGACTAGGTGGCGAGAACCGCCGCATGTAGGCTGACATTAGTTTACTGTTGATGATCTTGCTGAAAAGCGACAGCTCAAAGATTCGAACGTCCAGTAGTGGCTAGCTCTGATGCTGAACGTCGTTGACTAGGTGATTGGGCCGTGTCTTTTAGTATTTGCAACCGTTCATATCTCCTTTTTAGGTCCCCCATTATGGATGTCGTCATCTTCAAACTCATGAAGTTTGTTATTTAGAGCCATTAATTAGGTATTCATCCGACCACTCTTAGCTTGGCAGAGTGGGATGTCCTAATCGAGTAGGATTTTTTTTGCTTCTGAAACCATTAGGAAACACTGGTCACGCGTCCACAAAAATGAGCCAGCGGCTCTCAACTAGGAACCATTAGTCTGTCAGCTGATCAGCACATTCGTTGGTTGTGTTATGAGTGTTGTTCTTTGTGTTACCGCTCTCCTTGGCTTCTGTGGCATGGCAAATCCCTGTGGAACGGAGTTCCAGTCAGTGTAGAGAGTCATTGTAAACCCCAACCTGACCACTACGTCAAGGTTCAGGCTTCTGATCGTCGTTAGTACTTGAAACAATCTTTTACTATTCGATACGGAGTAAAGTTTGTTCTAGATGAGTTCCTTCAAGGCGGAAGCTGCCCTGATTAATTCGGGTGTGTATATGCCTAACCGAGTCCAACACAGCTAAACTGTTGCGAACATTTTGACCACTGTATCGATCACTCCATCGCCCAGGTGACTATCACACAGTGATCTGGATTGGTAGTAAAGTTCAAGTACATTAGTTATATGGAAACACCTATGTTTCTTGTATAGAGTAATAAAGCTTTTGTACATTTCAACCAGGATGGTGCCTTCTTTCCTAGCGACCATGCTCTTAGAATGACCAGTTTCGATGTTATCTTGATATCTCGCTCCCAGGTGGAGACATTCTACAGTAATATTTTTGTTACTACACCCAGAGTTCATGGTTCTTTCAGTTGAATGATGAAGAATGATCTTTTTATTGGCAGTGCTAAGTTTCGCTCTAAATCCGGCCAAGGGCGCAGTTTCTGGATGGGCGTGACTCAAAACATTCCAAGTGACCCTAGCTACCTATTTCTCTGCATGTATTACACCTGCACAGAATTCCTCCGGCTCGCATGAAACCCATTTTTTCCCTGCCCACAAGACTCTTCAAACCTATTGTTGTTTGCATGCATGGTGTGATTTGGACTCTAAACAAATCACCCTTTCTTCCAAAGCAAACTGGTGATTGAAAGCCCAGGAGTAAATCGATTGTTTACCTTTGATAGGTGGATTTACCTACAGCACAGTAATATTTCTCTCCATTTTTACTCGTTAGTGAGCCAAATTGCTCAACTCTCAATATAGTTTTACCGAACCATGTAATTACTTGAATGCTTGCTTTTGAAAACACTAACAACTGTACTTGATTTACCATCATATCGAGCTTCGTCGTCCCTTACTGTACTGTTGACTCGTAATCGGAAAACCAAGTGACACGAGTTGGTCACCATGAAGCCTTGATAATTATAATTGAGGTAACTATCCCAAGCTTAGCTAATCACACAAAGAAGATACTCAGGTTATGTACATGGTTATCCTTCTGCGTGAGTCGATTAAACAAATGGAAACCTTTGAGTGCTTTGGCTCATGTGTGTCCACTAGCAGTCGGGCTGTTGGAGAATTCAACCTCCTCAACGATGCAAGAGTTGATGTCTTGCAATTGCGGAGTGCATTATGGAGCATAACGTCAGCCGAAAGACGCAGCGTGTATACCGGTCTGACATCCATCTGATTCTCCTCTGCGGTCAGGACAACCTGGACGCTAAGAACTGGGAACCATTCGAGATTACACGTTTTTGGTCGCGGGTACCTACGGAAGCTATTTACTGTTTCCTGATGCTATAAAGAATAATTGTTCAGCTCTGGCGTAGCTGCCATTCTACTCGAAAGAAACACGAGGTCTGAAAAGACTCATAAGGCTGTGATATCGCTCCATTCGCGGAAATTTTATGACTATAGAATAGTCGATTACCCCAAAAATCAGAGTACAACGATCGAACTTTTCCTTTCTGAGAATGCTGTAACTTTTAGATCACAATGTGATGACATCCTCCTCAAAAAATCGGCCCATCCAGCTGTGTCACTCTACCGATGCATGACTGCTTTGAAAGTCGATAGTGCCAAATTGCCGAAGCCTAGACAGGGGCGGTCGAAAAACCAGGTTTTGTTTCGAACTATGGACCTTCCGGTCAGTAGTTTAACACATGAACTACTGAGGTATTTCACGAGGTGTCTTATCAGTATTACCGACCTCTGAGCTTTTGATGTCAACTCACTAGACGACCCAATGCATGGTTCAACCCAACGTGAACGGTGAACGATTTCGATTCAGATTGTCGTGCTTGAGCTGCTCTCATCCGAGTTATGATTAGTGCTGACTCCATCAGAAACGGAGGGGCAACGTCATAAAACAAACTAGTTGTGATGCTTCAACAGCCGCATATTTTTGAGTGTCACCGTGGTGACCTCCATAGTTGGTTTGACGTTAATATCGTGGACACTAAACAAACAGGTTTGAACCTATGCAGAGGAGACAGAATTCGATTTACACCCTCAGCATCTGTCTACTCGTTCGCATGATGTACACTCAGGTTCTTGTTCAACAGTTTCTTTATTGGTCTCCTCGACATTACTTTCAGTCATATTCCTATACCCCTTAATACTCGGCAGTCACTGGTTGAAATTGCTGTGTGTCTAGTCAGATCAGTCAGTTAGATGTATAAAACTGTGGTCACCCAAACATATTACGTTGTTTTTTAGCAAGACTGCATTTTTTATGTGATGTGTTATGATTTTTCTCGTTGCATCTGTACAAAAATAATAGTTCATTCACATTCCTCGAGTTGACCTCTTCCCATCCATTGACAGCAATATTGAACAGTCAGCTCTCCATTAACTAATCATAAGCCGTCTGCGCTTGTCGGTGGGACTAATTTCGCGTGTATGTCTGTGCGACTGTCGTACCCTTCTACAAGCGATCGGTTTTGCATTTTTAACCAGCGTAATAGTCTTTGGGTTGGGTGAACGTAACTCATGGTTTCAGACTGTGACTACATTTTTCAGACAGTTCATTGGGCGTGGTTGTTGCTCACCGACTGTACACCCCGACAGACACGAATACCCTACTTTCTCTTTACATAACCGCTCCGTTAAACGTTCGTTAGAATTTCTCACCGTGTTTAGCATTATCAGCTTCAAGTAATTCTTATTTGTGATTGCTGACGCTATTTCATAGAATATCTGGACATTTTGAAACAATTTCTGGGACTGTTTGGCTGTCACTCCTGCGGTTCACATTTCAATCAAAAATCGTTAGGTAGCTATTTTCTTTCTCGACCTCATGATCTTCACAAGATTTTGGAAAGAAATCTAACGATGTGTTAAATATTCCGTTGTTTCGCGCATCGATCGTTCGGACTTAGATCCGACAGTTTTGCTGGAGCACAACAGTGCAATCGAGCATTCAATATGGACTCGATTGCGCTTCGGTCAGTTAGGTAAGAGCTGCTTTCCAACCTCCCTTTGATGTTGTCAACGCGACTTCCAAGAGAGTGAGTCCGGCCACTAATACTTCATATTTTGTCGCAGGTACGCGCATCTATGTTCATCCCAAAGGACGTGGTATTTCGCTATTTTGATACCTCGGGGTACACTTCCTCAGATGCGTGAGGTTCAACATAATTTGACGAATGATCCTCACGTGGCTATGGAAGGAAACATACTGACAGAGGCACAGTCTAAACGGGTTTTCCTTTTGTGCTCAGTTTTACATCCGATGCTTGTGAGGTAACTTTTTTCTTTTTGATGTAGTTCCATTGATAAACTGGATATACATGTTGCCTCTTCTTACAGGACGGTGGCGCTCGTCTTTGTGTCGTGGATGACGCTCAGGACCATATAATATCTGTGTGGGAATGGCAAAAGGGCAAGAAAATCACCGATACGAAGGTTCGTTTTTAATTTTCCTAGTTTTTGCCCCACAGCTCGATACCTATGCGTTTGTAATGATAACTAGCTTACTATTGATGAGTAGTTGATTCAATCCAGAAATTCAACTTGTTTCGCAGGCCCTTTTTGTTCGCTTAATTGTGGAAAGAAAAACCGGATAGTAGCCTGTGTTCGAGGGGAAAGTATAGCGCGGTGAGTGAGTTTGTGGTTCGAAGAATGTACACAGCCACGCTAATACACAATAACTATCGTATTGTCAGTGGACTGGTTTATCTCCCTCTCATCGTGGATATCTGCATGGTCATATTAGGAATTGACTGTACAACGGTCATCAGAATAGTAGATTTCCTGATAGGCAATCTCGAGTCATGAGTCCACAACGTAAGTAATTATTCACTAGCGAACTTTGATCAACATCGCAGAATTGCGCTTTCACTGGAGCATGTGAAGGTGGTTGGCTTACCGTCAGATCTCATTATGGGTAGGAAAGTACATAGGGACTATTTCAACCAGGAAGGCCAAACAGACCATACCATTCCATGTCCCATGAGGTTCCGTTGACGAATCACAGCAGAGGTCCTGAGTGCTCGTATTATTTCACTTGTGTGTTTGTCTACTTATGAGTAGCTGACGCTAAGTCGTTTCCTGCGACCTCACTTGGCTGCCATTCGGTGAAATTTGACGGTAGGTCGGAGCAGCATTTTCGGTATATAATTAATTTGCAAGAATATCCTTACCACCCAAAATACTTTGGATTTATAACACATCTTGGCACAGGGGCTGTTCCACGTAGACCTCTGTTTCAAGTGGACTGTTTTCCCACTAGATTTGGCTAAGTTTGACCCGGAATCATTTATACCACCTCAGGAAATCTTATCATATAGATTAACAATACAGAGAAAATTGCAATTTGCCGACGCCCTGAAGAATTCATCCTATTCCCAGGAATTTTATGATTGGTCATTGTTGACCTGGTAGATCTAGTCGGTTGCATTGAAAGTGTAAGGCATCTTAATCATGAACCTAACGATCAGTGTGCCTCATTGTACACCAGATGTATCTGTTATCACAGAGACTGCCCCACTGAGGATAAGTGGAATAGACTGCTGCAATCATACCAGATCACTGAAACTCGTTATGCAGGGCGTTCTCGTCTTTGGTCGCATATTTTTCTCATTTTTTACTGGGACCATCGCACAAGTTATCAAGTGCTGCTGTCGAGAAACAAACGGACAGTGTTCGCCTGAATGAAAGTTGGGAAGTTTGGTATAGTTTTGTCGTAATGCCTCGCATTGGCTATCATCCATGTAGATCAAAATTCAGGTGCAGCAAACAATAGTGATAGGACGGCATATATTGCATATTCTTTCAGCTCGCCCTCTATTCTTAATCACATTCTGCTACCCGCACCGCAAAAATTGAATGCCGACCCAGCCCAAGATTATTTGCCCTCTTGATTCTCTAAAGTACTAACCGTCACTCCAATTCTTTAAATATTCTCTATTTCGTTGTGTTCTTTTTGAGGGTGGAGTTTGGCGTACGATTATTATTCATCACTCGGCATTCATTTATCCCACCCCTTTTCCCTCCAATAGGAAGTACTTTTGTTGCCTTTACGTCTCTCCCAACGTCAGTAGTGCGTCCGGATTTTTCCGGTTGAATATCATTTGCAACCGTGCTCTCTAATTCAACTCGATGGCTTAGATCGACATCCTTAGCGAGTTGTCGTTCACGTCCCTAAGGACTTGCTTCCTCAGTCTCCACAGATGAAGCTGACCGCGAAGCAATCTGTATTTCCCGACTTTTCACATCCGGACAGTGATGGCTTCAGCCTGCAAAATTGTTGTGCCTTGCCAGCGGTGTTACAACTCCTATGTTGTTTCCTGTTCCGCCTGTTATGGTGTGTCGGAAGGCACAGTAGCCTGAGACAACTTTGTATGAGGAAATTTATTACAACTGTATTTATAGGGATATAACGGAATTTCCCACAAGGTCACGCTAGAATCTTCGTGAGGACCCGAAAAGCACCGAGCTCTAAATGCTCCATCCTGGTTGACTGACATTCTGATCAATCAGGACATGCCCACTTGCGGCGGCTGTAATAAGGCTTCATATCTTCTCAAACAGGTACCATCTCGATAGGGGCAACTCCCCCGAGGGGGCCACAAATCCTTTTTTCGGAAATTTATCCTCTCCAAGAAAGTCTTCCTTTATATGGCTTCACTTGGCAGTGTTAATATTTGTCTAATGTTACACTGATTAGTATGAGGCAACATTTCACGTACCTAACAGTGAATGGGTTAGAATATCATTCGGTCTTATCGAGGTAACCCTCAGGCTATTTCAGTGGGCCTCTTGATCGTTGCTTAGTCGTCTAACTTTGTTAAACTGGCTATAAACCTTTTGTATCCTGTTTCTTTGACAATTTATGACAGTGTTCGGCCGACCCGGTCGTGGCCGCTGAATTTCATCCTCTGGACGAATCTTCTATTGTAACTTGTGGAAAGAACCAGCTCAACTTCTGGACTCTGGATGGCAATACTTTGAGCAAAAAGTCAGCGATATTTGAAGTAAGCATCAGTTTGTATTCAACACAGGACAATATGATCGCGTGTTCTCTCCACCCTCCAGTTTCGTGGTTTGGTTACTATTGATATATGAATCAATTTCTATGGTATTTCGAATATGACCACTAAGCCTGTTTTGGATGGTATGCAGTTGGTGCACAGCGAACCATCAGCACTTTTGTGACGAGGTTGATGGTCCACTTATAAATTCGTATTTCAGCGCTTATTCAATTCCAAGGAGTTTCTTAAATCTAACTAAAACTCGGGCTGTGCTTGCTCTGCTCTTCTTCAATTTTGATGGTGCACAGCCGTAGTTTGCCGGGAAAGGCAACATATGTGACGCTACTGTATTATGGCTGTTGATTTATCGTTGATTAGTTAGTTTTGACAAATTAAGCCCTTCAAGACGCACAAACCTCTTGCCATCCCCCTACCCATCAGTGAAGAATCTTACCTGATTCACTTCAGACGCACATTGTTGGCCTTTCTGTTTACTGCTGTGCCGTATCTTCTCCGAAATCGGTGACTCTGAGCTGTGCCTGGAAATCTAACTAACCAACAACGTCTTAGTTAACATGTCCTACGGTTGAATAAGAAACACATTCCTAGGAATGAAGTAATTCAAACTCGGTGCTGTCATGCACAATATATCATTTTCCACTCCACTAGTGGGTCGATGCATGTGTGAGTTTTCTGCAATGTGTAATAATACTCAGTAATTTATTCGGACACGTTAATTTTTGAATTGTCTGTATGCGCTGTCCACTCATAATTTTAAACTTCGATTTAACTTGTTGCATCCTCATCACTTTACTTGCTTTGGCGACAGAACCGGTTATACTTACGTACATTCCTCTTGATGAAAGTAAAAATATCATTCTGCTGGTAGTGTGAGGAGATTTTGGAATTTTACTGAAGATTTCGTTCTATAAGTAGACCCAATCTATGCTGAAAAAGCCATCGTCATTCTTGGGACACCGTTCAACATTATGGCCATGCAAACTTCGCTTTGAACTGCTTTCCGATTTTCACCGGATTGGGGTACCAGCTGCTAACCCCTAAGTGCATAGGTTGTGCCCAACCCTTGTTTTCCGAACTCTTCTGTCTAGGATTTAGTAACCTGACGGTAGCGCAGTTCTTGTTCTTCCGTCAGGTTTCGTGATAGTTGTTCAGCAAAACGGTGCCACAGCTGGACGAACTGAAATAACTCAACATGGAGAGGCTAGTTCACGCGTGACTGTCGTATCTGGCCGTAGCACACACGACACAATCTATAAAATCCTATTTGTACCACATCTTTGAACCTTTTAGAAATTCGCGTTTGCTTAAAAAGCTCTACTCTTGTGGCCGATTTTACCCTACAGACCGGGAAAATCTCATGTGATAAACCCAAGTTTGTTTTGTGCATGGCGTTTGCTGAAAATGGTGATCTGTTAACCGGTGACTCCTCGGGAAACATTATTGTGTGGCGACACGGTAAGTTTATAATTCTCCCTGTCGTATGTCAATTTTGGCGTTCTTCACACGCCAACGAGTTTTTTGTTTGTGACATGGCAACTGGCAAACTATACCGAGTTGATGACGTTTCATGCATGCATAATAGCTCTAGCTTGTACACGTTTGCAAGTTGTGAATTGGCACATTACTTCTCGTCTTCGTTTACGATGGAACTTGTAGTCCATCTACCTGTCCAGATATATAGATACTCGTCCACAACAAATGGTCCACTTGGATTATGAAGGTACAAACCAAAGGAGCAGAACGGGTTGACATGTGAGACAGTCACACACACACAGTCACAAGGTCGGTCACAAAATGGCTGGATGACAAGGTCAAATGAGTGAAGTAGCTGGAACAAACAAACGCCAGTTCATTTGTACGCACTAAACACAAAGGTGGGGCGGGGGTTACAAATAGGGACAGAATAAACGTGGAGAATGTAAAAAAATGTCAAAACAATGGACGGTACACCCCTATTGATATTATTACTGGTGTTGTACTGTGTTTAAGCACCACCTATTTCACCTTTCAAGACGTACTCCATAGACAACCTGGCGGTGTCGCCATGGACTCTCCAGTATCACCCATAGTGGCTAATCTTTCCCTGTACCATGCTGAAACTAAAGCCTTGCGTGACTTCGCACATCTACCACGCACCTGACTGAGATACGCTGACAACATGTTTGCGATCATATCAGCCATAAAACGATAAGCCTTCCTAAATTGCTTGAACGAACAATTCAGTAGTATAAAATTCACGATGGAAGCGGAGAGCGAACAGAAGACTATTAGTTTCTTGGACTGTAAGCCATCTGTTGACACCAACCATGGATTCTCAGTGAGAATCCACAGAAAACCCACACATTCAGATAGGCACTTGCATTATGAGTCTTTGTACCCACACTGCATCAAACGCGCAGTTGTCGGATCGTTGGTGAATCGTGTCAAGAAACTATGATCGGATGTGTCCATATGGGCAGATGAACTGAAACGACTCAGTAGGGCATTACAGCAGAATAAATATCCCTTAAGGCTCGTTGCCCAACAAATGGGGAGAACGCTATCCGCAACGGCGAGACAGGGAGACGAAAACCCGGTGGTCATCGTGGGAATACCCTAGAGAAAGGGCACTTCAGACGCCATCCGAAAGATATTTCGGGATTACGATATTAAAACATTCTCTTGAATACATAACACCTTACAACGCCACCTCATAAGGGTTAAGGACCCTATCGAACCAAAACACCGCACAAATTGCGCCTACCAAATTCCCTGTGCAGAATATCCGGCCAAATACATAGGCCAGACAGTCAGACAACTCCATGTGCGAATCATGGAGCACAAACGACATGCGCATTTTCATCCACGAAACCCAATCGAGGTCAAAAAACTTGAACGCGACTCAGCCATTGTGCTCCACGCACTTGAGTCAAGTCATCAAATCAACTTCGATGGTACATGTATACTCCAGCCAAGATTCAAGCCACACGTGGAGCGGGAGTGCGCTAAAGCACTACGGATCAATACACAACCGAAATGCATCAACCGTAGTGGTGGCTCCAGCATCCCGTCAATCTGACTTGGACTTACTGCACACCTTATTAGGCATAGTAGCCAGAATGATTGCGCCGGACAGGAGGACGACTGTTCAAACGAGAATGATGTTAGCGTGCATTCTACAAATCCCGCAACCGCCCATAACTAAGTGGTAGCTAGATGTCAAGCAGGGGTTTGAACAATGACGCATCACCGCCGGCAGAACGACAAACAGAGGCACATCCTAATCACATTACACAGTCGCGCGTACACTCACACAGAGCTAACACACCCACACATGCTCTCACCGTCAACTGATCTTAGGAACACACCAATCATAAGGCACGATAACGGACCCAAATGACGTTGCACTTGACTCGTATTCAATTCATTGTAGGAAGGTTGCCCACTGCAACCGAAACCTCGGATTATAGCGTTTTATTCCAGTCTTATTCCACTACGCTGTTTCGATCCTAAATGTTTCTAGATGATAACATTCTGTCAACCGTACATAAAGCGGGTTGGTCTGGAAGAATCTGATCGATCGGATTTTTCGTAGGATTGTCAGGGCCTGCAATGCTTTTGCAGGATGCCTCAGTTTTTGGGCCTTGAGATGTAAGTCTTGAAAGGCCGAATTTCAAGAACTCCGTGCGCACTAGAATACGGATATGAAACCTAGAGTGTTCGTGTGAATAGGTTTCAAAGACCAACAGTTTTCGATGTTAACGGGGCATTGTCCGGTCCTGATGAGGGCAGCGCACCGGCATCGATGAAATAGTGTATTACGTCTATACAATGTGTCGCGATCTCTCGACTATCGTGCCAACTGAAACACGAGACGACCTGGTGCAGTTACTTATAAACATCATAAACGAAAGACTCAGCTGGGTTCCATATGAGTCTTCCGTCAAAACCAAATTTGTATGCAAATGAGTGTGTTTCGCTCAGTCGGTGTATGTTTATGGCGGGTTTGTTGTAGAGACCGTGGCTGTCGTCCGGAAAAATACCACCGCCCAAACCTAGTAGATCTTCACGTGGTACGTCATTGAAAGCCCCTGGTTTAGGTTTTAAGTTTTGTCTGTCCTTCATTATTCTTTTGACCTTCTATGTTCTATTTTATATATCGGCTTCTATAAAAAAGCTTTATGGAGATTAAAGGTATCTTTCCGGTAAAACCATCCTTTGGCTTGTACGCTTGCATATCATATGGCGTAAAACAGGAGAGGAAAACAATGTTCGGAAAGCCTGTCGATTTCACATGAGTGTCAACGACAATCTACGTATCACTGTGTGGTTTATACCGGACCGACTGATAGTCGGCATACTGTCAGTACGGCCGATAAAAAATTCCTCGGCTTGGCCTAGGTTGCCTGAGCTTCTGGATGAACTGCTTTCGTTTGCACAAAATCGGATCGTGCAGGTAAACTGCGATGACCTCGGCTGTTTCCAAAATTGGAATCAGGGGCCTTTAGAATGTTGGGGTGGCACACGATAGATGGCTAGGAACGCTCAATTCGGGTGAACGTTATGGTTTGTTTTCACAAATCCCTTCCTTATCTTTCTTCACTGCCACTTTATCAACCTAAACGGGAAGTGTTCATGGACTCTTTTAGAAAGGTCTTTTGAGACTGTTCGCGTATTCTATGAACACTATAATGAACACATACATGCATACTTGTGGCCATTTATGGCACCTTGAAACAATGAAGAATTGTGCTTCAGCTGGTAACGTGAACGACTAGTTTTGTGGCATGATAAGTTTCACTCAATAGTCGTCTAGTCCAGGTTCGTTAAGAGAACCAGAGCAATATGCCATTTCTAGTTGTGTTTATCGTAAGCCGGCCGGAGCCTTTATAACACAAATGTAGTTTAATCAGGAGCCTGATGCAAAGATCCCGTAAGATTTGTTCGTCAGACTATTTCGAAACCGACCCGTAGGCTCTGGAAGTGTTTCTTAAACACAATGGTCGCCCCGACACTTCTATCGATGGGAACATGCGTCCGTCTTAAAAAGGTACTGAAAAAGAAGGTGCTGTGTATGCGACTGACATTTAGGAACGATCATTCAGCTGTAGCACCCTTTCGGTGCCTAACTGCCATGCCACCAGAAGGAAGCACGAGGGCTGGGATACTGCCAGGTTGCCCAAGGGGAAGTCGAGAGGCAGAGGTCGGGTTCGAACCACGAACCTTCCGGCCAGTAAGTTCGCGCTCTAAACACTGAGCCATAATCTCTTCACTTGGTTCCGTTTAGAAGATACTCGATCGATTTGATTCGGGTAACCCTACTTGGCTTTAGTCGTGCGTGGGTTTCTCCTAGCTGCAAATTTTAATGATTTTTTAGGAGAGCGTTTGTTCCTACGCCAAATTTACGAGGACAACATGATTTACTGCTGGTGTGACATAGATTTCAACGTAAATCCAGTTAAATTCCCGCATTTGAAATTTCCTGCAGTGTCTTGTGGATAGGATAGACGCGGGCAAGAACTTCACATTGGACGGCAGTGTATTAAGTTAAAATTTAAATTAAAGCGTCGTCAAACCCACAGGTATCCACGACTCCTAAATGCTCTTGGAACGCGCATATGAAGGAACTACTGCTTGACAGTTTGGCGGAATTTATCACTAGGTAAGATGGGACAGTTCAACACCTTCAACTGGTGACCAAGGTGTGAATACTAGGCAGGTGACTCGCTCCTATCATAGAAACGTCTTCTCGGAAGTGAATGGTGTGTACCATCAACTTGATCACAGTGGTCAGTTTGCCTTCTACCAACTAAACTCGTGTAATTCTGTTTGCTTAGGTTCAAATCATATCAGCCAAATCTGTCACAACGCCCACGATGGCGGTATCTTCTCTCTGTGTGTAACCAAGGATGGTCGTTTGGTATCAGGCGGTGGAAAAGACCGTCGCCTTGTGTTCTTTGATGTCGCTCTAAATCCTACAGACGAAGTCAAGGAGCTGCCTGAGTTGCACGGTTCTGTTCGGACAATCATCCAAGGTCCAGGCGATGTGCTCCTAGTGGGAACGACGCGGAACACCATCCTTCAGGTGAGCACCTTTGAAATCCTCACTGTCCCGATCCATCTTTTTTGTTTATTTGTTACTTTATCTCTAAGCTTTCGTTGATCGCCTTTCACACTGTAGGTCACCACGTTTTAGTACGACATAAAAGATTGCAAATGTTTAAACAGGCAGCCTCATCGTAGGTCAACCCCTAAGCGTGCTATCAACCTATTTGTTTTTCTTTTCTTATTCGGCCTTCCACGTACTCATCGCAGATTGCTCCCGGTATGGAGTTTAGTTCACTCATGTTTGGGCATTCGGATGAATTCTGGGCTCTGGCAAGTCACCCTCAGTCACATCAGTTCCTGACCGCAGGTAATGATCGCATGGTGATACTTTGGGATGCTTTGTCAAAACAGGCTGTATGGGCCAAAGAGCTCAATGACCCTATTCATTGTGCCGCCTTCTACCCCCCTTACGCCGAGCCTGTGGACGGCCTCGTCAATGGTGATCGGCCTGAATCACCAAATGGGTTTGTGCCAGGCGCCACACCGCTTATTGCGCTAGGTTCTACGTCTGGACGTTGGCTCGTGCTCGATTCCATACGGCATGAAGTGATCGCTGCTCATTCAGATGGGATCGGCGAACAGATTCAATGCATTTCCTACTCCCCGAGTAAGTGATAAGATTGTGGATATGTATTCACCCGATTGCTCGTGATTCAAACCCTATTTTATTTAGCGGAAACGAAGTTGATTTCATTCAAAAGTCGATTTCATTGAAGTGACAGGTAATACTTCAGTGTTATTGTAGCTGTATCTCCGTTTCATATTATTTAGTTTCTGAGTTCAATAGTGTTTTATTTCCTTTAGCTATTTGTGAACATCCTAGAGAGGCCTTCGCCGTATGTCATCCCAACCGTGCCATGGGATCCCCCCTTAGTATTGTAAAATGTTTCCTTTCATTCGTAGTACTTTTAAGCCCTACCATCACTTTCTTTACAGATGGTCAGTACATTGCCCTCGGTTCTCGTGACAACTCCATCTATGTCTATCAGGTTTTGGAGGGAGGTCGCAAGTACAGCCGAGTAGGCCGATGTTCCGGACATTCGAGCTTCGTCCTACACCTTGATTGGTCTGCCGATAGTCGCTACTTACGTTCGGAATCCGGAGATTATGAGCTATTGTGCTGGACAGGGAATGATTGCAGACAGGTCAGTGCCTAGTGCTCTTGGTATTTGGTTAATGCATGTGTCACAAGGTTTATCATCTTCTGGTTCTAGTTACTGAGGTCTCTTCAAAAGAGCAACACTTCTAGGGGATGTGATGTTTCTGTACTACAAAAACAGCATAACAACTTTTAGAGTGTTATCAGTATTTTTGGTTTTATTAAAGCCGCACTGAAATAATTTCCGGTAACATTAAATAGCTAAACGGTCATCAGAAGGGACATGCACACTTAGTTATCGGAATTTGAACTGCGTATGTTCATAGCATCGTTGGCTTCAGAGTCAGCTAGAAACAGACAAATATTGCAAAACAGCAGCCTCGTTGCCTTGACCGTGGCAACGTGAATTCCTATAGGAAATAAGCCCTGACGTATGCAAACACCTGGGGATGTGTAAGTAAGGATGGATGGTTTGGGTGTGCGGCAGATGTCTGTCTTCATTGTGCGTATCTTGCGTATCATTTTCTAGGTGGTATCTCTCAGCAGCCTCCGTGACGTTGACTGGGCCACGCAAACATGTACCCTTGGATGGTGTGTGACTGGTGTGTGGCCGGATGGTGGGGATGGGACGGACGTCAATGCATGTAATATCTATCCCAATTCTGCACTTCTTGCTACCGCAGATGACTTTGGCAAGGTCAAATTATTCCAGTATCCTGCCATCAGACCCAAGGTAAGTTTCGTCTCCTTAGTCTCTATATTTTTGCTTTCACCGCAACTAATTCCACTCGCGAAGTTCGCAACTGTGAGGAACACTGGCGGGTTCGCTTGCTGTTCGTGGTAATCGTATCTCGAGTACGTCTAGATTGCGTCACCAAGCTTAGGTTCATCTGCAGAAGGGTCGGTTGAGCCGCCTTGTTTTTATGAGGGGATGAAGAATCAACAATGCGATTGCACAGTTCTGCCAATTCCATGTACTATAACCGCGGGCTGCTGTTCTATCATTGGTGGTAAATCCCGTTCGATTAGTTCAGGGGCACTAATCTATTTCTTAGCCGTCCCACTTTTAGCCGATGATTCTCAATCTGTTTCATACCATACCCCCTTTTCGGTAAGGTGCAAAAGGTCATTCCTCTCTGTAAGTCTTCCTAGTGCGAGCCAAAATATTTCAAGATATGGAAAGACTATTCGTGAGGTGCATACTGCTGATGATAAGAATGAAACGGCTGTACAGTGCTTCTTGGCTTTTCAGCGTTCATTGACTTCGCTTACTGGACGAAATCTTGAACTCAGTGAGGATGGCCATCACACCAAATATAGTGGGCGGAGATCTGACCTATGAATCATTGGTCATATGTACAAACTCTGTCAAGATCAGATTCTGCTGCGCGACGCGTCGAACCCCTTCGTCCGACTATACACCCTCAGCTCATTTCATTTAGCTATGAGGATTTAATGTAACATGACGGTTTCTTCTCCGGCCGTTCTCTCATTCATTAGGTCACTCTCGTTTTTTTTAAAACATAAACAGACCGATTCTACGCAGGTTGATGAAGCTGCGACTAACGGAGACTTGTTTCAACTTTTTCAGGCTTTTCAGTCACTAGATCTCTTGGATCCATATAATCTGTTCGAGCTTCTCGCAAGTGTAGCGTCACCAACCATGATATCAGTGTAACTGGAACACAGATAGGATTGCGGTTGCACGCACTTGAAGCGCAACCGGTTGTTTCGGAAACGTGCTATCCTATCGATGTGAAGTTTTACTGATGAGCCTTGGAATGCCAAAGTGCACATCCTGACCAAACATGTGGCATCAACAATAAAACAGATTAACTAATTGGTGGGCAAAGGAAGTAAAAAATAGCGAGATGTGGTAGGCTATTTGCATGTCAAGTAAACCAGACCAACAATCAATATTTCAGTAGTTTTCCTGCAAATCTGCGGCCTTCAATCCCTTGTACGTTTTAACTGTCTGCTGCAAACTAATTTCCCAAATCGGAAACCGTTCATCGTCATTTTTATTCAAATCAAATAAAAAGTCAATATCCGGCCATTATTTAGACTTTAGACCTGAAGTTGGTTTGGTTCCACATTGATGTCAATGAGAGTCCAGGTTTAGTCTGGTGGTTAGTCATGATCATGAAGTCTGCATCAAACTTTGTACAGAATTTCTTTTTTCTATTGGCTTGTTATGTGATTTCCGTCAGTCGCAGTTGAAAATCTCGTAAAGTAATCTTGAAATACTGTTTCGTTCATATTTACTGTATTTTTTAGTTAGAAACTAGCTCAGATAAATCTCATTTGAAGTATCACCACTTCCCCTTCTGGAAGGAATGCGGATGAATACCAAGCGCTGGTCAAATGCTCAGCGATGGTGGTATGTGCGTTAGACACAAGACAGAATAGATCTGGAGAATATAGAAGCCTTAAGACGGGGATTGCGATTCACACCACAGCAGCTGATGGCCGAGGCGTTGGAAATCACCAAACATCACAGCACGAATAGAATCGAGGGTGTGGAACTGGGCAGTGTATGGAGAGCGGTCTTAAATAAGCCGAGTTGACACGTGATGGTGTGAGGTTGTGAATATACGTAGAATAAGTGGGAAAAAGGGGTGGAAATCCCAACCCGACCAAAGTTCACAGAATCCCTCTCCTGTACACAACTCTAGTAGCACTGGCTCATCCATACAGACGGACAAAATGTGTGAACGATGTTCAAGAGGAATCTTCATATGAAGCGAACCAGAAGAACTGGACCCTAGGCTGGATCCAAATCCATGTAGATTCCCCATCGTCCTTAGCACTTGCTGACCCACCCTAACAAACAAAATCCTTTAGCCGACACCTGACACCGATTTAACCTGACTTAGCTGATTGGTTCTCCTTCCACCTCAAATCTCGACCAACTTCGTAACCTAGTCACCTGGTCCGATGAAGCTTTTGCGTCAAAAGCGAAACGTTGCTTAGATATAAATCTACCGATTGTTTCCCAAACTCTTCCGATGAGCTCCGTTTGTATGGCCTAAAGTTGATTGGTCAGCTGGCAGATTGGGCTTGAGATGGCTCAGTGATTAAGGCGCGAACCTGCTGACAGCAAGGTCCGTAGTTCGAACCCAACCTCAGCATATTGACCACTCCCGTCTAGGCTTGGGCAACTTGACAGTATCTGAGCCCTCGTGTTTCCTGCGGGTGGTATTGCAGCTATGCACCGAAATGGTGTTGCAGCTGAACGACTATTATTATTATATTATTATTATTGTTATTATTATTATTATTTAGAGGTGAGACAGCCTATTGCTTGCTCCAACTAAAATTTGGCGATCTGACTCACCACCTGCTTCTTTGTTCCTTTTCTATTTTCAGGCGGAGTTTCACGCCTACAATGGACATTCTAGTCATGTGACAAATGTCGCTTTCTTGTACGATGGATCCAGACTGATATCGACCGGTGGCAAGGATACTGCTGTGCTACAGTGGGAGGTGTGTGTCTGAGCAGCAGTCTTCAATTTCGGCTCTCTTTCATATGCACGCCTTGTTTCATTTAATTTCATTACGCGTGTCGAATGAAATTTGACACCAACCCAGCACAGCCATGCATATTTCGGCATACAACAAACGGTTTTAGAATGAAGTTTTTGCCCTTTTTTCGCTAATTTTGTTTTTTCTCTCGCTTTTTCTGTCGTCTCAGACACAATATTAGGGGACCTATTTTCGTCTTGTTCGTCGTTGTCTTTGTCCCTACTGTTGTGGTCGCCGCCCATCTATCTTTTCACTGCTTTTATTTTGTTCCTCTCCGTTCCGTCGACACAAATACACATGCATTCCTCCTATTGTTTTGACTTCCTCCTGACTTTGCATCAACTCAAAGAGAATCTGAGAAACAAGAACGAGCACTATTTCATTGAGACCGTCAGTTTGCTTTCTCCCTATTCTAGGTTAGGCCCCCCTTTGTGTATTTTTCTCGCGCATCCCTTTTCCATTTTAATCGTGCTTTACCTTTTCTCTCTGGTCATTCACTGAACTACTTGGTACGGATTGTGTTTCTAGAGTATTGATTATTGTCTGTCTCTCGACAAAAAAATACACTCATGGGGCAATGATTCAAGTGTTCATTACAGAAGCCGAAATACTGAGCTTGTCGGTTCTGTTACGCAAGTTAGGGAACCCACCAATGACGATGGTGACAATGTGCGCGGGCATCCGGCGGTCTGCCTTCCTGAGCTCTGTGGGATGTAATATTAGCAACATAAGCCCAAGAACACGGGATTCGTTAGTTTGATGCCTGGGCTTTCGGACTTACAGAAATAAGCGAGATCTAACCAAAATGATGTTCAGCTGCTCGAGGCCGAAGAGTCAAGTGTTCAACCACTAACCGGATGGTCACGGGTTCAAAACACCCTGGAGTTTCGTGAGGTGCGCACTGCTGATGATTTCCAATGTGAATGAAACAGTTGCACAATGTTCGGTTTTTCATCATAGATTGGCTTCGCTGACACGACGAAAACTCAATTGAGAAATAAGACAGACGTGATACTCTCAGCCTGAATTGCCGGTTGCAATGGATAGGTATATGGGACTCGTTTATTACCCGGTGGACTACGACACTGCTGTATGCTGACAAAGAACTTTTCCGTGCACAACGTTACCGAATGAGGACAATCGAGTCATTAGCCATTTAGTTTGCTGTACAGAGAGGCACTGCTGTATTAGGGATTAATTGTGTTGAATGAACCAACACGTTCTACTGCTGGGGTGAAACGTTGTCAGCAAGGATTCGATAGTCTTTACAGTGCTACCCGGCATGCTTCGGATATCTTGCAGCTTGAGAGTCATCGGTGAAACAGAAGTTTGAGAAGTGAAAAGACCTCAGTTCGCACGGTACCTTAAGATGAGAGGTCGCCGCCTCCGGAGCCAGTCATCACCAGATCATGTGACGTGAAGGACATGGTCAGAGAAGAGTGATGCTATATCCCGTCTGTATGTGAGTGAACACTACTGATCAGCCACTCTTAATCAAAGGAAACAGTGCTCATCTGTACATCAATTTGGTTTTGACGGGAGACTCACCTGGAACCCAGCTGGATCTCTCGTTTATGATATTCTGTTATCTGATATCTGTCGAAGGGTTTTCAGCAAACTTATGAGTAGCGTGTTCAGTCTATACAATATTCAAATAAATTTTGAATTCTCTAGGGCAGTAGCTGCTAGTCTGGAGATTGCGGGGTCTTTCCGTGGGCGTGGAACGTCCCACGAGGTCGTCGTGATCTGTCATTCAAAAGTAGTCTCACGGAAAATTTACCGACAAATTGATTTATAAGGTTTTAACCCCGGGATAGTTAGACTGAATGTCGGGATTCGAGTCGAATTTGAAGTCGCTCGCTTCTTCATGAAGGATTCCCCCGTGTGTTAGTTCCATTAAGAATATTCCTGCACATCTTTATGATTCACTTGAGTATATCAGCAAAATTCTGCAGGAAATCAAATCAGGAATTCTCTATAGATAACTGTTTTTTTAAGGAAAAGGTGTTTGTCGCATTTGTGGTACAATACAATGTCACCGAGTACTTCCAGTACAAGCATGCGCTTCTGACGTGGTTTAAGAGTTGCATGTGAGGCAAACGTTTTCTCAGTAGGCATCTCTAGCCAGCTTCAAAAGTTGCTGCTGAAATTTAATGCACAAATCTTTTCTTGATCTGACTTGAATGCGAAGATGAGCCCCAAACACTTATATTTATTCGTACTGAAACTGTAAAAGTAATGAATGATGTTTTAAACTTGCGTAGGTACTCAGGAAAATTCCAGTGAGTTGTTTGAAGAATAATTGAGATGTTTCCTTAAATCTCTGGTGAATAGAAGCGATTGTTACGTTCCGGGTCTTATCCGTATTAAATTACGTCTATATATCGACCTCACTCCGATTGTCATTGTGGACAGCACACACCAGCTAAACAGATCACCGAAGGAGTGAATCCAACCGTTGGGTGGGGACAAGCTTATCACACAAGTTGCTTCATGTCACGTCTTAGCAGATGTCCACTTCTGCACAAAAGCATGATAAGCTAGACGTAACACACTGATAATTGGGTTGCTGGAAACTCTTCGACGAGTTAAAGAGTGGTGTGTTACTTCTAGAAATGTATTGCAATATCTTGAATATCGAAACAAGTGAAAAATTGGGCTACCTGGTGCGGTACATTTAGTCGAAGAAGAACACCAGAAACGGGAGATTTAGCTGTATACCGTCGAGTTTCCTGTGGAAATGAAAATATTTTTCGTAATGCACTACTCATAAGGTTGCTGAAAATGTTTCGACAGCCCACGACCGGTTTCGCCCTTCTTGGGGCTCATCAGGTAGGCGCAGTCCCCGAGTTTCCGTCAACCTCATGTTCTACTCGTCAAATGGTCCGTGCTTGTTGACCATTGTGAACATGTGCGCAGCATTTTTCGTTTCTCACACTCAAATTCACATGACTGATTTTGAAACGCTCTTCAGGAGAAACCTCCATCACATCGAGCATCTGGAAGGATTTTGGCAACTCGGTTACTTAAAAGTGACACAAGTAGTATGTAATTGGCACGTATTCTGTGTCCTGGAAGACCGGGTTGGCCGAGACCGTCGCTTTGATTACGATGAACACTCGAAGCTCAATTTGGCCAACGAGTGAAGAAATTGTAACTCAGCATGTGTTTAAACCGTAAGCTGTGGAGGATGCATTATAAAATGGTACTGGGTTATCTGTGGAGTTTCCTCAGTCACCGGCCAGTCTACGTTTTCGAAGGATTTACTCAGCACCAGCAAAACTGCTGCGAAATTTGAAACGAATGCCAAGAAGAAACAACGTTTTGACAGAATTATTCAAGCTAGAGTAACTTGGTGACATGTTATACTATGTGAGCAAACATGTCTTAGACATAGAATGTCCAGGGAAAGCAGCCATGTAGCACGAAAACGGGTTTGTAAAATATGTAAGCATTCGATATTGGGAATAAGAAATGGCACTGGGTGAAATTCGGTTAAGTTTGAGGTATAACGATTGCGTGAAAGGTGTGAAGCCAGGCTAAACGGGGATTTAGACATTGATAACAAGCAAGGAGATCCGTTGGATATAAGATAGGATAGACATTTTCACATTGCGCCTTACCACGGTAAAGCCGAGCTCACACCATGTCATCCTGGGCACACAGATTTGTTTCGAAGAACCGGATAGTCATATTTTTCCCTTAGGGCAAGAGTGGTTTTGTGACAGACAGTCCGGAATGGGTATCATCTGCCAGTTCAATTTGATGTAGCAACAATATGTGTTACAACAGTTTTCGGAACTGTATTGACCAATTCGTATAGTGAGTTGGGCACGTGTTGTGCTATGTGAACTGACATGTGCCTTCCCGTTATACCCGAAGGTGCTTCCTTACGGGCATTCATAGTTGTAAACTTAACCCGAGGTGGACAGGATGGGCACACTCTCCTTCACATTTGGCACTGGTATCCTTATCGTTCATTGCAGTAATTGGTGTGGTGACTGTAAAGGTATCGCGAAATCACATGAGCCCGAGTAAGTTAGTTTCGACCTAATCTCTTAAGCCCGTTGTCTTTTACTGCTAAGAAGGTTGACTTAGAACAAAGGTTGAATTAGATGCTTATTTTTCAAATTAAGATGTGGCTAGGTAGGACTAAAAGGAGACCCAAAGAAACCTCTTTCACGATATTCATTGAATTAGTCCACTTGGAAAAGTCCACCTATTGCTTCAGTTGGGCTGACCATTAAGGTATCGCAAAAATTTTCTTTGATACGTGGTGTTTGCGAACTCTTCAATACCCGACCACTGGTTTCGCTCATTTGAAGTTCATTTGAGAGAGCTACCTGAAAATGTTTTGGTTATTTTTAGGTGGTTTTAATTTATTTTACTCGTCCCACTTGCAGCCTTTTTCGAACTTTGTCCCTTAGAAGCCTTATTTGAATGAATCAAACTAACAGTTTTTCGTAGCTAATAAAATGTAATATGATATGCGACAAGAAGAACTATTTATCCCCAGGTCTTGAGTTTTGCTTATTCCATTCTTTAGACCACATTCTGCCACCCATAAAACACACAGTATTCGGGATGCTCTATGCAGTTACCGTGTTCTATAATTAAAAAAAACGCTTGACCACGTGCTTTGATCTCTTAACATAGAGCCACTAATTATAGGCTAGTAAGGAACGTCTGTTGTCTTATATGAGTACCACAAACGGCATGGGAAAGCAAATTTTTTTAAATCGGTTAACTGCACATCTGATATAAATGACGACGTTTGTGGCGCACGTTGTATGCGGTGCTAAAAATGGGGGGATCCTCAGTTCCTTCTGGATTTGGGGACGTCACTAGATAGACGAAGAAGTGCAAAATACGATGTGAGAGGCTGAGAAGTCTCTGCGTAATACCTCCACATCGTTTCTTTCAATTTACGCTTTAGGATAATGGTGAGTGGGTTCTGGTTGTAAATGTACCGACGCATTGTTATATTTTGATGACAAATTGTGAAGATGGGCCACACTCTTTGAACCAATCCACTTTGGCTCGGGCCGGTGTTGCCGCTTAGTCCCACCAGTACTTGCTTACATGACCGATCATGATCTCGACCGAAGCAAGACATCAAGGGTTGCGTATGGTTATGTGTACAGAAGTGAGGAGTGAGACTGTTTCTCTGAGGTGTTTCACCTGAACCTTTGTGACTGCCTCAATTAAACGGTGCACACTCGGTTATTTAAGTAGTAGAGTGGTCGGAATTGAATTGGCCTTAAGTGGTCACACAGTCATCTTGGCGTTTTTTCTATTTGACGGTCACCATATGGCAATTTCGCTTGGAGCGTTTCGGTAGCAATCGAGCTGGTATTATTGGTACAAAGCGGTGTAGCGGTGCTTCACGGAGCCATATGGTTGAGAGCTGCAATGCCACAAAGTTACGCATAGTGCAACTACACGATGCAATACTTCACCCACGTACTCCAATAAATTAACCTCAATTGCTGACGAGACGTTCTTGATCAAACTGCTAGGCTTGGCGAACAAGTCGAACATTAATCACAGTGCTGGTACCAACTTTAACTCGTCTGGGCATTATTTTTCATAACTGTTGCTGCCTGCAATTCGAATGATTTGGAGGACACACACAGGTGACCTACACAAAAAAACTGTTTAATTCCGATCTGCCGTTATAAAACAAGGCACACTGTGTTAAATAAAAACAATGGCGGCCAGATTACCAGTGCTTATAAGTTGGGAATTTTCGTGGATTGGTGCGGACGAGTACACTTCACTTATAATAAATTCGATGGACGTTTTGTTCTTTACAAGAGCAGAGTCGATGCAGGGGAGTGCGTTCTTTCATAGTAGATACATAATTTATTAATTCCACTCTGGTGCTCTACAGCAAAAGGTGAGAATAGATACCACTGAGCTACCAAAAAGTTGACCTGAGGGTGGATTGGAATATTCTTCATTTCATCAGGTTTTTGTGACAACAGTGTATATTATCACGTCATACATGGGATTAAGGATTTTTAATGAGGATTTCCTTTTTACAGAAAAACTGATGGTTGTTAAAGAGAACTGGAACTCTAAGAATCCCACGAGCCACGGGAAAACCCATCTACAACCATCTGCCTTGTAAAAGTGACATGGTTTCCAAAATACTTACTCCTCATTTAACCACTTCCTTGAAGTATACCATCAATGCTGTAAAATAAAGAACACAGTTTGGCGGTGATCCATTGCTCAACGCCAACCACAGGGACGGATCACTGGTCTGTGATTCATAAACGGTCGTATGTTCACCTGTTTACCAAACTACTCGCATGACTGATTGACTATCAGGCAGAATTCGTCAGCGTATACCAGGCTAACTGAGAACTGGAGTGGTCGGTTATATGACTAGTGCGACCGCCGCTAGCCTGATCAATGTCGAGCTCTAGGTCCATCGGGCGAAATCGTCCAGAGAGATTTATGGAGTTCCACCGAATCATCCTGAGGTTGCGCGCCAAAGTGAAGGTGAAGCAACGGAGGTGATTGCTGTATCAATGTCGCTGCGTCATCGAAAAAAGCACGTGATGGCTTTGGGACTGCCATTGCCCTGACATGCACGCTGTTCAGGTAAACTAACTGTGATGCTTTCGACACCTTTATAATCCTATTTGCCAGAGGAGACGTCACCAGCATCATATGTTCACAAACTAATATGTTCTGCCTTAAACTGGCAAATTGCACAAATTGAAACACGCAAACAACCCCTAGTTCCTGGAAAAACTAACCGTTTTTGGGCGTTCTTGTACTTAAGATTACAGAGACCGACGTTATTCAGAATCCAATGCGCACGGAAAAGGGGAAAACCCGTTGTCAGTTATACCAGTGATTCCCAAATACAGAGTGGTTTAGACATACACAAGTTCACAGAACTCAGACGATTCAGGCGTGTTTTCATATTTGCTGATAAGCAGCTGGTTGAAAGCACAAGTTTTGGAAATTTTCGTAAAATGCGTAATGACAAAGCCATGGATTTCACAGCCATGGATTTTCACACTGAACCTGCTGATAGCTAAACAATAAACCTTGAATACAACCGGATATTGTGGTCTGGTTCTGAGAAGCTCAGTCAGGCGTGACCTTTTGTTTGTGACAGTTCCCATCAGCACTCAGCTGACGAATCCCAAATCGGAAGAAAATATCCCTTGTGATCGAGACTTTTGGGATCCGACCATGAATTCGTCAGCAATTCCTGAGTTGTTGGGACTTTTAACGTTGGTGAAATATCCTTGGGGATCTGCTTTAAGTAATCTAGGTGATTTTTCCGGACATTTTCCCCTGAAATTTGGGACAAGCGTGATCAGTTAGGTCAAGTAGGTAGCTCAACAACTGCTGGAATGAATGACATCGCAAAGAGAGGAAAACCTGTTATTGACTGCGCCAAATAAGATTGATGGGAATCCGTGAGTGCACGTACGTGATGAGATCCAACTAGGCGAGAAAGGCAGTTGGCTGTCAAACAGCTGATCAATCCAAGGTAGTCGTGTCAAGGAACGAAAAATGAAGGAGAATGAATACATAACTGCTTGGAAGTTGCGAATCAATCAGCGAAATCTACCGTTATGTATGCCGGCATATTTATTGGTTCGTCTTTGTTCAGAGCCTGACATACTCAGATAAAACGAGTATCCAAACTCTCGTACATGCGAATTCGGACACTACTAGAGAAATTTCTGTTCAGGATGTTACAGAACAGTTTACATTTCAATCAGTGGGCAGCAGTCTGTCAGGAAACAAAACATTTTGCTGAAAACTGCGTTAATCTTGTTGGCCTCACACATTTGCAAAGTTCACATGCTGCTTGGTTGCACTGTGGACAATGACATTTTGTCGGATTCTTCCGTTGTAACAACGAATTGTGTTAAAAGTCACACTTATTCCATCACAATTAATCAGAATGCACTCGACAATTTCCGAATCTGCAAATGAAATGTGACATCAACGTCAGCCTTGCTTCGAGTTTGAAAAAAGGCCAGAAACATGCAAGCATGTCACATCATATTCGTTGGCAATGTTCTTTTTTGACTGCAGGTGAATATATCATGGTATATTACAATCGCTTCTTCTTCTGTATGAAACTGTCCGAGAAAACCACCATGTAAGACAAAAACCCGAATTGCTCAACCCAATTTTTCATTTGTTGAGCTGAAACACCAGCTGAGTTCCTGCAATAATTTTTAGAAAGGCTTGTGCAACACTCTCACTTGAATCCATTGGAAATTGTCTGGATTAAGAAACTGACTTTATGGAATGTACAAGTCAACAGCAGTGGGGACACAACAGAATAAAACATTGATAGACGAATTCTGATTATCGATGTGTCATCACCAGTCCACAAAAATAATTCATAAGTTGATACATTTCAAGCTCAGGCACTTTAGTATTTACCAGAACAGAAGCGAACTTGTAATGTACGTAGTGTAATGTACATCCAGGTTTTGTCCTTAGATCCGTTGGATTGGAGGCAGAAAGTGATGTCACACTGGGTATCTTCCGTTTTGGCTGCTAATAACTATTCTTCTGTGCCGACACCCCAAATCGACTAAGCGAAACGCCCGAACCGCTTCAGTACCCTCTACGAAGCCTAAAGGACAAATTTTCCAAAAGTTAAATTCTCGAAAGCATTTTGTGAATGATGGTCCACATGCACGCGAATTGTTTCACAGAATTCCGGAATACACTTTTCCTGTTTGAGGTAGCTGGAAGTAACCATTTTTGTCTTCTAGTCTCAAGTAACTTGCTCAGACAGTGATCTTGAGAGACAGTGACGGTCACCTTCCGGAACCAGGCGATTTCCTAGTCATCCACTACAGGACAAAACGAGCTTGCACACCATTCCGTTTCCAGTTTCCCTCCGGGTATGTGAATAACGAGACATCCAAACGCTGTCTTATCAGTACATGCAACCTGGGCTTGGTCTCCAAAATATCGGAAAGCTTTTGAAGAAATCAGGAATGTTGTGATCTCCGACCTCTTGTAACTACAACAGGCCAGTTTCGCTGCAGATATCTTATGAGATGGTATCGGACGGTAGCTACCAACCTTTTGCACAAAAACAATTATTCCACAGCACACAGCTAACAGGTTCCAAAGATGGGCTAAAACAAGGTGGCATGCATTTTTAGCAGCAGCCCGAAAGAACCTGATATTTTGGGCACACAGACACACTGTCAAGATTGACAGCTGAGTTTAGTGCAGAATCAGATGTCAGAGTTACGTTTCACATGTCAAACCCTAGGGATAATGGATGCCTGCGGAGCTGGGGCGGCCAAAGCTGCGAAACTACAGAGTATCATAAAATACCTTAATGTCGGTTGTCCTATGCGAACGTCGACAGCTTTCCTGAACATTCCCAAAAGCGAAAGTCTGAATAGGGTACAATGCTATAAGATCTGATGGTAATCGTAAATCTGTTAGAGGAAGTTCTAAAGCAGTTGATAAGTGAACAGTCAAGAATGAACAAAACAAAATCCACTGGCAGCTAGTCATTGATCAAGGTATAGATCAGCCTGTTTGCACTTGTCACTGCGCTATGGCTTGGGAGCTTATGAACTACAGCCCTGGCTAGATTCAAGCAACTGATGATCCCATACATATTGCTTCTAGCAGGACCAGTAACAGAGTCAGCTATCGTGCTAATGTCAACGCAGTTTTAAGACGGCACAAAACATATAACCCATAAGTGCAACTTCAAAAACAACCTCCACTTCTTCCTTTAACTGTCATTCTCTAAATTCAGTGTTTCGGAAACGATAGTCAGTGATAATGGTCCTCAGTTCACGTCAGTAAAATTCTCCTAATTTTATGCTCTCTGCTCAGCATGCTCGAGGTCCAACATATCACCTTCAATTAAACGGACAGATAGAATTCCAACAAATACACTCATTTTCAAATCAATTTGGTATGGACTCAACTGAATCTCTCGCTTATGATATTCTCCAACTGAATGTGCTGCACACAGGCCGCCTCATGTTTCAGTTGGCACGATATTCGAGATATCGTAGTATATTTTAATAAAGAACAGATAGATCATCTTGCGGACATGTGTGAAGACGGCTGCTGTGGAAGCCTGAGGGAGGGCTGAAGTCTATCGAGTTTTTGGACGCGTTTTGATGCGTTTATCGGTCAGCACCGAAAGCGACATCCGTAAACTAGTGCTCACTGTAGGAAGTACGTCCTGATCGAAGAATGAGAACAATGGATGTCTTGATTCTCCACTCAACCTAAGAAGAGCGTAAAAGTAAAGGACATCATGACTGACATCATGGTGCGAGGGCGTGGGTGTCCTATACCGGTGTGACGGCGTATACTACTGATGAGGTATGCGAGTAGTCTGTGGTCGTGTCGAAGCTCCGCCCAGCGTCTAACGGAAGGTGAAGTTTATTACGGAACTCGTGTAACTGCTTTACAGTATTCGGTTACAAGTGTGTACTAGTCACGAAAGTTCACGAAAGTTCAAGAAGACGCATGAGAATGCTCAGTCTTTAAAAACTATGTGGAAATGAGACGTTTACTTTCCTGTCCAATAGCTTGTAACTGCTGAGTTGGTATTTGCTAATAAACGAATTCGCGGCGAAGGACTTTCTGCTTTTCGCCAGTACTGAAACAAATGCTTATATCCTGTGGTCGGCACCAAATTTGGGTCCCAGGTATTTTAACCTGCTGCCTGAGAAGCTCACTCTATGAAATTCAGGTAGCAAATGATAGAGAAATATGTCACACCAACTACATCAGGTCAAGTTACACGAATACGTCTGTCAAGTGCATAACATAATGTGAGATTTTACTTCGTGTTCTGTCGGGTACATTCGGACTTCCTAAGAGATTTGTCCAAACCACAAAACAGGGGTGCTTGCGAGAACAGATATCCGGCCACTGATCCAACTCCCATGTGTCTGTCCCCAAAGCAAATCTTATCATTAGTGGCTTCTTTTTGTGCAGCCAGATAAGTCGGATAATGGCTGTCACGTCTTCAAGTTCCGATGTGCATATTAGTGTTTGTCCACCCTCCAGCACTGATCCTGTTAGTGGTCGAATTTACCCGTCAAGTAATATTCGTGTCATTTCATCTGGGCTTTGATAAACGTGCTTTGTCCTGCTGACTCACGTCTGCACCCAGTTTCAGTCCGGTTCAGTGTTTTCCTCTCTGCTTAGAGAAGGGTTGGATTCAACAGTAAGCTATCAGTTGCAGCACATTTCTTGAAAACAGTCCTGGTTCCTCAATGAAAATGTAGATATCGATGTTGACAGTCGTTTGTAAACTTCCGGACGTAGTCTGTATCAGCACTGTCTATATGAAAAAAATTGCTCTGCTGATGATAAGGAACAGAATTACAAATGTTTGGTGCCAAACTGTGGTAGCTCTACTTGAATTTCACGGTCCTCAGGCGTATTATGCGCTATCGTGAGAGTTAATTACTACCCGCAAGAATAAAAAAGTATTTGCGCTGACTTAAGTGTGTCAATCTTATTTAGGCCACTTTTGATGTTTATAGAGGAGAAATAGGGCTACTTTATGGGAATTTCCCACATTACATCAGAGGGAAACTTTACTTGCCCTTGTTTAAACCAACACGTGTGGAACCAACACGTTATCGAATGCATTCAGAATTCACAATGCACAGTAACTGTAAGTGTAGAAACTAGCTGGTTGGCTGCAATTATTGGCTGCTTGCAAGTAAAACGAACCAAATCCTACTGAACGGCAACATCGGTGAGCCCATTTATTATTCTCGGTTTGCTTCTGATTACTAACTCTGGAAAAACAATCCGGTCCTCAGAAAACGATAGGTAAGGCAGGTCGTAATTCATCGAACGTTACTGTTAGTTCGTAGGATAAGGACAGTATGGAGGATGTACAGATCCACCTGTCTATCTGTCTAACCATAACTCTAGTGCTTTTTTATTCAGGACGTGTCACCGGGGAAGACACAGACAGGAAATGAACAAAGAATATAATCGTCGTCGTCAGAAACCGGCTATATAGGCAAGACTGAATGAGGACATGAATTGGATCTGCTAAAAATAAGGTTGTAAATAAATCAGACTGGAAAATGTAGTGATGATGACTGGTGTGATTCCAGCCTATATAAACATCGAGTTTCAGGTATCAGTTCTGGTGCTTGAATTGACGAGAGTGGATCATAAGCTGGATCGAATCGATCCCTTAAATATGGAGTCAAAGACCGGAATTCCTTTGTGCTTTCTCAGCTCCCCAAAAACTTCGACGGTTAAACCTTTCATGTCGATGAGGTTTCAGATGGAGCAAAAACGATAAGCTGTGTGGATTTTGTCGGAACTATTGTTCGCAAGTATACATAGCCTACTACTGGTACGTAAATATGGTTTTAGGGCATCTTCGTTGTCGTTTGGCAGCGATATCGGGTCAAGCAGTCCTCCGAATCTTTCCAACGAGCTTCCCTGTAATCTTGTTCATTGAACGCTGCCGTCACGACGTCTTTGGATTGAAAAGTTATTGTTGTTTGGTGTTGTCAAAATGCATACTATAGGAAAAACCAGGTTAAGGTATCTCGGCGAGTAATCCTTCTGACAGCGTTCCGAATTTAACTTCCAACTTGCTTTGACAATACGACACCAATATGTAGTAAATGTTGTGAGTGGATGAAGGGTTAATAGAATTTGTATTCATATAATTCCTGTTTTAAATGTCGTCATTCTACCCTGACGCAAGTATTCTGATGAATTCACACCAACTATATGAAGCATTGAATTCGAGTTTCGTTCTGATCAGAGCCAATCGGTAGCGCATATCCTTAACCGTATGGAGGTCTGAGCTCCGGACGACTGACATGCGAGACAAGCGTGTGGTCACTACATAAGCAGTGCACGCCGGATATACCTGAATTATCACATCTGAAAAGGTGAGCGTGTTCACACTTGCGCAACCGCATACTAGTCATAAACTGTCCAGCAGACTTTGAACTTCCGTGGGAATTCCTGAAAGGCTGGTCAGTCGATCGACACAACCAGGAAGGATACGGGGACGCCGTTCGAGGTGTTAGGCTAACCACATGGCTCAAAATTGAACACGTCCGCCTGTTCGGGAAGGTCGAGTGTTTCTCCTCTCTTGTGTGGAGTCACCGGAATGACGAAGTCAGGACAGAAGGCCTGCTGTTCAAATGAGGGTGATGTGAACACATGTTGTATGGTGTAAGCGAATAGTGTGAGTGCATAGTGAAATCCCCCGGAACAGTCGTTTGAGACACTTAATGAGCGCACTCTAGTATGTCACTGAGACTGTAAATTAGGCGTACTCATCGCCCAGCTTGACAGGATCAGAGCCTGCTTCAACAGAACTAACATACTTTGCTAGAAATAGCTTCAAATGCAGTTCAGAAATGCAGCTCACCTTCAGTTAAATACTACAAACTGGGTGGCCTTCGTGTATTGTTTGACGCATAGTGCAAACTCTACTATCGAGTGTCGAATTTACCCACAATCACTCAACAATCGTGCTCCAACTTAAAAAATGTAAACAGATGCGTTTAAATCGAATTGTGAGTGACAAGTGAAACTGCGCAGTGTATGGCCAAATTAATTTCATACGCCCAACATTTTCGTTGACATATCTTAAAAAAAGGAAAACTGAACTCGAAGGCAGCGTATAGCATCAGTGTCTACGTAACTGAACATTCTACCTTCTCAGAACTGATAATCAGGTTATAAACAGCTATTTATTGAAGGGATTAAATGTATAGCTGTGGACTGGGATCCACAGAAGAATGTAAAACCAGATTCTCCATGAGGGGGAACGAGGGCCGAAATTTAGGGGAAAATCATGAGCTTCTAGATCCCTCTTAAAACAACCCAGCTTGTAGTGATAGACACCAGCTCATAAATTGGGTTGATGTCAACGGAAATCTCAGCTGCAACTCAACTGAGTCCCTCGTTTTTCTAAGCGAAAGCTTCATCTGCGTCTCGCGTTCACCGCAACTTTATCACCACATAAGAACAACTTGACGTTGAGACATTCGGCTGACGGACGTTCATGGACTGCACCTACCTGGTGAGCCCCAAGAAGGCTGGCACTGGTAATAGACAGTCGAAAGCCTTCATTCATGTGAATGAACTCAGCTTACCATTACATATTTTGCACCTACTAGAGCGTATTTTGTGACCTGGTTCACGTCTTTGCGCATTGCAACTTCAAGTTTTTGTGAAGTGGTAGTCACTTGTAAAAATAGAGTAAAAAGTGTGGATTTCATGGAAGGCAAATATTTTGGACCGACAAATGCCTGTAGAATTCATGTGGTGACTTCACGTGAGAGAATCATTGATTGACTGGGTTGCTTGGATTCTGCCTGCGTTGGTTTACTTGCGTCAACACAACTCGATAGTGGGTTGTAGTTGATAACACTTTTTCTTGCTTTTTCTCCCTTATATTGTTTCTCGTAATGCCAGAACACAAGTGTGAAATCTCAGAGTATCTCGCTTTCACAAAGAACTTGTTTACTTGCTATCTCTCCCCCTTAAACCATGTGAACAAGTTTTTTGGATTTTGGACACCAAGTCTGTACCCCGAGCTTCAGCTGAGTTTCAAGACAGGTTATTATAAACAGTTTGGAAGTTACCTAGTATAAACATCATATCATCAGCTAAACAGAACGGTTGCATTTGTCTGGTTTGATAAAAACGTTTCGGTGCGCGGGCAAATTTTCATGCTTAAATCTTCTGTTTATCTCCCGTAAACTGAACAGAAATTAAGAATTAAATTACTGATGCTAAATTTTTTTGTCAAAAGGTTCATTTCCCCGGGTTTATCCCGCAAATTTTACAAGATTTGGCCCGTATCTTGTGGAACAGAGCTCGTCTGTCGCATAAGAATAAACCATACTTTGTTCTGAGAGGATATGTAAACAATATAGTTTTAGTGCAAAATAAAACCGGTAAAACACAGACGTGCTCCGAGAGCTTAATTAATGGCCTGAAAGCCTGGTCCAGAATGAATGAGCGTTTAACATCAGGCTTAAACACGTTTCGTAAACACTAAAAATAGGCTATATTGGACTTGACGTCAATCAATAAAACTACAAAAATTCTACGGTCGTCCTCCTTAAATAAATGGTTCATCTGAAATTTGGAGGAATATAAGCAAAGAATGTATAGATATGCATACATGTATGCTTGTATATATACATATATATGTTTACTACACATGTACATAAGTATACACACATATTCGTAAACACATATACATGATAATGTTAATGGGTCATGTCCACACAACTACGCCCAGTAACGTATAAGATTCGGGAGTGTATGGGCAACAAAAGCAAGAAAGCAAAGAACGGAAAAACTGTTAGCTTATTACAACATCAAACTAATCGACGCATTGATCAATATCACATTGAGTGGAGTCTTCAAACCTGTGGACCTCCATTCCCAACGTATATCTAGACGTCTGAGTCTTCGAAATTCCTTCCTGGGTGAGGGAAATCCTCTCGGCTGGAAAACATTTATTAGACTGTTTGTCTCAGGTGTGATTCACGTGATGAACCTTTTGTTCCAAACAAACTTTCGAAAAGTTGCAGGTAATCCAAATTATCCGATCATTGAAGCACCTAAAAACGGAAGAATTTACGAAATGTCAATTACAACAAGCATAAAAAGTTTCACTTGTGACATTTGAAAAGGGTGATGCGGAACAATGCAGCAAGCTACCAGGATGTCAAAATGAAGGTAGTGGTTTGTTGGAAGGAATAGACTTAATGGTTCACAAGTGACGATGCGGAAGAATTTAGCTCCAAGTAGAGTCAAGCAGATAAACAGATAGAAACTAAATTGCCACCGAAACTGACGCTTGAACAAACGAAGCCATGACAGTTCTTCGTCAGTAAATACCAGTGAAATAAGGTTTGAACACAGCAACTTCTCCTGAGCACAATTTATGTGGAATAGTTTGACAGCACTAGGCCGCGCGCGGCACATCTAACTGTCACTGAACAGCTACCGGCATAAGCTAATTGCATGGTTTCGTTCCTTAGCACCGTTCAACCGGTGACGCACAGATTCGTCTTGAAGTGACTTTTGGAACAGCCACAGCTTTCCGGTTAGGAGGATGTTTGTGACCCACTGTGTTCGTTAGAGTGGAAGGGGCTATTAGGGACACTGAGAAGAAGCCAATCTTTGAAATGCGTACAAAACAAGGATGTATGACACGAATCCGTTTTAACGGCCACACCCGGATTAGTTAGCGAATGTTGACGAATGACCAAAGAGCCATCAAACTCAAAACAGTCGTGCGAGGATTTCTTTCTCATACAACTACATTTGAGGACTCTAAAGGCCCGCCTGATTGACTGTTGAATACGGACCGTTTAGCAGTTGACTCATTGCCCTTTCAGTTCTGACTTTCAGATGTGTTGGATTCCTTATCGGCAATTCCTGCTTACTTCTTGAAATGGAGTACTGTTCTTACTTCTGACATGGGATCAGAGCATTTCTTCCTTTGAGGCTGGAGAAAATCATCTGTTTGCTGCGCCTGGGGAATTTGTATCTACATCAATCAGTCGAATGGTCATTCTTCCGTCTGAGTGTACCTGTTTCGGCTTGTCGTGACCAAGGCAGAAAAACAATGGGCACGGTTTCCGTTTAGATAAGCACTGTTCAGAGGTGCAACTACTAGAATCAAAATTTAACGAGCATGATGCTGGTCATTCGAAAAATAAGGCCTGTCTAACTGTCCTACTTAAAGCTGTCACCCGAACTAAAACTTTACCCAACTAAGGCTGTCATCTTGTGACGTTCGGGCCTCAGTGCCGCAATGATCCTGTGAGAGGGAATTCAGTTCCTTAAGGTTAAACCACACGAGAAAGGACAATGGCGGGCAGTTAGGAGGAAAATAACGAGTCCCTGTTCTGTCAGAAATCGTATTTCGAGGCTACCAGAAGGTAAAGTTTAACTATTTTCCACGATAAGAATATGAAGGCAGCAAGATACTTCATCCATGCGACCGATATATTCATGGTTACGAAGGCAGTGATGCTGCGTTCTCCGGAGGAAGGTTGGGTTAGAAAGGGTTGGCCCAAAAGCCGCACCTTCCGATCGCTAAAAAATTGAATTTGACAGCCCACAAATAACCCAACACGGTCGAAAAGCAAATAAACTTTTTTTATGAGCCCGATGCTTCTTTGGACCCATCTGCTGTTTGTAGCCACATCAAACGCCGGGCATCAATATCTTACTCTCTGTGCCTTCGAGCTAGGCCAGTCTCTTGCAACCAAGCCAGTAAGGCCATTGAGTCACTGGCCCCGAGAAGCGTCCCTCAAGAAAATCCTAAAAACAACTGCGTCACGGTTGAGACTTTTGGGTCAGAGGCTAGCACAATGATCCTCGACCAAAATAATAAATGCCTCCAATGCTTTGTCGATCAGAAGTTTGAGTCAAAAGCTCAATGTGGAGTGTCTCAACCAAGCCCATCTTTTCAGCCTGAAAAACCGGGGAGTACCGTTCGCCCTTACAATTCCTCATTCACTGACCCATCCTCACAAGTTTTCCAACCAGGCTATTCAGACGCACTCAGCTGTCAATCACCTAACCGATGCTCCACATCTAAACCTCTTTTTAGTGAAATAAATCAAAACAAACCCTTACTCAATTCAAAAATTTATTCCACATTGCTGCTTTCAACGTCCGTCTTTGTCAGATTGGCTCTTCCACAGAGTTTGTTTTAACTTTTGATGGTGTGCATGCTTGTTTCTGAGACACGCGTACAAGATCTCATTTCGATCATACTCCCAAAACCACTTGGGATGAACCAACAATTCTCGCAATTTACCCTTTGGATGTCTGGTGATCCTCCTGCGATTGTTCATGGTACCTTTGGCGGGAGAGTTATGCTTAACCTTGGGGCTGAATGTGCTTTGCCTGCCTGGATTCCAGTAAATAATCGTCTTCAAGCCGTGTCACGGACTGGTTCAGTTAGGATCTACACATCTTGAAGCAATAGGCGGTGCTTATTTGTTATGTAGGCATACGCTTCTACAGGCGGCAGCTCTGATAAAGGTAGCTTGGATCAAGATTTGTCACAATTGCATCGGTCAGTAAGAAGCACATACATTGTGATTCTGACAGGTCGGCCGACTAAGTGCGGAGGAAGCCCACCCTACATATAGTTGGGAGCGACTTCTTCAGTTACGTTCTGAACATCGTTTGTTTGTAGTCAACACAAAATTTCAGTGCATGCCCTCAAACCCTGTTGCCTAGAGGCTACCAACTGAAAACCAACCCGGGATCAGTTGGACCATGTGGAAATCAGCTACCGGGAACGATCTTCGATAAAAGAATGTCTCATTTTAGAGTACACCACTTGACTCTGATCACGGCATTGAGCTGCCGTTTGTATCTCTTCGCTTTCCCTCTGGAACATGTCGGCTGATGCAAGGCTACTCAGTTCATCACCTGAAAAGCGTCTCCACTGTTCAACACTACCATCCTAATTTGGCTAAAAAGCTTCCAGAACTCAGCCGTGCACTGTGGACGCATACGTGGCTACGTCCAACTGTCTCCTGAGTTAACCACATCCAATGGTGTTGGACAACCGTATCTTCTATCGCCCTTCCTTCGTAATCACTGTGTTGCCTCTAATACATCGGGGTTATAAATAACTCTGGCGCGTACGCCCACAGACGTCGACTATACCGACGACGTTGCTTTTATCGGACCAGACCCATTAAAAATGCAAGCAATTTTAAAATAACCTAAATGACCTAAATAATTCCGCTGCACGGTCCGATGTGAGTCTTATACCCGGAAGGTGTAAGGTGTTAATACATCACTGATGGAGATCAAACCTCATGCTTGCAGATGGACCCACTGATATGGCAGATAGGTTCGTCAGTTTTGGCATCTGCATAAGTCCTGGCAGACCAGCTGAAGGCGAAACGACTTGTCGGGTTGGGAAGTCCAAAGCACCGTTTGCCAACCTCCGTCAACTATGGAGTCGGTGTGACATCAGCTTAGCTGCCAAGGGTAGATATTTCAATGCTGCGCTTCGATATATTCTACTTCATGGACATGACGACTATGTGCAGAAGATCTTTGAAGGCTCTCCGTGTTGGATCATCGGTGCTGCCGAAGCATTAAACGAGTCTGGTCGGAACGTCAGATCAGTAATTCTGGGGCACGCCAGATGGTTTTCAGGAATGTTTACTCTCCTTCGATCGACCAACTTGTCACGCTTCACATGTTAGACTGTTTACGTCTTGTACTTCGTATGCCAGGGGGCTGTCCGCCTCACAGAGTCCTCTTGCCCAGCCATGGGCTGATCCAGCGGTAGTCAGTTCATGGCAGTGAAGCAAGAAATACCTTACCAGTTAATTCAGTGGCGTTGGTAACTGTCGTCTTCTCGGATGGGGGCCGCCTGACCAGTCAAACAAATGATTGGGCGGGCTGATAGGTACGGCCTTCACACAGCCAGTGAAGATCTTGTATCAGAGCTATCGCATTCATTGTGTAGCTCTAAATTTCTTCAATACAGGACAAATAAAACCATTCAAAGTCAATGAACTGACTGGACTATCGTTTCCAAAGCGTGACTCTCATTACGTTATCATTCTTATCATCGGTGAACGAAGCTGTAGCAGCCGGAACAACCGTACTTTGGTGGACGGTTTGTCAACGAAAAACTGAATTGCTTGAATTGTCTAACGAGTCCGTCTGTACTATGTCAACGGTCCATTCAGTTCAGTTGTATATGTTGGGCCATAAGTTCGTACTATGACCAAGTTCGCCCGAATGTTTGAGGTCGTCAGGAGGGGCTGGAGCATAATTGGTTTATGCACATTAATCCTCGGGAGTCCGTGTAGGTCTAATCCAGCTATCATAGCTGAAATGCTATTTGCACACCGTGACATTATTCGGTTGTGGCATGGTGGCGTAAGTGTACACTCGTGTCCACACCCTTACAATTGTGGTGCAATACCCACCAGCCATAGACCTTTAGAATGGAAACGATATAAAATTCATTCCTGTCTGCTCACATGGCATTTCAACTAAGATCCTCAGAGTATGTCAGTGACTAATTCAGATCACATTCGGACGCAAATTCCTGTACGAGAGAACACAGGGGCAGTAAGTAAGTACGTAAGTGGGCGACCACGAATGTGCGTATTAAACAAGTAAGTGAGTAAATGACCAAGTAAGCCAGTGAGGGAAGAAGGAATGACGTAGGTTAGTAAGTAAATAAGTGAGCTGGTGGATAAGAAAGTAAGTAGGAAAGCAAATGAATAGGTACTATGTGGGAAGCACGGAGAAGCTCAGACGATCAGCAGTTCTGATAAAATTTTAGTACAGACGATATGCGCAAAGAGCTGAACTGAGCTAGACCATTTTAAACAAACCTCCCAAAATCAGAATACGAAACAAGTCTTGCGTACTTAACCTGCAAACCAAGATTACGGTGGGTAATTTGTGTACATATGTGCACAGAATGAAATTAAGGGTCGGGATCTATCGGTCAGCATGTGAGATATTTCTGAAACTCGGTCTTCAGCTGACGTGAATTTTATGGTTCGGTCAACCCCAATTTCTGGACTTCCATTAAGCAGTCTGGATTCCACGCACTGCGCCATGATTGGTCGAGTGTTCTTCCGGAATATTGCGAAAGCGGCTGCGAAAGACTCCCAACTCCGCCAGATGCAAGTAGATAAGCAGATAAACAAGTAACTAAGTGTGAACGTGAGTTTGTACACTATATTTTGATCTCCCAGTAAAGCGAAATTATTTCTGCCTCTACAGAATAAAGGTAACTGCAAAGGAGATACTCCCCGCACTCCGATTGGTGTCCAGTGCTTTTCACTAGCAGTTGGTAAGCCTGTGTCGTAATTTCCACCCTGAAAATGCAGTGTAATCTGCTCGTGAGAAATGACATGAAATGACGAAAATGCTTGATGGAGGTGGAATAAACTTCTGCGAGATAAACGACGCTTAGTGATATGAGTCAGAAATAATTCACTTGAGGCGCCTTGTTAAATTTTGGTTATGTACTGAGCAGGTAAGCAATAGTCATCTGAGGGTGTTTTTAAGGGTTCCAAGTATAGTATATTGAAACAAGGTTAGGAAAGTTTTAGATGGTTCCTATTGAGAGGGCTGTGATTTTTTAATGTACCATGTAGGGGATGGCATAAGTGGCAGGGAGCTGTAATTTCTAAAGTTTCCAGGGAAAGAAAACGGGACAGGGAGGAACATTACTTCCGTTGCTTGTAAGATTAACTTGGTGAATGTATAGTGAGAAGAGATGAGTGGTGCGGTCAAAGTTAGATGCAGAACTAGCTATCTTAGATTAACATTGGAGATAGAATAAGGACGCAAAACCGATGGAAGCCCCTGGTTGCGGAGGGTATGCTAACAAAGACAGTTATGGGGGTCAAGATAAGCGATCTGTGTAATATATTCTGCAACAGTAACCAAGGATTTTGCCCAGTTGGACAATCTGAGGCGGTAGGGATCGGAAAACCGAGTCTTTGTTAAACGGACTCTACGCCCTCCACGATGGATTTCTCCCGCCTGTTGAAAGTTTCCGACCGAAGTACGACGACATATGAAGATTGGAGAATTAGACGGAACTCATAAAGCTCTCTGGGCCAGGTGAAGCATAACGGAGAAAGGCGGAGACGGCAGTAAAGTAGTCAGTAAGAGTACAAGCAAGTGTATGCATCTGGTATTCTTCAGGCGAACGAAAACAACTTAATTTTCCACATGGAAGAGTATGTGACTTTGGAGTTTGTACCTTTTAGGTTGAGCTCAAAACGTGCATAAAATGGACTGTCAAAATTCAGCTATTTGGCTGAGCGGTCACTTCTGGGTGGTCACATTTTAGTGGTCACGGAGAACAGAAGCAGTTCGGTATCACTCAGAAATGTGTTTGCGTGAGAATTTTGTTCACGTCCGCTTGCTACCAGTTTTAATGGGTAAACTACAAGACATCAACCAAGATAACTTTAATCGCACACTGAGTCTCTTTTGGGGGACCGGCTGTCGATAAAAGTCGTATGAAGAGATGTCCTTCATTTTTAAGTAAAATATTCTGCAGCTTTTGAACAAGTGCAAAGGAAGTCCTATGATAAAGCTCCTAAAATTTAACGTGTGTTACGAAAACGAGCAACTGCATGAAGTAGCAGGAGGTTGTTACATATGCGTGCCGCACAAACTTATTTTCAGCACTAGTGGTTATTTATTCATTCCCGTCAGTTCTAACAACATTTTCCTGATTTCTGGATTGGAAATTACTGAGGTCACTGTACAGCGTGAGTTATCACTGTCCCACCCTTAACTAGCAGTCTGGTTCACTTGTATGCACAAAAAACGCATGCGAGACGTGACTGCATGGGGAACTGCTTGCTTATTGCGTTTCCTGTGCGTCTGAAAGCATTCGGTGATGAGGAAATAACAAATACGAAGAAAGATATCAACAACTTTTAGCTAGAAGGAAAAGTGGGGCTAAGATAAGTGGCTTTCTCGCACTGGAATTTGGTGGCGCGTTGAAAGGTTCACTCTTCTGGCATACTTTTATCTATGTTGGAGAATCCGACCGGATCCTTATCCAAGAATGACTTGTGCTTTCATCTTGGAAGTTGTTCCAGTAGACTTCCTATAATACGTTAGAGGCTTAGGTTGCGTCAGCCGAGGCCTTATTTCGATGGGTAACTCTATATGGAGATCCATGGTCCGCTGGGTCAGTGATGCAGTTATGTGATGATCATGTCACACCTATCAGGTTGGGCCTCCAATATCGGTCTCTGGTAAACATTTTAAGTGACAGGCCGATACTTCTGCACATAGGCTGCCTGTTTTGGAGCGGAGATAATGTTTATACACCCTGCGGACGACCTAATTTTGTTTTTGTCAGTTCACGTTGTTCTTGTTCTCTCGATTCGTAGTTAAGTTGTCCCAATGGTATGTGCAAAGCACGGACGTGCATGATGTGGCTGAATGCATTTTCACGGGAAGGCATCTTAAAGTGGGAATCTTTGGGAAGGGAAAAAAATATACCACTATACGGACCCAACCAATGGAAACAGGCGGACAGGTTGAACATGAGGAACTAAGAGGATTTATCCCAAAGTCCAAATTTGTTTCAAATCATGGTGTAAAATCAGTTAAATTCAAAACCTTAGAGATCGGTAACCTTTTGAAGGACGGCTTGATGTGACTTCGAGAGATTCTAAAGTTAGGAAGGTGTAGTTACCCGGAAGGAGTTTTTCCATTCATCACTAACCATCGTGTTCTGCCTTGATTGCACGTCAGACGCATGGGTTAATAAATCTTCGGTTCTACCTTGGGAGAACGTGAACCAGGGTTTGCTTAAAAATTGGTTTCGGGTCCGATATGGGGATGAGCTTCGCCAACTGAAATACAATGTGAACTTCAAGAGACGAGACAAAACTGGTCATTAAAAAACGTGGTATCGTCGTTGGCAGTCTCTTTGGTCGGGACCAATTGCAAATTAGTTTCCTTGCCTAGCCTGGCCCATTCGTCTCTACTCCACAGCGAGTTCCTGGAGTCCAGTAAACCATAATTGGCATGGAGTGAAGAAACTAACTGGGTAGAGTTAACCATAAGTTAAGAGTCTCTAGTATTCACCCCATACGACAACTTAGATACGTGCAAGTGCTTTGAGTGGAACTGCAAGCCCATGGCAATGCACGTAGTGGTTCATTCGACTCAGTATAACACAAACAGCTTCAGCAGTTTCTATTGCAGTTCACTTAGGTTATCCCTTAGGGGTTACAGTAAACAACTTTACAAACTATAACCTGATCGGTCAACTGGACAGTCACTAATTAGTAAACCTGGGAGGACGACTTCGAACCGAATCATTTTGCTATTTAGTCATGCTTACCACTAATGTGCGCCGTCCCAATCGGCTGCAGCTGAACTCTGTTGCACGTAGCAGTTGGATTAGGTTTCGACTGCTTATCAAATGCGCACGTCCACGCAGCCGAAAGCACTGACTCGAGCAGTCAGCGACTTATTACTAGCCCCACCTGAGAGCGAAATTAGTACAAACCAGTCCACTAAGACCCTCCATTCAGGCTTGACATGCTAACCAAGCGACTTGGGATTTTTCAATATGGTAGACAGAGTTTGAGAGCATATATAGTCCAGCGAATATACGAGACCGTCACAATCGGCAGTCTGAGCCCTGACATTCATGTTTAGGTGAGACGTGTCTCTGGTAGACTGTCTCATTGGTGGTTAGATGGTTACGTGGGTTTGGATAAAATGCAAATGTGTTGCGGGGTGAAGACGGAGACAAGAAAGCGAGAGGGTCACCGTTTGCATGGCACATCGCCAAGACTGGTCATACGGTCAGCCCTCCTGATACTTTCATGATAATCAACGAAATCGAAGCCCTTGATCTTCTGTGAGACAAAAGTGCACGAAAAATTCATGCACAAAATTTACCTGTTCGGATCATCAGACTGTCTTAGAACTGACGTCACCCAACCTATCTTCTCCAAGACCGTAAGATTCACTATTGTATTCTGTCAGTAGCTTCTTACACATAAACACAACGTTTTAAGTTTATGACTGGTGAAAGCAAGTAAAATATTCACAACCCTGTTGCCTTCATCATCGTTGCATTTAAACCAACGGAAATACCATGCACCTCCAGGAGGACTCTCTATTCTTCTCCAATCACCTTGCTATTGATTAACTTGTCGAAATAATGGAAGAAAATTGGAAATTTAATTGGAAGTTGAATACCTGTATAAAGAATAACTTTCTCATACATAAGAAAAAAATCTCCGACCAATGTTCTGCACTTGTAGCTGTCTGCTCCGAGATTCGCGTTTTCTTGTTTTTGAGCTAAATCAATACTGGTCTCTGCTAACATTCCAGTCCTACTTTATCTCATGTAGTTCAGAGTGGTGCATAAATAGTCTATTGAATTCTTTGTTGGGAACTACGGGATTAGCCTTAGTAGTTCTCATAGAGAATCATGCATTATTCCTCCGGCTTTTGTCAGTTGCTTTGAGTGTATCATTCCAAAGAGTGCGCACGCGCAAAGTCTGAGCAAGTTCGCTCATCGGTCTCCCAGTCAGTTCGAGTATGACGTTTGCTCACGGGGTATTGTGTCCCAGTAGGTATCTCTATTGGCTTCACGTGATTTGCTGATTGGACTGTTGGCCATTCTGCCCTTTTGTAATCTTCACGCATGTCAGTCTTGCAGCCTGGCATACAGCAACGTACCAGGCCAGCAATCCGCTTCATTCCCAACAGAGCCGATTCTACAAAAAATTTGGAGGGGGACAAAACCCATGAAACATACATGTGATGTATAAGCAGGGCCTTAGTATTTCTACAGCTTTTTCAATGTTGACGTGGTTAACAAAGAAAAAAGAAAGAAGATGAACTCATGAGCAACAAAATACTTATTTTTGAATGACCATTTATTTCAGTGGCATTACACCGAGCCGAGGTCGCTTGCACCATCACTGAGGAGAGTTTCTAGTTATTAGGACATATTTTCAACTCGAATTCACCTTCCATTATTCGCCTACTGTTTTTTCTGTCAATAAATCTGTGGGCCAATAAAAAATACTTAACTTTATCTGATTTCGGCCTACGATGCTCCCACTGGTTATAAACACCAGAATACTTTACTCAGTATTTTTCTCGTGCGATCGGTACTAACATAATTTCTATTTATATAACAAACTTTCGTCTACTTTTGAGGCCACTGCTGACAGAGTTGCAATATAGGACCTTCCTGTCTAGCGTGAGTAGATGGCTCTTTAATGGTATCGCACTCGACACTAGGCGTTTTCCCATAGAAGGCTGGTTCTTTAAAAACGTCCTCCAATTGCTCAGGGCACGAAAAGTTTTCTACACGACACTGATATGACGAATCGATTCATTCGGTTTCGACAACATGCACCTCATTCACTTGTTCCTATTCCTGTTGGAGAACTCTCGTGCTTCGAGGCGATCAGAGTACTTGTGATTATTTTATGAATAATGTGTAGATTTTGACCTAGGAAAGTTCACCACAAGGCTCTCGTCGTGAGCACCCTCGCGTTTAGTTGCATAAAAGTCTGCACATTATCTGGTTGATCTAAGTAATACTGTTCTCTTCAACTTAAGCCGCTCCATCTGATGATTCCATTTGCTATCCCATGAACTGAAAATAGGTCGTGCTGCTTTCTAGTGAGGATTTGGCTCACTGATCTGCTTGCTGAAATATTCCCCCTCATGCAGCTGCAACCACTTCAATTCTCTGAGGCATCTTCTGATACCCAGAACAACTTTCCTCCAATTTTGGAGGAAAGCTTTGTTTGAGACCTCATATGTGCACCTCGACTACTACACTATATCTACCTCTACCGAAACTCGTGCTTTACATCGATCCACCTAAGGCAAAGCGGTTACTTTTTGCCGATTGCCTTCAGTTTCAAAAGCCCTCACCAAGATTTTTTCAACTTCTTCGGACTAGAGATTATGCTTTTCTCTTGGCGTTGGCACTGGGATGCAAACTTGACAGAGTGCGTGGTTTCATATCAGTTATTTGCGTTTTTAGGATACCTTAGGTTTGAAACAAGACCGTCGAAGGTTGTCCTTGAGGGTACTCTTTTTGCTTCTTTCGATACTCACGCAAAACTCAGAGGCCAATATTCCTAACAAATGCCTACAAAAAAAAACTTATCCTCAGTCAGTTTGACAGGTGACGAAAAAATCCTTCGAATGAGTTTTCCGGCTCCCACCGGTTTAGCCTGGGAGTAGGCGCAACTTACCTTGGCATGAGCAGCCACCTAATCACAGGATCCCTATTGTGTGAAACTAAAATGGCTATGCGAGGGTGCTGGTGCAACTTATCGCCCTGATTCACTGCCCAGATAAAGAATGCACTGTCGTCTAACTCATTCATCTTGGTATAATCAAATGGGAACATAGTAGGACAGCATCGGGACAATGATAGTTTACACCGGTAAATACCATAGTCTTCTCCGCCCACGCTGAACAAAAACCTAGCCCGGATAAAAGACAAGTGAGGGAGCCTAACCAATCGGGTGGCCCTGAATGTTGACAACCAACAGTCGAGTTTCCCAGATTGAACCAAAATAGGGCATTCTCAGTGAGACAAATGTGCAGCATCACAGACTATGCTGCTGCAATCACTTGTTGGCACGTGCAAGTAATTCAGATTACAGTTGTTCTATCATAAGAAGCGACGTGTGTTTTAGCAACGGACTGCTCACGTGATTGATCAGCCGAGTGTAGAAAAGTTGTTGCTACCAAATTTGTTTCTGTGGGCCAATACAGAGGGTAGTTTATAAAGAAAAGGGATTCCTTGGTTTCCTTTTATTAAGAATACCAAGTATAAGCTCTGGGTTTAGTTGACAGGACGATTTCATTGCACCATATTGAAGTGGTTGTCCGAAGATTATTATCTTCTCCCATCCAGTTGGACGAACTATAAATTGCCGTTAGTTTGAAGGTAAAGGAACTCTGTTGCCTGGTGGTTAATTACATAGCAGAATCTTACGTGCCCATATGATGAATTGAGGTTACATGGGACTTAGTTTAGTCCGTTTCGTCGGTCGTTTGATAGTTACATGAACCTGGAAATGTGTCAGTTTTGAGGAGAATACTCTGACCTCGAAATGGAAACCGCTGCAAGGTGGAATATCCTCTTGTGTGTCACACGAAAATACCATCTACAAATTGTTACTGGTGATCTAAGCTGCCGATTGAGGTTTTTCGTTAGTTTCGTTCCAACAATCCCATCCAAGACGGTCACAAGCGGAACCCAAGACGACACCAGCCTTTTGCCTGTGTAAGACATCGCTGAAAAGGAACAGAACATCGAATGCACCGTTTAGAAGCATTCTTTTAAACTGGGAGCGGACAACCCTGTTCCGATATCCGTTTCGGTCAAGTAGTTACAAAGAAGTTTACTTTTCCGACTGAAGAAAAGTTAGTAAACAGTCAAAGGAATCCATTCTCTTGATGTTCACATTATTAATTCTATGAACAAGGTAAAAGATATCATGCAGGTTGTACGGGAAGCGGTATCTAGGTGGTTCCAATGGCTTCGCGAAACTATTTGGATACTGAGTAGTAGGATGAGTTCTTCATGGATAATATTTGGCAAGTAGATACGCCAGGCTTCTCGAGCTTTGGTGGCCCATAGAGGTGAAGGATTGTGGATCCAACAGGCCTGAAACTTCCAAATAAACCAGGATTAAGTCTCTGTTCGTCTGGAGGCGAGTCTGCAAATCACTGTATTACCCTTCTTGCTGGGTAGATACCTTCATAAGCCAGAAGAGTGGAGATTGTGTCGGTGGCAGTTGACAGAACTGTGCTAGCAATAGCACGTTTAGCCATTTCTTCAACGTAGCGGCTGATGGATACTAATCGGCGATGCGGCGCATTTTTCGGAGTTGTTGACGTATCAATCATTCGACCAACCACCCACACCGAAGCACACTAAACGTACAAAATATCATGTGCGAACTCAAGTATAAATCACAGGGGGGCTCGTTTAGTTTCACTTTGGTAGTCGACTGAATCGGGGGGCTGAGTGCGATGCGGCCATCTACCCAGTGCTTCTTTGGGTGGTGGTGGGGGGGAAAGGGCAATTGTTCAGCTGGCCGGATGACCCTTGATTGGATGTGTGGGTCGCGTATAAAGCTCACGTCAGTTAGTGGAAAGTGTATCTCTCACCCTGCGCCTGTAACGCATGCATTCATACTGGGGCCTTCGAATCTCAGTCTACCGGCCGGATGCATGCGTGAGTTCGATGTAAAAATGTATCCCATTTGTGGAAAATAGTGGTCCTCTCCTAGTACCTGTGATACACGAATTCGTGGGGCAAGGTCCGGCTATCATAGCACTGGTTAACTGGCCGCTTGAGTCATGTATGTCTGTCAAGGTTTTAAAGATTTGTGGCCTAACGGCAGTGTACAATTGACCGGGAGGATGCAGGTTGGAATCTTCCGAAAGATTCGTAAAGTGCTAATCGTGACAAAAATGATGAAAGAGCTGCATAATGTTGCCCGGCTTTTCAGAGTAGACCGACTTTACCTACAGGAGGCAACTCCAAGTGAAATTTAAGACTTTTTCTCACCACCAACAGGCGGTGTGACTTCGACTATCACACTACCGTTAGAGCTAATGTAGCTTTCGAGATACTTTAGACATTTCACGAATTTCATTGTCTCCAAGACTTACCTTAGGTGTATCCTTATATTAAGACAGCATACATATGACCAGGCGGATACAAGGCACGTACCGAAGGATTATTCCTGTCGGCGCTCTAAGAAAGTAGGCAATTTCTCCTACCTTTCTAAAATGAGAACACTGGAATCCGCACATTCCATGATGACAAAATTCCTACCTAAAGCATTAGAGCTTCTGGGTTTCACAGGCCATCTGACGCCTTACACAATGTCACAATAATCACAAAATCAAACCGAGCACGAAAAAAGATACTGTACTCGGGATTGTTGGAAGGCTTTTGCAAAGCTCATCATACACTTTCACACTCTAACAAGTTTTTGGAAATTATATGACATTTACAGATATTAGGGGCATGTCTTGACAAAAAAGTGTATAGAAGAACAGAACGACCGACGGAATCGAATGCGCCTTTAAATTCAATGTATCCCCGGATTGTCTGCCGTGTCTAGGTTTTCAGATGCTCTTTGACAATACGAATAGATGGTTTAGAAAATATCCTCTCTGTCAGACTTGACCAAGAGTCTTCTTCTTGGCTTGGTTTGTGGTGTTGGATGCCCTTATGGTCTTTTGGTTGGCACTTTGTCGTTCATCAGTTTGCAGCTACTTCAGAAATGTCAAAGAAAAACCAGGGACACCATGAACGAAATTAACAGTACGGCGGTTAGAGTCATACGATTATGCCAGATAGTAGTAGGATGGCTGTGAGACATGTCCACATTGGGCCAACATTTCAACACTTATGGAACCAGCTATTTTGTAATAATCCAAGAAAGACAGAGACCAGAAGCGCCGATCGGCCACTTTGATTTTCCAAAGATTGATGGTGAAGACCAGTGAGCTAGAAGACAAGTCCTGGAGCTGGTAAATCTTACCAAGAAATTGATGCGGCTTCAAAACCATGTGTTTTGAGCGGCAGCGCCAGGAGTCAGGCATCTATGTCATAAGTCCTCGGGCTGGATCATTCTCCCGAAGACCGCAGGCGAATAACTTCCGCTACGCTATGAAAGCACCACTGGTCAACTGTTTGAACACACAATACCATATAGCGTTTGAAGGAGGTTGGCTTTGAGGGTCTGAAGGTTGATTTCTGGTTCATCTGGTTTCTGCTGTTGAATGGCCAGTGTCTACTTGGTTGTAAATGATCTGTTTACTATGCTAACAGGAACGTGACCTTGGAACTAATTAAATGTAGGACGGAAGCTCATTATCGAGTGGTAGCTACTTTGAGGGTTTTCGCCCCCAGTCAATAGCGACGTGAGCATCAATTTTGACGTAGGTACTTTAGAAAACAAGAGCAAAGCGAGCACGAAACAGGTGCTTTTGACGCCACCGACTGACTCAAGCTGTCAGCAAATTAACGGAGGAACTTTGTTTCAAATCAAAAGTAATTCTTTGTGAATAGAGTTAGGATACATACCAGGATACATACTTAGTAGTAGACCAATACGAGAAGTTGTAAAAAGTCTCCGAATAATTTACCTACGGCCAGATAAACCAATGTTAGATCCCATACATTACTTCCGAAAGAGCCCACTCGCAACAGGAAGCATCGGCTCCTTTCACCTTAATGCTCTCTTTGGAGGGTTCGCCGGATTAAACGGACGATAATGAAGGTTTTTGGATGCTTAAAGCCTGATTTTCTAGGAAATCTTACTGGGAGTCATTGTGCGATCAGTTCTCGAGAGAAGTCTTGTCGTCTCAAATATAAGAGTTATTCCTTTGAACGACAAGTGAAAAATCTTTTGATAATTATTGTTTAAAGCCCACTTCTCAACGTGTAGCCCATTTAGTAGACAATGAAACAAGTGGGATTGAATCTTGTCGCCCCTGGGATACGTTAGCCCTTATTTCTGAACAAAGCGATGCTGAGTCGACCCTGATTACTAAGAATCTGGACCATGTTTTGGACTGATTGACATGTAAGTTATCCTTGCGAGTTTTGACGGGTACCTGGTTCTATCAAATATTAAGTTCTTCACGAGCGAAATCAAGCCATACATCACCATCTGCCTTCTAAACTTTACACATGGTACTTAACTATGACACAAATTTTTTCCAGCGCTATCACATGATTCTCCTAATTTGTCTTCTTTGATTGTGGTAACGTGTGGTCAGCGGGTGCAGCAAGTAAACAGAACAGCAGGGACGAAAGTTACCGTCGTCAGCTGTTTTCAGTCAATGAGCAAGGTATCATTAATTGCATCACAGGTCTCCACTAGACTTTTTTGCTTCTACTGGAACCTTCAGGCTAGAGGAGGTCCGAGTTGTGAATGCAAATGCAGATTGCTGATGATTTCCAGTGAGGACAAAACAGTCATACAATGTTTGTCGACTTTTTAGCACAGGTTGACTTCATTTACAGAATAGAATATTTAGTGGAATTCAAAAATCGAGCAGAGATGTCCTATTACTTTTTTTATAGTCCTACATACCGGCAAATTATTTTAATGAGTGGTTTGCTTCTCGAAAAATGCAGTTTTCGAGACACACCATCGTGTATCTTGTATATGGTTTAAAAACTTCGTATCGGCTTCCATGGAAGACGTTGTAAGCTGTGTCGAAAAAAACTGCTTAGATAGCCGGTTGTGATCGGTCTGGGCTTCATCAGACAGGCTTAGTGTCGTGGATCTTCTTTGCGACGAAATACATGTTATGTATACTTTACCAAAAAACGTAGGCATATAAAAGTAGCAAGCCAGTAGATGGGATTCAGTGTCAGCTGACAACCAATCATTTCTACAACCCTCTTACTTTTATCCACTCTGATCATGGGGCTGAAGACTCCACAGTAATGTTTTCATTGGTCGGTGTGTTTTTCTACCAAATTATCTGCTCGTTATCCTGTCCAAACATCAGTGTAATCGGTCACAAGCTCCTTGAAACCACTGATCAGACAAATCCACAATTTGGCGCGTCACCTGTAACTGGGCTATAAATGGGACTAGAAATAAATACAACCGAACATTTGCACACCCGCTAGCCAAATTACCGAATATTTTCAAATAAACTGCTATGACAAATTTCACAATTTCTTTTACAATTCCGCACCAGTGAATAGAGTGAAGCTAGTGTTGCATTTTGAGATTGTCCTTCTCTTCTAATTGACAGGGCTTTACTTTGTTTTCTTGTTTTTCTTTTCTCGAAAAGGTATATATATATATATATATATATATATATATATAATGGTACGATCCGGAGAGTTTGTCAGCTAACTACACCACTCATATGTGACTAGTTTCTCAGTTTCTGTATTTTCCAAGGCTTTGACATCATACGTTAGCAGAACCCTGAGAAATTGCACCTACAGTTGAGAGCCTGCAGAAACCCCTCTTCGTTTTGCCTTCAAGTGCCAGTTGCTGATTAGTGCAACTGGTAAACGAGCAGCATATTGGTCAATTCCTGCACAACGCGATCAAATGTGACAAGCAAATATGTGGTAGGTCTGGTAAGCATTTCCCGTGAGCAGTAAATTGGAAACGACCGGAACTCAATGTGATTCTAAAGCACGTTCCTGATAAGCTGTCAACACAGAGTTTGAAAAATTTCCAGACTGAGAAATTAGGAAATCAATGGATAAATTACCTGTATGCTTGGTTGGAATTAGATGGGTGCGTAATGCATGGGATTGTGCAGTCGTTAAGGTTGTAAATATTGCCGACGTTTCAACTACTTCGATATCTTGGTGACATAAAATAATAAAAAATCATATTGTTTTTTTATTCATGGAAATACATGTCACTTTCCCCAACGGACCGCATGAGTTGTGCTTGCACTGATGTTTAGGATCCATTCGATACCCGTTGTCCAGTCGGGTACTCAGGAGGCGTACGATCTGATCTGTGCTATCATGTCAGTGATGTAGAATTAGGACAGCTGCCACACAGGCAGCGATCTTCGAGATGCACGAACCACTTACCAACCCAGAGAATCCTTTTTCGCGTGCACAGTTTGCATCAAATGGATGAGCAAGGGTGCCTGATGGCTGCCTGAGTGCGCGCAGGTGTGCATATGCAGTGTGTAACAGTCCTCGGACGTAGACCAGCTTTTCGGACAGTCACATAAAAGCCAGGGGACTCGCACACCAAACGAAGCTGACGCATCCAAGTGACATCAGTGAATACCTGAGCACGCTACTGGCTGTCTCTTCTGCAAAAGAGAGAATTACTATCCTCCTGGTTGCCTGGAGGAACTAGATCAAAATTGCAATCGAATTTGAGTGAAAGAGCTCAGGACATTGCGAAGCAGTCAATGGGCTTAATTCGCAAATTTGTAACATAGCGCGGGGAGATGCGGTGGCGCCCGATATAGAATTTCCGGCGTGCGCATCTGCAGCACATCTTGGACAGGCGTTCCGACATTTTTCTATCATGTCTCGGTAAAATTCGTCTGATGACTAGGCGTAAAAGATTACATTTGTGAATCTCTATGATGGTTATTCAAATATCAGCGAAATGTATTTAGCAATGAGGGATCCTCGTCCAAGTAACCTATTTTATGACCCATCTAGAACGAATCGCTCCCAGTTGAATGATTAAGACTTGATTTTACGAGGTCACTGGGTTTCTGACAATGTCTAGGATAGGGTGCGATGCATACAGAACTTGGCATGTCATTGGCTAGCAAGTCGCCAGTCTCTCAGTATCTTGTCAATGCTGAAGCCATTGGACATCGTGAAAATAATGCCCTAGTACTCCGTCATCATGAACTGTTGTTGAACTGGCTGTTGGCCTTCCTAACTGGTGGAAGAGTTCCTCTACACGTTATCGTAAAAAGATGTCGCTCATAGAACTGATGGAATGTGACCTAGGAAATAATTCTCAAGTGTTTGAGGATGATGGCTACATTCGCGATTGAGCTATGTTATGTTCCGGTGGTTCGATCTATCTAGTTTCACTATGTTGGATGGCACCAGTATAATCGCACTTCAGTGATGCACACGAGTGAATCAGTTCTGGAGAATGTTGTACATACAGTGGGAAATACTGTATAATTTGACACAAGAATGCTGAAACCGGAAACCTAATCGACGAATACCACTCGCGCTAGACATGATACAATTTGAAGAAACAAGGCTTTTTCATTGTCTTTCGAAAACCAAATCGACAAGTTATGCAGAGTTGAATGAAAACAAGAATTTTTCCTCGAAATTCCATGTAGTAAAAGTGAAAGAACCAAAACCATACGTTGTATATATAAGTAGCATGAAAAGATCAATGAAAAACCCATTGTTAGTTTCATCCTGTTTTTTGGGTCTCATCAAGTCCTTACAATGAATCCTTTGGTTATGATATTCTTCAACCAAATATGAACCTCGGAGAACGCATCTACCCGGCAAGCCCCCAAAATGCCGAAAAAATAGAGGGTCCTCAACTCGTTTTCTTCAGTCTAATATTAACGTCTATGAAAAATCTTCCGGTATCTGCACCATACCAACAGAAGATATCCTAGAGTTTGTGTGATGTTTCTGTAGTTTCAAATCAAGTGCCACGTAACACTTGAAATGAGCCCACTTTGAAAGGCCAAGAAGCACAGCACAGTGTCGGGACTCATCAGCAGCTCATGAATCTCGAGGGGAATGCAAACTCCTAATCTTCTGGTTAGTAGCTGCTCATCGTCTGTCTCGTAGTTAGGCAGGATAGGGCGTCACTGTCCTTCATTCAAACATCTCGTGATTCGGTGTTGACTAAGTCATCAGGTGAATATTTCTCAGATGGAATGCTCGTGCGTAAAATGGCTTTACCTGCAGGATGAAGTTTCTTTTGGAACAAAAACATGTTGTTTCGCATGACTGAAAGTAAGCAATCGCTCACGTTTTGTACTCGATTGTCTAGTCGTGTTTCTTCCACACCGTCGGTATTCGGTCTTTTTGTAGTGGGTTATGCGTGACCCCAGTTAGACTGTGAAGCCTTCAATTACTGGGGTACAGTGGAAACGCACATTTTTGTGGTTATCTCAGTTTGGTAAATAGGCTTGTCTTTTTCCTACCGTATCTCATTTGCCGTCCAGGCGAATCATTGAGAAAAGCTGACGTGCCTCCTTCAAGGGCTAGTGATTTTCATGCCAGTGTGTTGCTATCACATGACCAAGACCGCGACTGCTGTGGTTTCGACCATTTGACCACCACATCTGTTGTTTTAGTCACCTAAAGTAACAGTTTGCGCCACCAGGCTTACTTAACAACTGCTACTCCGACTGACCTGTTGATCCACCTTTTTTCAACACATTCAGCTGAAAGCGAGCGAATGCCCGTTCCGGTGGATACACAAGGGGGGACAGCCTCATGTAGCTGTGACAGCGCTGGTTACTCACGTGTATTTGTGCGCGGAAGGTGTGGGTATACGTTGCGTCTATGCGATCTGCCATTTGGGTGTTCTGGTGACTGGTCACAGTTCTTATGAGGGTGCGCACTGTATGATGGTTGGGGTTAAGCCAAAGTAAGAGTAATATTGCATTTTTCCATTCGAAAAATAAAAGACGACAATGGGTACGTCGAACATATTCTCGTTATATCAAAAGTCCCATTACAACAAACTTTTTCTTCGGTCCCGAAAAGGTTGTTGCAGTAAAGGAGCATCACGTGTTTAGAGCATACGGCTCACGTGATTAGATTGCATGTCAGCCTCCTTGAGGTGTAATGCCGATGGTTGACAAAGTGCGTCCTGTTGTACATAGTCCGGAGGACGAGCAACTGAACCGAATATTGGCCATAGTCAAATGGTACGTGAAATGTCGTGCGAAAAGGCAGATATTGCGTACTCCGATTCCTCGTTCCAAACCAGGTTACACATGATAGATTATCGAGGTTGAAGACCGGATTTTATCTTTTGGACGAATCATTTGACTGAAACCCGCTTTCAATGATTGGTGCGAGGAATGATCGATTATGCTAAATGCTGTATGTTACATACCATTCATGCGGCCACTTTAACTCTAAAACTTTGATGCGGGAGACCGAGGTTAGCGTCTGACAATGTACCGTTTAAAGAGGACTGACTAACAGTCGCCTATATGCAAAGAGACATTTAGGTTAAAATGATAGAAAAGGCCGAAATGAACGGGTAAGAAGTAAACTGGTTGTGAATGTGAGAATTGTCCGCACCGCAGCCACGACAAAAATATACTAAGGGGATTATTTTCCGCAATGGACAGGCACTTGTGGTGTTTAGGGAGTAGAACATAATTTTCGAGTGCGTTTCTGATGAGCCTGACAAGTAACCCTTCAATATAAGTGTGTCTGTACATAACACATCAACACATTCAAGTGTCCATAGACGCGAGCTCAGAACCGGTAGCACTTAGCTGATTATGTAGTATTATACACAACAGAGCGGTACAGGCACGATTTACTAATTAGTATGACTGAAGATTGCCACAACAGTATAATTTTGCTAAAGGCTACCAGAAAACAGGTTGGAATGATGCCGAAGTTGGCAGTTCTGATCTGCCAGGACGAAAAGAAGACATGATAGAAGAGAAGCACAACCTTCATGTCTTCAATTTGTGCGATATTTCTAAGAAGAGTAAATCAATTGACTCACGGGCACCGAAAAACGTTAACCAAACCCGAGAAACGTTCCGGCATATAATCAGGAAAATGTTGTGCAATAAAACATCTGAGGGAGATGAAAACGGTCGAAAAGCCCGGATGTCCTTACCTGGAATAATAGTTGTTTCCAAAGACTATAACGTCACCATCAACATCATCACCATCATCGTCATCATTCTAATTGTCACTTGTCCTCGATATCATCATTGTTATCCTCTGCAATGTTTATGTCCTCGTCCTTTTCAGCAGTATTCGGCATAAAATCTGTTTACCAGGAAGATGAAGATATTGAGAAGAACAAAACCAAAGTATGATGTTAACGGCAAACTTAAATGGAATTTGGTTGAATTTTTTACCTGCAATTTTCTTTCGCTGGATATTCTACACAAAGACCGCTTCGTGTTCAACTCGGAGCGATATTAAGACTATCGAGGTATTTTCGTTCACGTGACCCTGTCCATAGGGTCGATGAAACACAAGTTAACTTGCTAATGATTGCTTACCATCACAGGTGTAGAATCCGATGCATCAAATTGCTAGAAATTGGGGGCTCAGTACTACCTTAGAAACCAAAAGAAGGGTGAGGCTGGTAGCGGGCTGTGAATAGGAATGATGTTAGGTGAAGAAAAACTAAAACGTTTTATTGCTGCGATTTTGTGGGGTGGTATAATATTGTTTGCTTCGGGGTTTCGTTGGGCGGAAAGGTTTAGGTTGGACAACGGTTCTGCTATGACAAGGTGACTTTGTGGGAAGTTTTCATCGGGATTTCCCATTGGCACGTCCGTCCACATTGACATCTGAATTATCAATCATTCTGTGTCGACGGCCCTGTTCCAGTAAGCTGCGTGCAATACACGTAGCGTAGCAAGCAAGTGTCATATCACTGGAATCTATGGCTTATCATCTTGGTTTTCAGACAGGGCTCGAGAGCCTCTTTGGATCACACCGGAGGTCTCAGCTTATTTCTTCTCTCCAAGCTACATCGTTTTACACGAACAAGAGAAAAGTTATCACAGAAGACCAGATGGATTCTCGCTCTAGACATGGATTTGCCGATAAAATTCTCATAATGCGAGAGAGCAAGTGTTCTTTTTCATCCTTATCGGATGAATTTGGTGTTTATGGATCTATAACTTGTTTTAAGTTCAACTGCCAGAAACGCCCCTTCGAAGGGGGCAGTAAGTGTGTCCCTATGGAGTAGAAGTATTCAGATAGGAGAGTAAGAGTAAACAACCTATTGTCTCTGACTCTCTAAATCAGGGGATCCCCCGAAGGTTTTCTGATCTCTACCTTTCTATTCAGCTCCACGGCTGACGACATAATAGGACGACCACTTAAAATCTTCAATTTATTTGAAGAAGGCATCGCTTTGGTAGCACGCTTACTGACACTGGTTGCGCGGATGACACTTTCTCCCTCAGTCCTTTGCTCTCCCAGATGAGATTAGAATTAGGTCTTTTAAAAGGAGAAGCATGCATTTGCGGTATACGCTTTACATTTTCAGAGTTCATACTCCTGCCACCGGACTGGGGTTGGAATAAGTCATATCTGTGCATAATTGGTAGTACCTTAGTGACAGCCGTGTATCCTCTAACTTCCATGCAGCGGATGAAAACCTACAGAATAACTGAAGCGTACTCTGCGTTTGCTGTACTTCGCCAGTCGTGGCATCAAGAGTCACTAAGTTTTTTTATAATGGCTGATTTTACAGCTTTTGCGTGCGGTCAGTACTTCTCAAGGAAAACCATGTCCTTCTGCGACGAAAATGTATAAACTCTCGCTTCTGTCTGTCGCTGCCTTCTTCAGCTAGCCTATATTGAGGTAACTTTCTAGCTTGGTAGGATGACGAAACAAATGTATACTTAACGGCAGGTTCAATGTAAGACTACTTACCAAGCTTCTGGAAATGAACAGCAGTTTCTGGCCAGGTCATGCAGTTTGAATTTCGAGAAATCGACTCTTCCGCGAGCTTTGTTAACAGGCCCCAACCACGACTCAGGCGATAGAAATGATCGGAACGATGGTGAAGATGACGATGACGATCACAGTATAGGAAAGTTCCAAAATGGTACGTTACAGCTTATCTCTATGAAGGACGAGAGTGGCGTCACTAATTTTTCACCAGTTTTCATTATTTTTCATTAATTTAGCAAACCTCAACGTGGTACCGAGTAAATTGTATGGGACCACAACAAACGATTAATTTTCTTCACACGAGGCCTTTGAAGTAGTAGGGTAATACCACCCTATCTATTGTGACTGCATTGTGATACATGTCCACTTCGTCAACAGATGACAGCTTGATATGCACTACTAAAGATAAAAGATAATCGTTCAGTTGTAACACCCTTTTAGGGCCTAGCTGCCATGCCACCCAAAGAAAGCACGAGGGCTGAAATACTGCCAGGTTGCCCATGCCTAGACAGGGGAAGTCGAGTGGCAGAGGTCGGACTCGAACCACGGACCTTCCGGTCAGTAAATTCGCGCTCTAACCACTGAGCACTACTAGTTGGCGAGCTGTTTGGTCACGTGATTTATGTGCCAAGTTCTAAACCTGTCCCTATGCCCAGCTCCCAGCAAATTCACTGTTGGTCTCTCCATGGTAGTTAGGATGGTGGGCACTCAGGATTACAGCAGCACACAAAACAGCCTTGTTTGCGTCAACACAACTAGTCTAAGAAAACAAGACATGCCAATCACAAGTGACCCTAGAGGATACACTAATACAGTAAGAACGTGACTTAACTCGGTGGATTATGCAGTTTAGGCTTGTGTTTGCACGAATGAACATGGGTTTCGCAATTATCGCCGGTAGATCCGGTACATGCATACGGCTTGCTATGTAAGTCTGCTTTGAAAAAAAGCAGTATTAGTTCAGTGTCGTTCACATTCTTCAGTGTGTAGCTGTGCAGAACACGGAGTAAAGACAGGTGCAAATCAACTTAACAGGAAATCTACATTCACAAATAAAAATATCCTACCGAAAAGAAGGCTTCACGAACCATTATATTCGTTCGGTCATTCGAGGTATCTTGAGGCAGCCAAGTCATTCTGGGTGCGACTGCCAAGATAAGCCCATTTTGATGGAAACATGGATAGCCGCAACTGTAGTTACGAGTTGTAGTGAGCCTCTAATTGAAGTTGGTCTACAGTATGTTACCATTCTTGAGACCTTTCATAACGGAAAACTAATTGTAAGCTCTCTGACTAAGGATTTTCTGTGTAGTACTGCAAATATTTTCCTTATTGTGGACTAACAACAAACAACTGTTTTACTAATTGCCTATTGGAAGACGCAGAATTAGTTTCACTGTTCGTCCAGTCTTTGGTAGTCCACCAATTTTAACGATGGTTAAATTCGTGAACAGATATCACAAGAAATACCGTCACAACAAACTTACACAGTGGATACTTTCAAAAAAACTTGGCCATAAACACAAGTCTATGCTGTTGAACGCGATGGCGTTGACGAAACCTCTACAAGTAAATATACCAGCTTAACGAACGGACCAACGGTCGTGGCTTCACCGTATACACAACTGCTGAAAACAACTCTTCACTTGTTCTCTACGGGTGAACGGTAAACAAGTGATACGATAACGAGAAACATGTTGCATGCCATTCGATAAGCTGACCCGTCAAAGCCAGAACGGCCAAAATAAGAATCCTAACATCTGCTGTTTTCGGTAGCAAATGGTTGTTGCTCATGTTAATCCGATTTTGTGAATAGATGGAGTTTTATTAACCCTGGCACACCAAAGTCAGCTGTCTTCTGAATTTCGAGTTTCTCACACTCATTTCCTTTTGAATACGGGTATAACTACTCTAAGCTTTCTGACTTTTCCTACCTCCGCAGGTTTTATAACCGTTATCGGAAATCACTGATAAGTTGACGAGTAAAAAAATTAATACCGCGAATTTCCGTGCAATAACAATACCTGTGAAAAAATGATGTATCGTGACCTTCACGTATACCTTGTTCGGACGTAGAAATAGGAGTAGCTAGTCCGGTTCTAAAGTGGGCTAGATGCGCGTAGAATTGTACAGAGTAACCGTGTTATGGACACATGACCCATAGGTTTTAAGTAGCCTTCCTTGTCGCTGCACGTTTCAGTGCTGTTGACTCTAGCTGATCCGTGACGTGGCACATATTGTCCTCTGTTGGTATTGTCGCTAGGATCCCGGTAATAAAGGCTTATGAGTTTAACACAGTAGTCTGGGATGCGCGTATTCACATCAAGCTTGTCTGGGTAGTTCTGCTGATGCGCAATTCTTCTGCATACTATAAGTCAGGATAGAGAAACATTGGATTCTAGTTCGACTCCTACTCGAGTCCATCAGCATTGTACATTTTTTATAGAGCCGAGACTTGAACCGGGGGCATCTGACATGCGATTCAAGCATGTTGCTGTTGTAACTAACTGCAATCCCCACCCCAGAACCTTGGTGTCGGAAAAAGGCTCACCAATAAGGAACACAACAGCCTTATTGCGAACAAGCAAGTGCAAAAATTACAGGGCATCGCAGTATTTAAGGTACCCTTTTGACCTTGAATCCGACCGGTGATAGGTTGGCGTTGCTTCTATGACATGACTGAACATTAGTCATCGTCGACCGTTGCTGAGCTAACTGGCTGCTTTAGCGTCCAATCGGCAGCCGGCTTTTCTGGTCCGGATGCTTGACGGCTTCCCCACTGTGATTTTCGTGGATTTTGAAGATCCCAGTAAGTTTCGGGCATTCTGGAATTATTTTCAGGAATCTGACCTTCCTGACAGTTACAAATACCCGCATCGTCCAAACAAAGGTGTTCGCTATTGGTTTGCCCAACTTTTGAACGACGACCCAGTGATCGTCCTGGTTCTTTTGACCGATTGTCTCACCTATCAGGATTTCCCAGTGCTACTACACCTCAAGCCGTCAATGGTTCTGGAACAAGCGAGAAATGTTGGCGGTTGACATCTACGCTGATACACAACGAAGGGTCAACAAAGCTAAAAATGGCTCAGAAATACAGCGCATTTTCAAACATTCTGGTGAGTGAACGGTTTAAACCGTTTGAGATTGCCCAGAAGACTTTTTCCAAGCCTCCTCTAATCACGAAAAGCTAGTGCATCATTACTTGTTGGGAAATCTCAGCGGTGCATTGTCCCGTTTTTCGGACCGTCGTCTCATCAGGCTGCTCCTATCGCCCGTGTCGGCATGCGCAAAACCCGTGAAGCGACCGCTGTTCGGCTGCTGCATCTGCGCTCATTTTGAGAAGAAAGTTACACGGTATCTTATTCTTGCTCTTCTGCTCCTCTGCCTCCACGGCGAATGCTGGGCAATCAGATAGCAAGCCATCTACCTTCCAAACCTGTTCCACAGGCCAACTACCGGTTTTGTTCGGTTTGAGGCAAGTAACGTAGGCACAATTTTTTTTGTTTTACCGTAATCGATGGTTCTCGCCGAACACCCACCCGTATACAGACAGTGTAAAAAGGAGATGGGAATACAACGGGAAATACAAGTGACACACTTCGACGACTAGTCTCACAAAACTGGCAGCCTTCAATTATTGATTAACTTAACGCCTCAGACCTATCTGTGTGACCGGACATTCTGCGCCACCGCTGTCTTGGGACGGTCATTGTAATAGTGACGACCCCCTGAACTTGTGGGTCACTTATTCCCTTGTCACTGCCAAAACATCCCAGGAGCTACATCTGCCTGATGAACCCCAAGAAAAGCGAGACGCGTAGTGGGCTGTAGAAGAGTTTTCAGTAATTTTACGAGAAATGTGCGCCCTGATGTTAATCAGCGTGCTTATATAAATATAAAAGTTAAATTCCTTGCAATAATTTACCTCACACACACACCATTAGACAGCTAAAATTTAATTTGGGCTGCCTGAACTAGTTGGGAAAGTAGGCTGACGTACCGGTATCAGCTGGCCCACTTACTGAAAACCCACCCCGTCCAGTGAATGCAAAACTTGAACCGCCAAATGCTTAGAACAGCAGCTGAGTGAATCAGCTAACTGCGCTTTCGGTATGCTGACAGTTTTGATGATAACAGACATCAGATAAGATGACTGGCAACTGGAAAAACCTTGCTGGCTCCCGTGCCTACTCAGGCAACAAGGCAGTTCAGATCTTAAAATGTGCTTAAAACTAACATAGTCGGCCGTCAAATCACATCAAGACCAGGTTGTATTAAAATGAACAAATCAAATGGTTTTACGTTAAGCGGAAAAGCAAATAATTTCACCATTCACTAGAAGCGGTAACAGGCGGTGTTTCAAACAAACTCAAACGATTCCGAATGCTCCCAGAAGATTGAAGTTTTCATGAGCTACATATGCGATGAATATATGGCGATGAATATATGGACCGAGATAGCAAAACAGATTTGCCCAAGGATACCTAAAACAACCGTCAAGTCTTTTTTGTCCGGATAAGGCATCGGACTCAGCCGCGGAAATGGAAAGTGGACTGCAAAAATATTTTTGACTGTTGCTACGTAGTTCACGAAGACAATTTCTTGAAGAGTTTTACACCAACTGACAGAATTTTCAATTCAGAGATATTCCAAACGTGCTAATGTACAAGCTAAAAAGAAGCAAGGCTTCACACGAAAACCACAGACACTTGAGGCTGTTGTGCTTCAATTATCAAGCCTACGTTTTCTTAAGAACACTGTGGCTGACGCGCAGGTAACAACGTCCAAAAGTGACGTCTCCGAACTTCCGATCCTATTCTCGTAAAATCCGCAGAACCCTTTAGTTTGGTCAACACGATAGTTAAGCGACGATCCCCTACTAAATACGTTTGGTTGAAGCACCCGGCGAACGTACAGTGAACGTACAGTGTTCGAACCAGTTATACGGTTACCCAATTTATTGAAGTAACTCAGTCAGTTTACAAGAATGGAAACCACCCAGCTTCTTAGTTTTGAGGATAGGATAGCCTACTTTGAGGGCAGTCACCTTAGTCAACTCTGCAAGGGAATAATAATAAGGGTGTAGACGTATTACACTACTCACAAGGTTGCTGAAAACTCTTCGATATCCCATGACCGGTTTTGCTCTTCTTGAGGGTCATCAGGTAGGCGCAGTCCCCGAGTTTCCGGTTCTACTTGAACCCAAGTTGCACGAAATTAGCGAAATACCCTCATTTGCCTACCAATTCGGTTTTGACGGGAGACTTACCTGGAATGCAGCTGAATCTCTCGTTTGTTAAGCAACTGAATGAATATTAAGGATGCTGATTTCCGAAAATATTACAATAAAATTCGGAATCTAGCCAAGCAATACTCTAGCCCTGTCTAACAATGCCCCCCCCCACATACACGTACGAAGAAGGACCAATCTTCATTTACAAAATTACTACCTCAGTAAATTTTTTACCACCGCTCCGGAGCAACCATCACTCCACAAATAACACTTCAGCAAAACGTCAGAAACTCCAAACAGGTGCACTTAATGCACTTCTACAGAACTGTTCATAGCCTCTAAAATATAACCCACAAAGATTTGAGGCCAGACGCCAACAGGCTGTTCCTCCGATCTTACAGGGCAATATAGTTACGACACAAGCGATATAGGTGGGAATTTGCTAGACCTGCAGTATGACAGACACTGTTAAGGACCTTCGGTTTCCTCCCCATTGCAAATTGAATGAATTAGAATTAATTAGAATGAACAAATTAGAATAAATTAGGATCGAAGTATGATGCTTATGACTCCAATAAAGCACCGTGCTCTGTATTGAGAATATGCAAAACAATAATAAGGGTAGTCCCCAAGTAAAAAAAAACTAAGCGTATTTTAAGGAAGGAAACGTCTGGAACATTTAAACTACCGAATGAGAATATGTTTGACACACACATGGTTGTAAGTTGCAGGATTTATGCTTCATGGTTTCCCCTAAATGTGCATGAATAGTGTGCTGAGTACACTAGCGAGATTAACGCTGAAAATACTGACACGTAGACCCACATTGGAAAGCTTGTATCACTTGGGTTTGGCCAATCTAGTGATCTCCGGGCGTACAGCTCACACTGGATGAAAATTTAACACATTGGAAAGTTAAGGAGGACCCGCCACTGGTAAAGTACTACTTGGCGAAACTGCTTGTTCTGTGGGTGGAAATCTGGGATGTGAACAGGAGGGCTATTAGTATTATTATTGTTGTCATTATTTTTATTGTTCTACTCAATTCTTTCCCCCCTTTTTTCAAATAACCTTTGGTGTGTTTAACTTTGGGGCAGTGGAAAAAGTGTCACAAAAACATCAGTCACCGGTTTATCACAAACTGAATTGGGACAAGCGAATTCACCAACAAAAGAGGCATATTTGCAAGTGTAATCCTGGCGACGGCCTCCTTTTTATATGCACTAATATTAGGAAGCAAACTTGGGTACTGTCGACTGTAAGTGTTTTATTTTTCCAATTGTGTGCATTTTATTTTCCCCCAGATATTTTACACGTGCTTGTCTACTATGGCTCCCTATATCTAGTTACATTTCTAAAGAGGAAAGATTTTTCGCTGGGTAAATTAGCCGAAATAGCTACTTTTTCCTTTTTCACCATCTGATCCTGGTTGTCGTTCAGGTAGTTTGAAAAATGGCCTTCTGTCAAGAGACGAGTAAATAACTATAGGGTATGCTAAAAAGCCTGAGTAAGCTTTGCAAAATATACTTGATTATTTAGAAACACCTCCTTGGAACATAGTAGAACAGCAAAATTCGAAAATTGATATCCAACAGTAACTTAGAATTCATGTTAGGTGCTTCGGTGACTATCTCCCACAGATCGCCATCAAAAATGAACAGTTTCCGGAAGTGATTCCCTCAGGGTGTACTACATTTTGCGACTCTGGAAGGATCATCAATCGTTTCAGAATAAATGGCCAGTTTTGAGGCCACTTTCGGTCAAACCCTCTCTGAAGAAATTTACACTTTACCAACTCTGCTTATGTGACGTTCAACCGGGCGTCTCAGTGCCCTGAATGCTATTCGCTGCACATTTTAAGGGTCCTTCATGGGAAGTGTAAGCGAAACAGTAATTTTACATAATTTTGTGGATTTATTTATCTGACAGACAGGTGCACGTGGTATTGGAATGAAACGTGGACCAAGACGAGCCTACTGGATATCCTGGCTCTTTCGGTTCCTGGGATTGGTCCGAATGAATCAGGACTATTCTGCAGGCACTCAGAAATATAATTGTAACGCAACAATAAAACCGCTGGCTAACGGCATAGCACATTCATTCTCTTGTTACCGACGAACATCACGTTAGCTCTACAAGCACTTGGTGACGGAGTATCATGAGTGGAGTGACTCCAGTAACACCGGTAACCCATACATCCAGTTACGTGATTGCGGAATTATTAGGTATTTGTCAGCTAATTTATGAGTTCATTCCAACTGCAGCTTTTTAAAAGGCTCATAAACCTCAAAGCCAAAGTGTCGATCAAGTAACGCACTTTGTCTTCTCTGTTGTTTGAATGAGTCATTCTGATCTAGCTGGCTAGGCAAGACGAATCAGTCAAGATCTACAGTTAGAATAGATGCAGAATTGTGTCGCGTCGTTCTTTTGCCGGTATTCACTGCAGTGAGATCTACTCGGATAGGTTTTTGTCCCCAAGACTCATTTTTGAGACCGCCTAACCTGCACAGCCTCAGTTTTTATTGAATTAATAGTTGTTCCTGTGTAAAGAGACAAAAGCTATCGATGCAGGTCTCTTATGTTATTCAGTATATCACAGCCGCCATTCTTCAGCCTCAAGAGAGCACAGGCCGACTTTTGACTGTTTTTTTGACGCGACACTCTCTACACGACACATTCTGCAGCGTGACTTTGCGCCGTTGTATTTTCCACTGTGATAATCGGCTGTGCGGTTGGTTGTGCAGCCGTTTCGGAGGTTATCGCAGTCGAAGGAAATTTCTGATCAAAATGATGGTGCAACCATATCCATCGAGTTTTTGCGTTATTGTGATAACCGTTCTTCAGTGTATAAGAGTGTCAGGTTCATCCAAAGGCTCCTAAATACAAATGTTACTAGTTGTGTGTCACGCTTAGCCAAATTCATATTAAAAATAGGGTTGTCATTTAACGACGCTATATTTTTTCCTTCGATTGCAGTTTGCCCAGCGTAATTCCTCGACATGTTTTTGTTAATGCATCTGATATCTGTCACAAGTAAAAAAGGGGGCACGAAAGTCTGAGCCAATCATCTGACGTAAGAACACTCTGGGACATTAGCGAAATACACTCATTTGCAAACAAATTTGGTTTTGCGAGAGACTCACCTGATTACTACCTGTTTCACATGTGGCTTTGTGGTGTCCAATCCACAGTGGTTGTGGTGATACTAGGACGGTGAAAAGGACCTCACGAAATCAGATCAACTCTACTAATTTCATCAGTACACCTTTTACTATTGGCATTTCCTTCTGACACTTACTTTATTGATTCAGATAACGTTCAACACCCGGTACGTTACTTACTAGCAGTTGGTTTCGAGGAATACTTTCACATCTGACTGCACTCCTGTTGATTGGTTTGACTTTTCTAGGTCAATTTTGTGTTGAAGTTGTTTCTCGACTTTTCAACATGGAACTGTACTGATATCCGATTTGCGATCGGTCCGACCAACTTGGCAGATATCAGCCTGTCCAGAATAACAGTCTTTACAAAATACACTTGCACTTTTCTGGAGAAGTCACTTGAACAGGAAGACCAAGAGTGGTCTCATATAAAGTAGGGCCTTTCTAAGAGCGACATAACCATGGAAAGACTATTCAAGAGATCAGCTACAGGCGGTCTATTACCGACTGATTTCTTCTGACGATGACCTTTCCAAGGGAGACGACTGTACTATCAGGACGCGACGCCCTGTGTGGTTCTTGAAAGTAGTCTCTTCGATAAAAAACTTTGACAACACTTGCCTGTCAAGCGAATTTGGTAGGACCCTATAAAAGACGGTATACCTGCAATCTCAGGGAGACAATTGCATCTGACGCCTTGGTTTGTATTTGCCTTCGGATGTATTTGTTTGGTTTTAAGGAGATGAGCCTCGATTTTGTTCAGTGGAGCTTTTGTTAGCACTGCTGATTCTTCCAGAATGGGTTACTTTTGTCGAGTCACCGTTGTTTTTGTGCGGATTGAAGATGAAGTAAATGACTCACTGCTCTGGCGCGCAACAAAGCAACGCAATGATGATCTCATCTCGATGACAAATGAAACGTTTGAAACATACTTGTCCAGCTCACCGAACAAACCAGCAGACAGAAATCACACAAATTCCCAACTACTCACAAGCAAACAAACAAATTTTCCTGTAATTTCGAGGTGCCCATGGAGTCCTTAAAGTTGTCTGATGTATCCACAAAAAACAGAGGCACTTGAAGCATTCGAAAACAAATCACATCACTTAAACGTGAACACACTCGAATGTTCAGAGGTAATTTCCACAACCAATCCAGCGTCTACTATTAAGGTAATGACAGTCTGCTCGTCTCACATGTCAGAGTTATGGAGTTCGAAGCCCGACACGGTCAAGCAAATTCAGTGTCACAATAAAAGGGAAATTCAAATTCAGTTGTAACCCTTTATAGATGTGGACTATCTGGAATAACCTGTACAGAAAATGGTGAGGAAAATGATTTCGTACGTAGAACCGTTGGCTGGATGCATGCTACTTCCCCCGTAAGAATCCGGTGTCTTGGTTCCTATGCTTGAACCTCAGGCCATTGAGTACAGAACTGTGAGGATAAATACTAAGACAAAAAAGATGTAAAGCTTCTGGAAGGACTCAGTTTTTTCTGTTACTTGTAGTTGTCATAAATTGGAAAACTTAGATGATGAGTGCCAGTCAGAAGGCTGTGGCCACGTGATCCAATCAGCTTGTCATGAGTCTGAGGTTTCGAATGGTCATACAAACAGTCAGAATGATTTCCAATAAGAAGAAAACGGCCTTGAGGCCATTTCAAGCGAATTGCATTCGTCTATAAAAATAAACGGAATTTAAACTGCGCACAAATTTCTAGTGGATACGTGGAGGGATTACACTGGCGCATGCAGTAGGGTAAAAAGTGCTTCCGGACTAAAGGGGAGAGTTTATATCCGCTTGGTATTCACAGATGGCAAGTCTACATAATGCATTGCGATATCTCGAACATCGTACCAAATGAAACATGAGGTGGCCTTGTGCAGCACTCTCATTTGGAGAAGAACATCATAAACGAGAAATTAAGTTGGAATCAGTTGAGTGTTAAAACCAAAGTAGTGTGGGAATGAGTGCATTTAGCTAATTACGTCCATTTTGAGTTCAAGCGGACCGGTAACTTGAGGACTGAGCCTATTCGGTGAGCCCGAAGAAGTGTAAAACCGGTCGTGCGCTGTCGACGTCTTCCGAAACCCTATGGTTAGTGTGCCCCGCCTGAGGAAACACAATACTTTAAATGATTGGTTACGTCAGCTTAAGCAGTAACCTTGCCTCGTTTGTTTGTTTTAAGCTATAACAGACTATGAAATTTCAATTAATTGGAAAATGTTTGGGACCGACTGGGTGGTCATCGTTTCAGAGAGGTATGGTAAACAATCGGTGGATCTATTGCTGGGCGACGTTTCGCTTTTGACGCAAAAGCCAAGTGAGTAAGTAAGCAGGTTGATCGGGTTTCAAGGCAATCAGGGAACCAAGCTGTGAGATTTCCTATGACTAGCCGACTTGATCAGTGATGGGTGTCGGTCTGAAGGTCCTGGTTGTTGGTTAGTTGGGATGACTAACATTTAGATTGGATTGGTTGGGGGGGATTGTCTTCACGGTGAAATCGGATTTTGCGGCCTTGCTTCTTTCGGTCCCAGACACCTTAATGGAATACTCCTCTTGGGGGTCGTTCACATATTTTGGTCTCCTGTGTTCGTCACGTAGTACCGGGACAATTGGTTTGGGGTTGCGGGGTGGGGGTTGTTAATTGGATCTTACTCTGCTTGGGTTTCGTACTTTTAGACCCAGACCATTGTGCTGGTAAGTGCACACCACCTCGTGTCATCTCCGCTGACCCAGCACCGCTATCCGCGCGCTGGCGAGTTCTACGCCCTCTACTCTATTCACGCTGGGACATTTGGCGTGCCCCTAAGGCAAGTGTAGCAGGGACACAGACGTGACCACCGGTTTTCAGCCCACAAACTGTAGCCGACTTATTTTGCCACCAGTCATCCGTTTATCTACATTGAATTTCACTGGTTAGTCGCGAAAGGGCGAAACCCGTCTTGCGGTGCCAATGCACATGACCCGACCAGACACGACATCAATATCAGACAAGGACAGATAGATATTGGCTAACGAGGAGGAAAATTAAAAATTCCAAAAGATAACTGCCGTTTGTTTGACCAGTCGATGTAACGGACAAAAAATCAATGCTCTGAAGTCTTTACTAGACTATCGAAATTTCCTCCCTATGAAAATTTCCTCCCGATGAAAACTCCCTCCCGGTTGAGAACCATTGCTTTAGACTTTAAATCTCAATAACTATCACTTGCCTCAGCTTAGGATTTGAAGACTCGAGTGACGGTGAAGGCTGATAAATTGCAGTGTATTTATACGTATTTTGCACCCGTTTTATCCTCACCTACTATCATAACTTATTTTCTACTTTTTAGCTGGAAAATATCAACCTGTATTCATTTTAACTCTTCATGTGACTGCCGGAACACGTGGCCATAAAGTCGGTACACTTATTTTGCACACGTGTATTTCAAGGAGACCAGCCGACAAATCTTCATATACGGTTGATGAATTTATTTGCGTGATTACTACTCCCCTGGGTACTAAGGCATGCACTCAATAGGTGCTTGATAAATTCTTTGTTTAACTAATATAGAAAACTGTGAATGAATGCCACCCACTGCATCCACTCACCCTCGCTAGCTTTTCGGAAAGGGATGACCATAATTTTGTTAAAAGCATTGTCTGCTTTCAGAACAACGATCCTACTAACTGATAGGTTCGGAGTCCCTAACCGCAGAATGGCGTGTGCTTAGCTTTCTGGGCCTGCAACAAATGAATGGAACTCTACAAGTTTTATCTTATCAGGCGTCGAGGTCAAATACTGACCAGTTGTAAGTTTTTGTTTGCCGGATGGTTTCAGACTGCTTTCAGTGATCAAATAGCACTGGAAGTACGGGAAACCAATCATATCGAGAGAGACGGGATTCATCTAAGCGGATTCACAGTAAGTTTTTCTACCTGATCTATCTTTTAGGATTCCAGCCAAAATATGGAAGCTTGTCTTGGCTAATGACATGGTTTTGTATCCATACATGGTTTTGAGGTTTATACAGCCTCCTCACAAGTACAGCTACTCCGCAGAGACCGCCATCTCCTGATGTCTGAGAAGGGGCTTAAAGTTGATATTTTTTCAAGGAACATTACAGGTGTTAAAAATTCAAATGTTATAATATATAATGCACGACTTTGTTTATGCCAGGACAGTAACTACTGCTCTTAGATCATCTCAGCTACGCGAAATGTGTGATTTAGCATTGCATTCTGATCATTATCTTTCGATCGCATATCTAATCCCCCATTTTAAGTTTTGATGCCAGGTGCTCCCTCTAATTAGCCTCAAAGGAACCTCTTCTCTTTTCCTAAGCTAATTTACTGTTATCTGTACGCACACTAACTGCGAAAATACTGATTTCACTATTTGAATGACGGATCCATAGCTATGGTGGAAGTGAACAACGCTATATATGGCGTGCACTAGAAGACACGTTCTCACATCACATTACAATTTCAGTGCTCGAGGAAGTCTTGTGTGGGCCAGGGTAGCCAGTGATCGAATTGGCGGACTTCCGTTTAGACAGCCCACTTTTGAATCCACGCGTAGGCGCCTTCCAGATGGCTGCCTGTTTACGTCTTGGAAATCGTGCACATAATTTCTTCCATCAGTAAAATACGTAGAGAGATGCTTCTGCCATATATTCCACTTCGAAGATTCCAGGAAGCACTATAAAGTTTTCTACTGAAACGTTTGACCGATCCGCATGTGACTGCAAAATAAACCTAGTTTTCATACATGTCCTGTTTTGGCAGACGTTTCCGGCAATCGCCGATTCCATGCGATATATTGATGGTAGTGTGTAGAGATTTGGCATATTCATCTGATGTTTATTCCTGTCAGTGAAGTCAGCCGAGAAGATGAGAAGACCTGTTTCACCCTTGCTGGAGATCAGTAGTGTTGTGCACTCAGAGTTTCGAACCCGAGACCTTCCGGCCAGTGGGTCAACAATTAACTGTTCGTCCACGAGCGGCTGGACAGCAGTTTGGTTAGCTGTCACATATGGCCTTGTATATCCTGACAATGAGCTGTTGAGCGGCATTCCGTACCCAATCGGCTGTTTCCGTCCGTGGTTTGTGTTAAAGCGCAGGTCACATAATCAATCGTGGACATGAGTTCCAGCCACAAAAACTTAATACTCTGCATCTGTCGCCACACCTCTGGATTCAAGACAGTTCTTAATTAATTCTGAAGACTCGTATAGGTGAATGAACTCTGCAGGCGTCCATTCATTTTAAGTCGCAAAAAATCAATGAACACCTATGTCCGTCGACCCGTTTTTATGGATTTGCGGCATAACAGTCTCAACGGAGATTCGTAGGCAGTGCAAGTTCGCCTTATGGACCATTCATATATTGGATCAGTGATTCCTACTACATTCATTTAGTACTGTTAGCAGCGTCTGTTTGATTGACTTACCTACTTGGTTTTGAACAAGCAAGTAGAGTTAGTGGTGACTTTAAGTCGACCTGGGGGACAGTTCGGCTGTTTCTTAAATGGGGATGAACCGGCTTCTTGCATATCTTGAATTGCAGCTGCCGGACCACGTTGCCTAATTGTAAGGCTCTTGCAGATATCATTTCGGTATAACTTCGGGATAAGTCGCACTATTCGAGCAATATGAAGCCATTGACGGTGAATCATTATCCCGTACACGCCTCAGAGGACACATCCGAGAATAGCCCTCTAACTATCGATAAAAACCTGAAGCAGCCGTCAGCTAGGTTTCTCATCTGCAAAGTAAAACAGGTCGGATGGCAGACTGATTTTTCGGATCTTTGTCTTCAAACTGGTCTCTGTGTCATTGCAAGCAATTCAGTTGTGGCAATATCCTGTGGGCATCATCCCAGCAATTCGTGACTTGTATTCTTGGTCTCACAGTTTAGAATGATGGTTGATCCAAGGTATATAAACTCACAAACGAATGGCACCTCCTCTTCATTTGTTGTAACCTACAAGTTACAGCTGCAAGATGCATCTTGAGGAAGAACTTTGGCTTCTGAGTAGTCGACCTCCATCCGAACAATACTGACGAATTCTATCAAGTGCCTTACTTTGGTGATATGTAGCGGTTATGTCTTCTATGAATTCTAGGTCTATGCAGACACATTCCAACCATAATCTAGTTAGTTTTCCGTTGACAACCTGGCTGAGTGTCTATTCAACTGCAGAGTTGAAAAATATGAAGGGCGTCGGTCAGCTTTGTCGAACTCCAGACGACAGATCGAAGGTTGATGATTCTTTGTCGTACATACGGACTTGTGTTCTCTCATCGGGGGGTAAGGCTCAAGCTGCCTGATTCGTCTCGTGGGGATACAGTTTGAATTCACCACATCAAGCACTGATTCTTGTCTAGCAGACAAATGCTGCTCGAGGTCAATGAAGTAATGTATTGGGTATTGGCGGAAGAATTGGAGAAGAACTGGTGAATACAATCCTTATCAGGGGAAAGCTCATCTGACTGAGGCTAGCAGGTGGGTTTCCTGTGTCAGCAAAGTGGCTTACGAGAAGTTTGACAGGCATTTTGACCGCTAAGCCCCTTGAGCTTACGCCGCAAGGATTTCCACAAACGGATTCGACATCTGAATTCTGAAAAGGTGGAAAAATGAAGGTGCTGCTGTCGAACAGAAACATTCCTCCAAGACCGAACAGAGTAAGCCATGGAGTGGCTAGGGAGGGACAGGACTAAGTACCTCTTATAGTTCTACAGAGATGCCTTACCAAGCCGAAAGTTTGTGGTTTTGCACCCCGTATCACTTCTTTCTTTGTAGGAGGGCAAAATTTATGTCTTACACCGATGTGGGGAATTGACGGAAAGAGACGTTTGCTGGCTTTTGTAGTCGAGGAATTGTCTTAAATGTTCAGTCCGCTGTTGGCTGAAATGATGAGCAGTTCGCAGAATGGGTTGAATAGCTGATCGTTTTCTGGAAGCTTGTCGCAGGAGGCGAAATGGCTTTGCTTAGTCTAACACAGCTTCGTCAAGTGGGCCTAACGGCGATTTCGGTTGCCTCTGATGGAATCAGTTGCTTACCGACGGATCGTGCACTCGATTACCTTGTTTGACAGTCTCGACTCCGACGCCTGCTTGGTCGCGTGGTCTTCCCCGAAGTTCAGTCTTTCATTCAACATGTGATTCACAAGTTACTTATCGTAGCATTGTGATCAGTTCTAGCTCTCCGCACACAGTATGTAGCGACACTGTCAAACGCTACAATATATGCTTCGGATATTTTCCCGAAGGACATCAATTACTGTTTATCTGGGAAATCGGAAATGGAGACATCGCATTTCACAATCAGGGGAGTCTTCTGATGGGCTATTAGGCGACGCCTAAAGATCGCCGGTACGAAATTGTGGTCTGTTCCTGTTGGCTTCTTGCCTGTCCTTCTTTGAAGTGACGTGAGTCTTCTGCTTATAAAGCTCATGAGCTGTGTGATTAGGTTATCAGGTGCTTCTTTGAACAATGAAAGCACTTACCGGTAAAGCACATGTGGTTGCATTAAGTGAGGTCAATAAACGTGTCATCGTTCGCACAGCAAGGATCGAGGCATTATTTTCAAGAGTTAGATGCATTGCAGTACCACACGAGACTGTACAGACATTCCAATCATCAGTAATCTTGAGCCGGAGCGTCTCCCAAAACACTTCTTTGTCCTGTTACAAACATCCAACTCGAAGGGTTCCTTAGGATACATTTTCTAAGCTTCCTTTTTGGTCATCCACTGGGGTACTTGAAAGTGCGTCGTTTACCGCGAAAGCCGTAGGATGGGAATAATAACTAGTAAGAGTGGAAGAAAGTGCCTCGGGACTTCATCAAATTCAGTTTTTTGTTCGTAAAAACATCTTTAGGTTTTGCACAGCCAAATGATACCTGCAAAGCAGTAATATTGGAACAACTTTTGATCAAGGATGTTGACATGGCCATTTGACCAAGACTGATCTTATTCATCCAGTCCGATGGAGATGTTTGTGAATGCTAACCTTTGTCCGTTCGAAATCTATGGTGGATCAACTGTCTTGGAGAGACAACCAATGGACCACCAACCCCACTATAGTACAGAAGACGAGTTTTTACCCTTCAATTTTGTACAGAATGGCTGCTCACTATAAGGTAGAGGCTAGGACTTCTTCGGCAAAAGACTTGAGGCTCTCTTGGGAGCATTTCAGTAGGTTGGAATAGACGAATTTAGTGGTTTCCAAGACATCCTAAAATGCCGAGCTTTTAGGAAGCCAGGGAACTCGTGAAGAACTTTTAGTCGACACTCACGTCAGTAGAGTTCACTGTAAAGACCGGTGTGACGCAAAAGTCTAGTGCTCAGTCAACACAGCATAGAATGTAGGGGTAGGGTTCGCGTCAACAGGCTCTCTCCACCTGCTTTGCTACATTCTTTTCAGTTTCAGTACCTGTCTACACGATCAGCACAAAATTTACAAGGTTAAAAAACTTCAGTGAAAAGTAAAAGTTACGGAATTTTGTTAAACTAGGACGTTCGGTTCACCGGTTGGAGGTGACTGGACTCATGAAATATATCAATTCACTCATGCACTACTTTCCATTTTAATGAGGTATTTTACTCAATTGCACTGCAAAAAAATAAGAATCAATAAAAATACTTCGGTCTTCAGGGTGTTGCTTAGATGAAGGCGTCTTACAGAAAGGATGTGAAAGTTTGGAATGGCCCAAACCGCATATTTCCTCAAGTGTCTCTCCGACAGAGGTTGTTTATGGTAATGTGTTGAAAATTGTCAGTTCGGGTGAGTTTACTGGTTGTTGATCAGGTGGATGTTGATTTGCTCGCCGATCTTGGTAATCGACTTGTAAGTCGGCGAACAGACCAACAGCCACCTGATCAACAACCAATAGAGGTTGTTTATAAAAAAAATTACAGCTCTACTTTGCAGCATGATTTTCTTTGCCCATTGTTCATGATAATGCGTGCTCAAATGGAGTTTATATTTAGTTGGTGCATTATTTTTGAGTTTACGTGGGTGGTTTATTGCCTTCGAAAGTAACCGGCCTTTGAGCACAATGCTAGTAAACCACCTAGGCTGATGTGATGGTTCCTGATCGACGTGAACCAACCAGAGAAGCCTTGTCATAATACGGGGGCTGTTCAAGTGAGAGTGATGTAACCACGCTTGATTTGTTCCCACTACTTTGTCATATTCACCAGACTGATTTGCTTGTATACACGTTTGGTGCAACAATCAGTTACCACGCCTTGTCAAATCACAAGATAACCTCACTGAAGGTGGTTGTGTGGAATGTGTGTTTACACCCTGTTTTTATTTGAAAAGTCCTCCTGTCTTGGCGTAAATATTTCGTACCGAATTGGGGAAGCGCTGTGATTGGGATTGATCCAATGTCAATGGAACTCCGAAAACCACTTCATCCGGAACGCGGCTAGTTAACTTATCTGTCAAGATTAAATCGGTTGGCGCATGTGTGGTTCATAATTTGTAACCTGTAACTTAATGAAAAAGTCACATGTCAGATCCCTCTGTGCTCATCTAACGAGGCCAATTATAGAACAAAAAGCTTATGTGGTTAACGTTTTCGGCAGACAACCCCACCTTTACCTGGAATATCTGGTAAAAGTTCGCGCTCATGGTTTGATAGGTAGTATTTCTGGCGCGAGGATTGACGGATCTTCGGAGGGAGCTTTCCGCCCAGTTACCAGAGGCCACATGACTGTCCGAAGTAGTCAGCAGATTGCTGGACCAAAAAATGTTTAGATAAATTCCCGTTTTGGATGCCGCAGTCATAAACAACCCATTGTATGAGGATCACATCCGCCGATCACAAAGTGAACTAGCAATAGAATAGCCCTTAGTTATTTTCGAAACTTACCTGTCATTGATTGTCCGGTCTGGGTGTATAGTTTAATGACCATCGACTTGGAATTAGCTAAATTCCTGTGCTACGTACAAGCTGTATGGCGTATCAGGAGGACGGAAAATCCGTATAATCATATTAAGGGGAGTCTCTGGAATATACCAAAGCACACCATATTTAGCCATCCTTGTGCAGCTATATGGTTCTAAAGTCAACAGTTTTACGAATTTTGGGGGTAAGTTGATGGAACAAATTTCAACCGCTTTTTTCCAAACAATTTCTGGATTGAATCTGCTGAGCATTGGTTTGTATGAGTGTCCAACTTTGCGTTTTGCATTCCCAGTACGCTATCGGGAATTCCTAGCCAAACATAAGAGTAACTGAATCAAAAGATACGTCAGATACCGACACATCGTCGCTGAATGAGTCTTACCTCCCATGGATCCAGCGTAAACTAGTTCACTTATGATGCCTTTTGAATTGCTGACTTTTATTCAGTTCAAATACCAAGGCGTTGCATGTGAATCGAGTTCGTTTTTGCAAACTGTGCCGTTGGTTGTTAATAGTCTACAGAAAACTAGGATCAATGAGGACGGAAACCTACGGAAATTGCAGAATATGGACCCTTATCCAAACCTGGTGTGTTGAAACGTGCTGAGAGTTTTATTGCGGTATCTTCACGGAATTCTTCAAACGACTGAATAGGAGTCCCAAGGAAGCTCTATAGGAAGGCGAATCTGGAATCAAGGTTCCCAAAAGGATGCCAGGTAGCTGGCGAGAAACCAGAAGTGTTGCACAGCTATCCGGCAACCATAGCTTGGCGTCAATTCATTCGTAGATTTCTGTCGAAGCGGCAGGATTCCTCTCAGATCATCCAAGACACCTTACCGGTGCATCTCAAGAAAAAAGACCTGGACTGTCTAAGACGACAATCTGAACTCCTTTGGAAAAACAGTTTCTACGTTGCATCAAAGCTCCAAGAATACCACTAAACTAGTGGGCCTCCCGCAAAACTACACGGTGTCTCGAACCCGTGAGCTGCCGGCTATTAGTTATAGGACGAAGTACCTTCAGAGGGATTTCATGCTAGATGGTGACTGACAGAAAACGCTGCTGTAGGTTGTGCTGAAGAAGGACCTCCTTTGGGGATGTCGTTTTTGCGGTGGACTATTTTATCTGTTTTCTGACAATGCTGTCAATAAAAAACGAAGTATTTCTCAGAGGTGAGACAATCTTTACATATGCAGAAAGCACTCAAGGTTGACGGTAGGTGCGACTGAACATGTGAGCTCCTTCGATGCATTCAGTATCACTAGGGGCTCAGTGTTCGATGAGGAATATCCACACTACTGTGAGCATTCGAAGCAAATTTGACCATATGCATGAGCCATCAATTTCTAAAACGAAACGATCATTTATCACATATGTTTTGAATGAGTGAATCATGTCTTTCACAATAGAACGGAAATGACAGAAATGAAATTCACCAACTTTGTATCGTCAAATTGTAAATCGGGCAACATTCTGGTGTTTCGGCATTTTCACGGTAAATCTTAAGGACTCTTCATGATTCTGGCGCAGACTGAATCAAATTTACATTAGCAGGTAAAGAATAGGAAGAGCATTAAAAAAACACGACAACTTTTTCCATGCGGTTGTGCTTTATATATATCAATCTTGCATTGATTACACACAGAAATCACATGGGTACAAGGTCATCATGAAGAAAGTTAATAACATTAGCATACGGTCATCCGTAATGCGAATTAGCACCTAGCAGAATGTGTGCCAAAAAATAAGTGTTCACCATGTCCACGGTGTGATGTCCGCGGTCTGATGTGGCAGCTTTCGGGTTTTGTAAATGAAACCTCACATCCTAAAACAACCCACAAGGGTTCGTTCAACACTCAGTGAACATATAACCCAAGTTTTCCACATCAACCTCCTCAAGTACTGAAAGTCTAAAGTTCCGTTAAAATTCCGTTAAACGAACAGGCATACGACATGCTCGTTGTAAGATTTATTCGGCAGTAATGTTCTCGTTCTTTATCTTCCCAGCGAATTTAAGACAATCTTTCAGTTTGTGATGATAAAGATGCTAACTGATTAGCCCGAGGAGCTTCATAAGCTGCTTAGCAACCTTGTGTTGGGGCGAGCCAGTCACTGGAAATATGGGTCTCATTGGATTACGTTGTTTGTCTATGCGATTGGGTTTAGTGAGATAGGCGGCCCCCTCCAAAGCGCAATACAGCACACAGTTGCGGTTATTGATCGCATTTACCGATCCACACTGACGATAATATAACTGCGGACCTCAAAATCGCCTGATCACTTGGTCCACTCAAGTTGCGTACGAATGGAAGCTATCTAGGTAGAACAGAGAGGCATTTGTCTGTGCAGATACCTGGACACTTACCTAGGATGCGGCTGTAGTCACGTATCCTGTCGCATTTATAATGATGCACACAACTGATCCAAACGCCCAAAATCTTTCGTGACCAGCCTTCGTACTATATGCAAGTGACTGGTGGTGAAATGGAGCGAGATTCATAGCCCAGAGGTAACGCTTTCATGTTCGTACAAGCACACGCTTTCACCAGTGATGATCAAACTGGACAGTGTCCGCAGAGGAACCTCTCATTCTTTGGCGTGGCTTTGAGGAACCAGCGAACATGTTCGAATAGAAAAATGACAGCTAGTCACCGCTGTCGATGTGTGGAAATATAGGTAACTCGGATGCGTTTACTAGTGCTGGATCAGATGGTCGTTGACCTATTCGCCGAGCTTGGCAACTGGCTTGCAAACGTTTCGTTTCCAGTCGAGGAGACATCGTCAGTGCGCATTTGAGTGGGTTGGAAAAATTTACTAGAACTGAATATGCGATCTCTAACTTGTTGTCAAAGATAGGAAAATTAAGTACGATTTGCTAGACAGCGGATGTTTTCTGGTGACGATGTGATCAAAACTGATACTCAAAAGAACTGAACCCTGGGACGGAAGTCTAAAAACATTCGCGATCAGTTGGAATATGCGTCGAATTGCTGGTTTCTTATCACAGGGCCATCCCTACTTGGAGTTTCCGATTTCCGTGTTCACAAAGGCCGGTCACCTTACGAGATAACAAAGTATAAAGTATTTGAAACCGATCATGCACAGGAGTAATATTTTGCCCAGGAATTCCTTCGTATTATGTATTTTCTACGGTTCAATGTACAGCGCAGGCTTTTCACATTTCTTTTACCACAGAACAGGGACCACTGGTCTCTGTTTTTAATATATTTGGTAAGTTGATTCCAAAAATCCACGCAGTTAACATTGCTGATTGATTTGTCTCTCAGTACGTTTTCTAGTTACCGCCGAATTTGCGGCTGTTTTCGCTGGTTTGATTACTGGAAGCTTGTTTGAAACTGTAAAACGCATTCTACGTTTGGAATTCAAACCACTCAAGTATCCTCCCCTTCTCATAAATCTGGCCACAAGTTTCAACAAGGGAAGGGTTTCACGTCTTTCTCACGTTAACTTCAGGCTAGATAACAAATACACGTTCTACTCTAATTGAATGGGAACATTACACATCATCATGCTCGTCATTATAATCATCGACAGCATGATATCAGTGGTCAAAACTGATGCTTTGCTGCCGTACAAGCGTGATTTATTTCAAGCTTCAGTGTGAATAAAAGAGCAAAAGTGGACGGGGAAGGGACTTAGCGCTAGCCTATAACAATCAGTATGAGGTGCCTACACCTGCAGACTCTCATTCAGGCAATCTGGATAGAAACTGACAACAAGGATGCCATCGACATCGAGTAGCAGCCATATCTTGCAGCGTCTCCAACCAGATCTATTGGAGATCATGTGCTCCCCATCCTGGTAGGCGAGTTGCATCCACAGCGCCCAGACGTTTCGTAATCTCCTTCTTAAACCTCTGCCAGGTCAAGGGTTGGCCACCTCTCTGATTCCGCCACTCTGAAGTGGGCATGGAAAACAACACTCTCTCCGGCAAACAATGGTTTGGCATATGCAACACACGTCCAAACCAACGAAGCTTCTGGTGCTGGACACATTCTTCAATGGAAGTATCCGTTGCACAACCGAAAACTCGCTTTCTAATTGCCTCGTTAAGGATACGCCGGCACCAAACCACACAAGTTATGCTGTTGAGACAACGATTGTCGAACACCTGAGTAGGTCTCAGTTCAGCTTCTTGAACAGGCCAAATCTCACAGCCATACAACAAAATGGCGCGCACTGTAGCCTGACTAACACATCCCTTGAGATTCAGGGATATACCGGTTTGCCGATATAGGTGTCTCAAAATAGCGAACGCGACCCGAGCCTCAGGGATTTGTGCACTGACCTCATTCGTTGCACTAAAATCAAAACTAACACTACTTCCAAGCTAAGTAAAATGCTCCAAAACTTCGAGTGCCTCTCCCTAGATTGTAAGTGGCGTGTTCAGTGACTGCATGTCCACGACCATGACCTTACACTGTGGGATGACTTTGGTCAGTTCGTCCAAAGGCACCTGTGCCATCTCCTCCTCTTTAAAGGCTGGAGCAAGGTCGTTTGCATATTCCAGAGGCGTGCATTGCTTCGACGATATAATTAGCACAAACCTCTTAAGTCGCTGAGTTCCGACAGCTTGTTCGCCAATATAAAAAAACTGCCATTCTCATCTATAGTAAATATAATAACATAAAACTGATCGAGTAATAAGAGATGGATTTTGGTGAATTCCGATGCGAATCTTAACTCTGAGATCGGGTAACTAAATTTATCTTGTGGCCCTGCTTTTAGACAGACTTACCGAGTGGTCTGTCGGTGCAAACCCATCCGATAATACGTCGCCCGTGTTTCTGTTTGTTTTTAATGAAGAAGGACCACATTGCTTTCCAAGCTACTGTTTGCCACTCTGGAAAATGCATCAAGAACTCCACTCTTCAAGAAAACAATAAAATTAATACACTATAGACAACTCAGTCAACTTCCACAGTTGGAAGTTTACGTAGTTATCGGGGAGTCAAGAAGCAGGGGGCAACCTATTTTCCGGGATTTTGAACTTTAACGACTATCACTGACTGCCATTCAGCATGATCTGTGCGGCCAGAAACAAAAAGTATTTCATTTGTTAACTGTTATAGTAGCTATGTTACCTGGACTTTTAGAAGAACCACCTTAACTGGAAGCCATACGCAACGCTGGTTCGAGCTGCACACTGATATTTGTTTGCTTGGAAGCAAAAGGTCATTTTGTCTTTGCTTCATTCATTTGGGCTCACTTTACGCCCAAGTAGACAATTTGACTGATGCCTTAGCTGATTTTTAGATTCAGTTCCTCTCACACTAGAAAAAATATGACCGTAGGAGCACATTGAGCCTGCTAGTGATCTTTTAGGCCCAAATAGACCGGAAGAAAAGACACCTTTTCCCCTAGAGAGACGTGTAACACTCCAAGTCGTCCAATTTTTTCTTCGTGATTTTTTTCAACACTGTTGCCAAACCTAAGTTTTTATGTGACTCGGAAAACCCTAAATTACTTTTAGGCATTGTCCAAATGTTACAAGTGTCTAGCAACTCTAGAAAGATCTAGAAAGTCAAGAACCGGCTTCGGACAAAAAACACAAACAGTAGCAATCATACCTGTGAGCATAGATCCGCTAGTCCAGAATGAGATGAAAAAAGTCTAGTAATTTCGCAAGCAGGACACAAGATCAATCGACACGCATTCACGCACTCACAAATAAGACTAAATAGGACTCTAGTAAGACGCTATGATCAATACGGCTGGCTTCACCTGGGTTCAAATGCGACTTTCGTCTAGACTTCGTAGTCGTTTGTGGAAAGTAAAACGCTCATCTGCTTGCGTCGAGTGACAAAACCGTTTTCCAAGATGAATGGTTGGATCGCAACACGCCTGTTACATTGGTACAATTGAGAACAAGGTCAGCAATTTGCAAACGTGCCATTTTTATCCTATATTTAAAAAAATCGTTCACCTGTAACACTCTTTCGGTGCCTAGCTGCCGTGCCACTGAAGAAGGCACCAGGACTGAGACACTACCAGGTTGCCCAAGCCTAGACAGGCGCAATCAAGAAGCTGAGGTTGGATTCGAAACACGGACCTTCTGGTCAGTAAATTTGCGCTTTAACCACTGAGCCGTTTCGCCTCCACGACATATGTTATGTCACGCTACGGGCAATCCCGTGATCGATAAGGCTAATCTTTCCACGTATTCAAGAATAGCGAGTCCGAATTGCGTTTGCCTATTGTCGTGAGTGGGTTTGGTAACAGTATGCATTTTTAACTATACGCGGCAGTAAATAAATCAAGTCATAGACTAATTGAAACCAAATTGCAAGAAATTAGCGAAATACACCCATTTGCAAACAAATTTGGTCTTGCGAAAGACTCACCTGGAACCCAGCTGAGTCTCTTGTTTGTGATGTTTTTAAGCAATTCGTGTAGTACGTCTATACATGTATCGCGATATCTCGAATATCGTAACAACTGAAACATGAGGCGGCCTAGTGCCGCACATTCAGTTGCTTAAAAACATCGTAAACGAGAGATTCAACTGGGTTCCAGGTGAGTCTCTCGCAAAACCAAATTTGTTTGCAAATGAGTGTACTTCGCTAACTTCGTGCAATTTGGTTTTAAGTAGAGCATAAGGTTGACGTAAACTCGGGGACTGCACCTACCTGATGAGCCCCAAGAAGGGCGAAACCGGTCGTGGGCTGTCGAAGAATTTTCAGCAACCTTATGAGTAGTGTATTACGTCTATACAATTCATAGACTGTTTTTACTGTACATCTGTTCGATTAAACACAGTCGATATTTCCCATCACCTTTCTATCTCATGCGGATATTCATCAAGAGGAAACAGCTTTGGCTGCAGACACTTTCTTGATGCATTCTATCCTTAGGACAAACTATGTGGACCCGTACAGCCAACCGTTTATCTTCTCAAAGTGAAACGCAAAACTAGAAATATTTCTCGCCTTTGGTCCTGATTTGTTGTTCATCTTTGATAAAACTAAGGCAACGCTAATGGGCCTCGCATGGCTTGATCAGTAGTTGGGCTTAGGTCATACAATCGTGAATTTTGCTGAGAATAACAGATGGCATCAGTGATAGTGGCTTCGCAAATAACCTGGTTACGAATAAATCCGGATTGTTCAGAGTGTCCTTTTCCGCTAGTCACCCGCTCAGCCCGAAGAATATGACTAAGACGCACGATTACTTTCAGTCATGTTCATCTGCTGTACAATGCCTATCCTAATAACTCCGTCCCCTGAGCACACGATTCAAATTTGGATCATATTGGAAGGACATCTTTTGCTTGTGTATATTCGGGGTACTCGAGATCCTCGATCGGAAACACGGCCCGAGCATACTGAAACGTGCTGCCATTTTTCTGCTGCTTAGGCACGCCTTACAGGTGAGTGATATAGCTATGAGTGCTGAGAAGATGCTGATGAATCTGTGAGCACTCTCTGTCATGGGCAATGTTGTGGAATATAGGTAGCTCGGGTGCGCTGCTTGGTTGTTGGTCTGTTCGCCGAGCTTGGCAGTTGGATTGCAAACGTTTCATAACCAATCGAGGTGACATCGTCAGTGCGGGGTTGAGTGGGTTGTCATGTTGTCAAGACGGTGGCATCGCCATAAGGGTGTTTATGCAGTCAAGCAGCGCCCTCTAGAGACGATAAGAAATCCCCTCACTGTAAAACTCCACTGTTGCTGAACGGCGGTCTAAGTAGCACCGATGTATTCATACTAAACTGGACAGCTTCGGGCTATTTGATTACTGGTATTTTCGATGCATATGAAGGTCAGATGGACTGATATCTACTGGTAGCCTTTTTGGCGGCAGGGTGAAGCAAAATATAACTTGTGTTTCCGAATCTGTCCAACGAAGATGTCTACGGTGGTCTGCGCACGGGCCGTGTAAACCTGATAGTGGATTAACAAATTCGTACGGGTAGCCGAATAGTGGGAGAAGTAATCACTAGAGGAGGCGTAGTCTGACCTAAAACCGACCAATCCAACGTGGCTCCGAAAACAGAATCGATCCACGGGATGCCAGGAAGCGGATTTTCGGAGGTAAACTAATGCGATGCTAATGCAGAATGAAGTGAGAATACTAAAAATTCATTCCACCTTGAGTGCGATTAACCCGACAAGTAAGAAACTCAAATTCAATGACCAATGCATGTCGTCTCGAATGAGAGCGGTCAAAATCGAGGATCAATTTGGTAAGTCAAGAATGAGCTCATATAAACAAGTGGATAAGCTGGTCTGCATAAGGAGACGTCGACACTACAGCGGAACATTTGCGGCAACCGTCAGTGGAATAATTGGGTCAAGATGGGGGGAAGAGAGATTAAAATGTGGGAAGCGATTCACGGAGTTTGAAGGGGTGCGGACTACAGCTACTGGTACATGGTAGAGATGTGTATAAAGAGCGGTGTATGAGTAAAAGACATAAATAAACAGGGACACATGGCGTGAGCCCGATACATACAGCAGACGTTTCAACAAAACGTATTGTGGAACATAAGTAGAACATTAGGTTGACGGAAACTCGGGGGCTGCGCCTACCTGATGAGCCCCAAGAAGGACGAAACCGGTTGTGGGCTGTCGACTACTTGTCAGCAACCTTGTGAGTAATTTCCTTTATGAAAAAAAAACTTATGGTTGTTATGATAGCCGTGTTTAAGGTAGTGCTGCCTGATGAGAGAACAGTCGATGCAAATTCCCAAGGATCACACACCATCGAAGTGTTCCAGTCGCCGTAAGTAAAACACCTTTCATCCCGGATACAACTTTGTTAGAAGGCATGAAGTTGGGATTGACGTGTGAAAGCCATATATGGTTGCTTGCTATAGAGGAAAATGTTGGTAGCTCAGGTAGCGTAGATGGTCGTTGAGTTGGGCAATTTGATTGCAAACGTTTCATCACCAATCGAGGTGACATCATCAGTGCGGTATTGGGGAGCGTAGTGGTGCGTGGCGATGGGTTGGTGGTTGTGCACAACGGAGAGAAATTCACGTGATTTACTAGAAATTTAGATCCTTTTGTACACCGTTTGTTTTGTGCCATACAGTCAGACCACTTAGGAAATATGCCTTTGAAAGTGTTCTATCCAGAATGAACATGGTGGAAAATTTTGATGGAAACTGACAGCGTTAGTCACTCGGGCTTAATTTTCCCATTTACACATATTCACTGAAAGCAGTAGGTTAGTTGACAATAAATTGAAGCAGATTTTGGTGTAGCTTTGAATAAGATCCAGCTACATCTCTCTGGTGAGTCATAATCAGGACGAACTGCCTAGCGGATTGAGTTTTCGGCCACTTCTGGCTTACAAAGTTTGGCGATAACTTAAGTGATGGGTTAAAACGATTAAAATGTCCTTGTGGTTTTTTAAACTGGGTAGCAACTAGGAGCAAAATTTTCCGGCTCCAGTCTTAGTATTACTGCGTGGAACTGATCACAAGATCCAAGAGGTAGTCCCATTTAGGTTCTTCCAGTTTTCTTGGGTCTAAGTGGCCGATAGTCTTAACGCGGCTCATACTGTACTCATATATGTTGTACATCAATAGAATTGTAAACTTCCACGTTTCTGTGTCGTCCAGATTTACGCGTTTTAAATCACCAATGGTAACAGGGGTCGCTTTCCTCCAAAGTGTTGCCATTCGGCCTTTCTGGCAGAAGGCACTTCCCCACATCTTGAGCAATACTATGTCAAAACTGATCAAAATGATTATCCGCCAAAGCACTCACAATTTTCGGTCTCCTTATCATGACAGAATCAGAAATAACCTTGGTGGAAAATTTGCATCTGTCACAAAACATTCGGACAATAACACGCACTATCCATATAAACTGGTTCCGGTTTCTCTCAGGCTTAAATGTACGCCAGGATTTCTCAGACGTTCCTTGTTGCGCTTTTCACATTATATTGCTACTATGTTTTCACATTGTGTTGTCCCAGTATACGTGGTAGATGCCTAGAAAAAATCCACTGGAAATTCAGTTGAAAGTTACAGTGTCTACGGGAAACCCAAGATGATCTATCATCAGCTGACTGTAGCAAAATGTGTCCCAACTATGGTTTCGCAGTGGAAGAGCTCAGGACAAAATATATGTATATCTTGTCATCTTCATATTTGGGATTCCAGAAATTTCAGTTTGTGAACTTCATCCAGCTATGTGGTATAGAAATACTGGGAATTCCTAACAGGCAGACGGTGTAAGAAATGCAGTGACGCAGATCAACATTTGCTTTTTTATTTGACTGAATAATCTTAGCGTTTTCATGAAGAAAGGGCGCAACTCACGGATCTTTCCGCACTGTTCACAGAAAAACATGTGTAACATTTCTTTTCCTCTGTAGAAGGACGGGAATGGCTGCTTTCGTTTAGAGTAGTTTGAGAATGTCTAAAGTCATATGCTGACACAATAGAAGCCTTCTCATAAACGAATCACATACTTTTTTAACGGAGTCCGGATGATATCCTCAGGTGTTGTTGCTCATTAAACTGCACAGATATGTAAGATCATTCTATGTCACAACCCTTCGTTTTTATGGTTTGTCTATGTCACTCATGCAACTTGTTGACGTTAACCGATTGGAAGCGCATGTTGGAGGGAATGCGAGACTTGTTCGACATCTGAGAAAAAGATATCTCTGGCGGGCACATGTGCAACAGATTCAAGATTATGTCGTAATGTAATAGCTAACTAAATGCATCCATTTGTGTGTTCTGCCAAAAAATGTAACATTTATCCATTTTGTCCAGGTGCATGCAACAATTCTTGGTGATTCCAACAGCGGGTGCTATCAACCCTGGTTGTAACAATCAAGAATGGATTTACTTATTGCAGCACGACTGCAATTAGCAGGAAGCAGAATATTTTCTTTGAAAAAGAAAATATTGTTGCTGCATTGAGCAAAACTCTACGTTGCAAAGATGCTACAACATACAGAGCGGATAGGTTTCCATGAATGACCCACAACTAAACGAGGGAGCGGTGAAACTACATTCTTCTTGTTTGCGTTAAGTGTAGGAGACTTGGCGTTTTGTCAGCCATGTAAACAAGCAGCACACAGACTGTTTGCCTTAAATATACCGCTTAGGCGGAGGCTTCATTTAGGACAGTCTTGAGGTGTAATGTGAGCAGAATTACCAAGAAAAATAGAGCCCCATTCTTAATTGGACTTGAACCAACTCCGAATTCAATTTTGAGTTTCATTCTGTAATACGGATTCGGTTTATAGTGAGACCCCTCAGTCCGTAGTAGGAGATAAAACTTCTAAATTCGATCACCACCTGCGCAAAGTGCACAAAATTCTCAGGATTGGAAATGGTGAAATCGGTGGTGAAATTTAAGCAGATCACGCTGACATGCATTTAGTGTGTAGATGACTGTTGTGAACCCTATTTGAAAGGTAGCACTATCGTATATGCATTCAGAAGCAGAAGTATAGTCTGTTGGGATGAGTGCATCAGTGTAGACCTGAGAACCCCTTAATTTTTTCAGTTGCTGACCCAAATGGGTAGTGTGCTGCTCGTTTAGACCAAAAAGTGAGGATTCTGAAAGTATGCTGCAGCACAGAATGCCCAGTCCCTTCGCAAAGAGATCGAGCCTTGCACAAGAGGTATAAAAGTGTAGAACTGCGGGAATGATAAAGCCCTGAGGAAATTGCGTTTATCTAGGATTGGAGGAATCACCCACCCACTGGTGCACAGGTGTCACTAGCATAGCAACAAAGCGTTTCCGAGCTGATTGTTAATCTTGGCGCACAGATCAACTTCCACCTGGTCAGCAGCCAAGAAGCTGTTTCTACTAGTGTGCATTTATGTATTCACCTGACAGAACCCCATAAAGAATTTACCACATCTGACTAAATAAGAATTTTGATCACAGTTTTGCATTTACTTTTTTGACGAGCAAGAACAACCTTTCCTTATGTGAACTTCTTCATTATTTTTCTTCGTCACATCATTTTGACCTCCAAATGCATGCCTATTTTTAAAAGTTGCTTCGAGAAATGAATGAAAGTGGTGCATCGTTCAACAATCATTGCAACAGTTGTAAGTGATTGTGTCCTGTTCCGAAAAAGACTGTAAGATTCTGTTGAAGCTAAATTTAAGCAGATTTGCGTAAAATGGCTGCTTGCTCATTTTGGAGGAGCAGGAGTCAGCTCCCTTAAGCTCTAACAAAACGGGTGTAAAGAAACAATTGGTAGTTTACCAAGCCGTTCTGAAACGATGACCTCTCAATCGGTTCCAAACATTTTCCAATTGATTGAACAATGAAGGAAACGTTCGACTAGTATTTGAGAGTAGCTAAATTACCCCAATCTCTGCAACTAGACATCGCGAGTTCATTGCTGACTCCCGTTTCACTAGAAAATGGGACGGAGAAAGGCGATGGATTAAGCTCGTGAAGGTACTGGGAACCAAATTGTGCACTACTGTTTGAATAAGGAGGGTGTCTTCTACGTGGTGGCTGGCACTATATTCACATCAAATGTTTATGCTAAATTTCCGTCAGCACCAGTTTGTGGTAGGCAGTCCAGTAAATGCGATATCTTGTGTTTCACAATCATCCCCATATGGCAGACTCTTGTTAATTTTTTCTCGAGCGGAAAAGTTTCCTAATAAGCCGTTTTTTAAGAAAATCGGGACTACTAAATCACTGATGTAAAATCAAAACAGTTCATCGCATTCGGTTGCCCAGAAGTAACAAAAGCCTTGGTGAATATTAAACTCTTGCTAGAGAGTGAAAAAGTTTTGAAAATATTTTCGAAGAAACTCTGACGGTTGGACACGTGCCTAAGCTCAGACCACAGGTGCAGGAAATTCCGGAGAAAAAGCTATTTCTAAGATGAACGTAGTATCTGTTTTAGAGCGAACTTTCTCATCCATAAGCAATATAAATGGTTCCTCTGAGGCTGTAAGGAGCATCTGACAGGACCGCAGAATTCTTTAATTTACGAATACTTTCGTGATGAACCTGGGAATTTAGTCGTCTGCTACCTGGTTTTGGAGTAGATCACTCCAGATCATTGGCTGGGCGAAGGCGAACGGTCTGAAGGAAAGTGTAATTAAGAACGCAACCAATTCTGCAGTTGTTTACAATGAAAGAAACGTAATCACATACATCTAAGAGTATTCTGCACAAATACTGATAGATTACAGTCCACCTTTGTCGTAGAGGATGTTTTCGTTGGAAAGAGGAGAACAAACTCATTTCTTGGAACCCCAGCTGCACGACACATTAGCCAAATTGTCCATGACAGCCAGTGAGACATTCAGAAATTCAGTGGACATGGCTTCTAGCGGAGGGATCTGCTTGAGTACCAAGCATTGACAATCGCTTCTCAGAGGAAAAGAAAACAATCCACGTCTGTCTGCAGATAGATGAACGTTGGGCTGTCAGAGTGGTCAGAGTCACTAAAAGGTGAATGATAGTCAAAACAATTAATCTGAGCAAGGATTACAACAAGTTCATCCAGACTTATATTTTAGACACCATCAGACAACAAGTCACTCAAAGCCAGACTACGCGCATGAATCCACACCCATGGAGATCCAGCAGCTCTGTATACTTAGCTACAATCTGATGATGAAGCTAATCGAACACCCCTAAGTGAATGGCTGAGGGTTCGAACAAAAAAGTTGCAATTGCCCTCCAGATTAGTGAGGTGTACGATGCCTTTGTTTTTTTCAGCATATGTTACACTTGTTCCGCTGACAGATATCCGTAATTGTAAATTTAGGCCCCTTAGTTGTGGCTTTTGTTCGACACAGGTGAAATGCGTAGGAAATACCGAACCACAAGCAACACTGAGTTGATCAGTTCAATAAGAAAACCTCTCCGATGAAATTTTGGCGCCATAATATTCACGCCATCCGCAGCCTACCTATGCTCTTCTCAGTGAAACTGCTATGCAAACACACTATTCAATCAAAACCATCAGCCTTCCGTCTGAAAAAAAAGGGCAGCTGAAATCTCACACTGATTCGGCTAGCAACGGTGGGTAAACCACTAGACACATGTGCACACCTCGTATGTCTCTTTTGGACTTCGCAAAACCACTAAGTGGAAGACAGCTGTAGACCTCAACTCTCAGTATATCACTAAACCTAGTACTTTTCAAGATCACCACTACCATAACTAACATACTACTCGTGTAATACTGGTGTAACGATGGCTACTACTGATGAGGCATGCGAGTAGTGTGTGTGTTCTCGTAACTCCGTCTTGATCTAATGGAAGGTGGGATTTATTACAGAATTTGTGGAACTACTTTGCAGTTTTTGCTTGCAATTGCGCGATAGTCAATGAATATCCAGGAGAGTTCAAGAAGACGCGTTCAAGAAGAAGACGGATATTCAGTTTTTAAAAACAACGTGCAAATGAGAGTTTGACTTTCCTCTCCAGTAATCCGTAACTGTTTCCCCAAAAAACAACGCCACAGCGAAAGGCTTATATCCTCCTTACACTGGTGGAATTGGTGGATAGTGGCAGCTTCTTTCGGCTCTAATTTGTCTTTTAAGGGCAGAATACTTCGTTCGATCCACTTCACCAACTTGATCCAAAATATGGCATAGGTTTCAAAACATTTTTCGTCCACATGTGAACAGTCTGTTAAAAAGGGGTGCAGAAAATTCCTAGGAGTGAAACTGAGGAATACCCCCAGGTGTGGGAAAAACATGCTTTTTGCGTTTTGTCCGGTTTCTGGGAATAGGGGACGGCCAAAATGCCACCGATAAACAGCTGACTGTAATTCAATGCTATCTCATTTGAAAAACATTTCGACAAGACCAAACGCCATGCGAAAAATTAAGATTGCTCGGTTTTTCGATATCAGTGATCTGATGCCTATGAAGTTTTCCCGGTGCGCAAAGTAAAGCGTCTGATTCTTGTTTTTTATTTTGTAGATTTCATTTTGACGGTCACAGCCTAAGATATCGTCAGTTCTGTATCAAATAAACCCATATTTTGGATCGTCGCGCGACAAACCCGTCAACACAGATGCCACATTTGTTACACTGGTTGCAAGTTTCGGAGATCCGATTCGTTCAGTAAATCGGGAGTTCCCATCTCCACCTCATTCATTCTACTTCAATACAACCTCAAACTTCCTCAGGCGGATCACTTTTGCTGCTATCACTTATTTTACGGAAAGGTATGCACGTAAAAAATCAACTGCATTTCATCGTAAAGCCATAACCAACTGAAATCAACCGGGCATGTTAAGTCCATCATGATGTCATTTCTTCAACGAGTGCTGTCAGAGTTGTCAGTGAAACCTGACAGTTTAGTAGTGATCATCCACTTATGGAAAAACCGAAGCTGGTATTAGACCAATCTATGATTCAGCAGAACTAGTTTCCAGAATGGTATAGATGCTATCTCAAAGGTCACCGATGTTAAAAATTCATCAAATCTAATAACAACCCTAGAGTTGAATCTGAAACACTTTTATCAAACTCTGGCTTATCCAGTTCAGTTCGCCTTGCTATCATACGCCAGACGTAGATGCATAATTTCAGTATCAGTCTGTAGGGAGGACATGTTTGTCTCCACCTCATAAATTCCCACTTCAGTTATGACTGGCGTTCAGTTAAACTGAGATTGTCAACAACAAGACTACAGTCTCGAACCTGTTGAGCCACCAGACAACAAGCTTATAACACGGAATATACGCAACCGATGAAAGTATCTATTTAAATCTGAAAATGCGAAAGAATTGCATCTGAAACGAGAGGCTCAGAACACCCCGCAGACTGTTTTGGTTCCGGTCCAAACGCATGAGCCATAGCTACGCCACAAATTAAGATGAACCTCTTGAAGTTTTTCATAAGGTTGCGGAAAACTTTGACAGCCCACAAACGGTTTCGTTCATTTTCGGTCTAATCACATGGGAACAATTCCCCGGGGATTGGACTAGAATTCAGCTGAGTTTCCACCAAAATCAAATTGGTGGGTGAACGGGTCTACTTCTCGAGCCTCGCACAATTTGGATCCAAGTAAAACATAAGGCTGACGGAAACCCGGGGAATTTGCCCACCCCATGAGCTCCAAAGAAGAACAAATAGGTCTTGGGCTATTGAAGGGTTTTAAGAAACCTTATAAGTAGTGTCCCCTCAGGAAAATATACTGCGATATCTCGAATATCGTACCAACTTAAACAACAGGCGGCCTGTGTGCAACACATTTATTTGAGGTATATTACAAACAAGGGATTGAGCCCGGATTGAAATGAGTCTACTGGTAAAACCAGATTGATGTGCATGTAAGCGTAAGGTGAATCTCCACCACAACGGCCACTGGAACGGCCGCCTTTGATTAGTCGCACCGAACTCATGTCATGTCTAATATAGAATGAGTTCACACGTAACATCTGCTAAAACATTTATTCCTATGTCAACGTCTAAACTGTTTTCACTGCAAAAATAAATGGCGTCCTTCAATTGATCATCCAGACTGACACCTTTTACCTCAATCACCTCGACTTCTTTCCCGATTGCGAGCATTTTAGAGTAGAATATCCAACGTTTGAGTGGATTTTACAGTAACATGTGGACATACCTATAGCCTCCGATAAGCGGCCTCAAGAGAAAACACAGATTCCCGAGTGTGATTACTTCAGTAAAGTTCAATAGAAGTTGGCTTGGAACTTACATTTGAGAGATCACTGTTTATTCACATCCAATATATCTGCTGGAATCCTCCAGGTAAGGATTCCCCTCTCCACAAGATCAGTCGAGCAGTACTGTTGTTGGTGATCAACTGACGATCAAAAGCTATCGAAATGCTCATTTTATGAATTACTTTGTTACCCGAGTGACTTCAGGCTCTAAAACATCAGTTCTTCCTATGAAATCCATACTTTGGTAAAACATCATATACTGTACGCAGTACACACACGTGACCAGCGGAATCTAACTACTCCGAAATAGTTTCAGATCATTGAGTTTCCTTGATTATGTCTAACCGAATTACACAATGGGCCACCTCATCATGAAGGTTCAGTAACGCTACTCTCCAGGAGAGATAAAAATCAGGCTGGTTTATCGCCTCTTTCGTATCTGTGGCTTCTGATACGTAGGTCAAACGATGAGGCATCTTGGATCACACGCTAAAATGCTAACGAAAATATGATTCCGTCTGTCCAAGAAGCGTGATATTTCAACCCTTGCTCGACATTGGCCTTAAAGCGTTTGGTGCTATCTTTATTTCAATGCAGGGGGAACTATTTCCGGTTGTTGAAGCTGTGTCATCATCACCATCATCATTATCATCGTCATCAAGGACAGCATGACATCAGCTTTAGAGCTCATATGAAGCCATAAACCTCCGAAGCCATAGGTTGTTCCAGGTTCACCATCCAGGGTTCCACGTCAGCTGTGGGCTCCAGCTTTTGGCCGGGATAAGTGTCTGTTTGTTTGAAGTATTATTTTAAGTATTGCGCCCAACAGTCGAGGAGTTTTTCTTCATTCAGGATGGTCACTCCATTCTGATCCTTGATGGTTTCACTCACATGTGGTTTCCTGGGGCCGGTCACACGGATCAACTGAAATAATCTTCGGGCATTACCGGCCTTCTGTGTCCACCACACTTCACGGTCGGCTCGCACCCTCACTTTGACTTGACTTCTGATAATTCGTCACATCAAGTTATGTTCGGGACCGGCTGGGATATTTCTCCGATGTTTAAGTAGTGCCGTGCCACAAGCAAAACTCCCAGCACTATGCAAAGTGGTGGCGATCTCATCCCAGTATGAGTTCACGTCTGATGCTGAAACATTTGGAAGAGACTCTAGAAGACGATTCTGGTAAATTCGTCTAACATGCGGATCCGCCAGCCTTCCAGTTGCCAGGCGATTTTTCCGCACCTTACGCGGCCCTGAAAAAAGTAGGGAGAAGCGACTCTGGACGAGCGCGTGGTCAGAATCCACAAATGTGTTCCAAAACGACCGGCGGTCAGCTATTGATCTGCGCCATCGATGACTGATGGCAATATGATCGATTTGAGTTCGTGGCCGGCATGCAGTTGGAGGACACTATGTGGCCAGATGACTTCGGCTATTTCGGAAGTTAGTACTGCATAAAAACAGCCTGAGGTCAGCACACAACTGAAGCAGTCCTTCACCATTGTCCGTACATACCGAGTCCAACCCATGTCGATCACCTAATTGAGTCTCAGATATGCTAAGCCTGCCCAATTGTGCATTCATGTCTCAGGCAACCACAACGATACCTGAGCTTTTAGCTCCCCGCAATAGGGCATTCAGGGCGTCATAAAACTTGTCTTTGATCGTGTCAGAGCTACAGTCAATTGGGGCGTAAGCAGACACGATAAACATACATCGATCAACTTCGCGCTTGTGAGACTCCTTCACACACGTTGCCAGACGAACCGCACAGAGGCGACTATCAACGGCTATCCAGTCAAGCAAGGATACTTCCGCCCGGTGACTTAGGACGATACCAACCCTTGCACATCCTCCCGCAGCAGCCTCTGGATCGCCAGAGGTACGTAGCCGGAAACGAGTGGAGTGATGGGGCGGTTAGCTCAACCACTGTGCTTGCATCTTGAATTCTTGTTTCTGACACACAGCACACATCAATGCGAAGCGAGTGCAGTGTGAGAGCAAGAGCAGCTTGTTATCTTGCTTGCTTCAGAGTGCGGACATTGAAGGCGACCAGACACACTGGGCGTCGAGGCTTGAAGCTTGATTTCGAGCTATCTGAGGTTTTTGGCGCCGCATGACGGCTGTTGCCATAGTTCTACTTTAAACTCTTCTATGTAGATAAAAAGCCAGTGACCAATCTCTCATTAGCTCGATACACCCCAGAGATACTCCTCATATTTGCCAGACTTCAGTAATCTAAAACTTGGAATTTACATTGCTTTTAGATCGTTCTACACGCTACATTTATAGAGCACTTCTCGTTACGCCCATGGTTATGATTCTCACACCTACGGTCACAGTCGTCGATCGATCTAACCGATCATGTGTTTTTGATCAAACGCAGTCTTTTCTTGCCTAGTGTGTAAGTCAGCACGCACCTATCGAACATTTGCTGTACGTCTTATTATACAGTGTCCGTACCAAGGGGAAACTCCTGACATGTGATCGTGTCAGTGGGCCGGACAACCCATGCTGTAACAGTGGCCGTTTTCAAACTTTCCACTAACCTACGGTCGGCTGGTAGACATTACTGAGTTAAGTCACATACTGACTTTAAGCTGGTATTCAATGTCATATTCATCCAATCCATTTATTGGTAATGGAATACGTCAAAAAACAGCATTGAAGACAGCCAGACAGTCGGTTCTTCAACCCACAAATCGTGCATCGAAATGCAGTTGTTCATCTCCTACAGCTTCGTTCACCCAGGATAAGGATAACAAGGGAATGAGAACCACGTGCTAGAGGCAATGGGTCAATCAGTTCATTGACGTCGAGTGGTTCTGTTTGTCCTGTGTGGCAGGGATGGGGAGCTTCACGGTGGAGTTGATAGTTTTGACGCAGGACCACTCTTGGCTGCCTGACGCAATCACATTCGTCAGAGTAACTAACCATTGGTTTGTCTTTTCCCGCGGTCCTCATCCGGAGGACGGCTATTACCAACGTGACTAAGTTGCCCGCTAGGGTCTTTCATGCTTTGTTGCCAAGTCGTGGACTGACCGCTCCTGGGTCGTCTCCACCCGACGCAACGTTGGGGGGTGTGGGTGGGAGGGGGGAAGAGGGCTCTACGAGGCATACGACGCACTTGGCCTAGATCTGTGGAGTGTGACCAGCTGATTTATCGAGGGAGAATGAACCCCAAAAACGTCTGCCGTACTTCAGCATCACTGATTTGATATTCCCAGCAGACTCGCAAAGTGCTTCGGAGGTGTCTATGGTAAACACAGAGAGCCTTCGAAGGTCTTCTGTACAAAGCGCTGACGGCTTTGATACATAAAGTGGGACAGATCGGATGGTGGCATTGTACACCCTAACCTTGACACTCAAGCTGATCTCACTTAGGTACCACATATGTCGGAGGTTAGCAAACGCTTCCTTGCCCTTTCCATTTCGGGAAGTGATTTCGTCTTTCACCAAACCGCCGGGACTTACGTAGCTATCCAGGTAAACGAATTAATCTGCTACAATGATCGGTCCACCTGTAATCATGAGGTTTGCGTTCTATCTCACCCAATCTTGCAGCAACACTTTACACTTTATAAGTGCGAACTACATACAGGACTTTGCAACAGAATTATTTAGGTTATTTGAAATGATTTGCATTTCTAAAGGGTCTGATCCAAGAAGAGCAATATTGTCCGCGTCCGTGAGCGAACACTCCGAGATTGTTTCAATCACCGACATGCTAGAGTCAGGTAAATAAGATTCAAGCAGCATATCAGTTACGAAGTCGAAGAGGAAGGGCGACAGAGGACATCCTTACCTGACACAACTGGATGTGATGAACTCAGGGGAGAATTTACCACAGAAACGTACGCACCCACCGGAGGAGGCGTATAAAGCCTTTACGAGGTACAAGAATTTAGAATGCACATCCTTTATCGCCAGACACTGCCACAGTTCCTGACAACCAATGATTTGAGGTCGAGAAATACGACCATCGTTGATCATCGAAAATAGTAGCGAAGTTCCAACAATTGCCGCGATGTGAAGATATAATCTAAGCAGCCCCGGCCTGGGCGAAACCAGGCTTGCTTCTCACTAATCTGACTCATCCGATGAGGGATCAACCTGTGTAGGATAATACCAGAGAACACCTTGGAAGCTAAAGCCACTAGGCTTATGCCCCGATGGTTTTCTCGCGATATTCTTTCACCCTTTCTGAATGTGGGAATCACCGTCGAGGCCCTCCGTTCTGTTGGAGTTTTTACTCATTCCAGACATTTTGAAGTGGGATCGTTAGGTTAACCTCGACAGACTCGCCATCGTCCCTGAAGAGTGTAGGCGTAGGGTGCACATCATCGGGCCCAGGTGCTTTGTTGCGCTGAAGCAATGAAGTTGCACGATGTACTTCCGTTGTCAATGATGGACGGGTGTAGGCATTCCACTCGGGTTTGTTTCTTCCAGAAGGGGGTTGATTGGGGAATAGCTGAACCGTTCTTCAGTGTTCAGCCCATCGTTCAAGACGACGTTTCTATGAATGAGTTGTGGTCCCATCCTTTTCGAAGATTGTTTCACAAACACCCACCCTCAGACCAGTTGACTGGATCATCTGGAACAGGTTGCGACTGTTCTTCCTTGCAAAAGCCTCATTTACCGGACTTTTGCTCCCTTAGAGTCCTGGGAGCTTTTCATCCGACTCAATTCGACAGTGATCTGCAGAGACGCTTTACATCAGTCATCGTGTTCGAGAGGGAAATCATATAGATACGCGTGCCCGCACAACGCATTAATCGGAGTCCATCGGCAATTTTGTGTCGAAGCTCTCCACAGGTAGCTGAACGCCACATGGCCCAAGTGAGTCTACAGATGGTTTGCAATTGGTGGCATCCAAGTCTCACTGTATGAGAGCTTGTGCTGAAAGCCTGCGCTGGCTAGAAACAAATGATGTTCAAAACATTATTAAAGAGGTCGTTCGCCGTTATCTGTGCGGCGAATGTCAACCTTAAATTGGGCACCAAGATGGGCTTCATCAGAACTTTGTCGGCCAACCCGAGCATTAATATTACCTGCCAAAATCACCATATCTCTACTTCTTGCTGACCGATGCAACCGCGACCAAACACGATAGAAGCTGTTTTTCTCAGCCCCAGAACCGCGGTCTGTCAGAGCGTATACTGACACAAACAAACCGCTTGCCACGTCGAGATGGATTGATCTTGATTAAACCAGTCAACCTGACAGCGCGGGAACGACTGTTTACTAGAATCCAGTCCAGTAAGGCGCATTCAGCCCTGGGACTAAGCATAACTCCCATATCGTTGATACCACAAGCCGCTGCATTAGGATCACCAGACACCCGAGGAGTAACGTGCAATAAATCTGGTTCCGCCCTGAGCAGTTTGAGATAAATGATCGAACTGGAGTCTTGTATGCGTGTTTTGGAGACACAACATACATCGATAGAAAGAGGAAAAGAGGTCCGAGAGAGAGTTACTTTTTGGCCAATTCGACCCAGAAGACGTACGTGGAAAGCAGCATTGTGGTATTCAATATGTTTTTTTCTTTGTTGTATCTTACCGCGCAGAAGCTCAGATGAGATACAACAGTTAGGTGATGGACAGCTTAATGAGTAAGAAGGACTTGAATGAGAGACCAGGGGGGTGGAATCAGTGAACGAAGACCTGTAATGGCGAGTGGTACTTCGTGGTTGCCCAGGTCGAGGAAGGAGGTTTGGTTGAGATACCCCACCTTGATCCTTTGGCTCTAAATTCTGACCCACAACCCCATGGGAAGATATTGGGTTTCACTCGGGGACCCTTACCCTAGCGTCTGACTCAAAAGTCTCAGCAGTGAGACAGCTTTTGTTAGGGTTTTCTTGAGAAACTCTTCCAGGAGCCAACGACTCAATAGTCTGACCCACCTGGTGGCCTGGTCCGAGGGCGCATGGAGTAAGGCATAACTGTCTTATTCCTAATGCAGCTGCGCCCAAAAGATACATTATGAGCAATATCAGACTATGTGATTTCAGAAGTCATTCGCCGGTAATCAGGGATAACTGTCGGGCTGTTGGGGAGTGTGGTTTTTGGGGCCGACTTTTTCTAACCCGTCCCTCCCCAGGGAAGGCAATATCACTGCTCCCGTAAATATGGAAATACTGGTTGCATGAAGGGAACACCTTACTGCCTTTACACTCCTATCACAGAGGACAGTACGATTTTGCCTCCAGGCCGCCTCGTAATACGATTTCCCGCAGTATGTGACTCGCCATTTTTCGTCGTCGGCCTTCCTGGCCTGGTTGAACCTTTAGGAACTGAATTCCAGCCAGTATAACCCGAAGGATCATTGAAGCACTGAAGCCTGACCACCACGGCAAGATGACAGCTTTAGGTCGGGGTACACAACAGTGGGAAATAATCGTTATATGGATAGACAGGCAGCCGCTCACTGGACAGGTATTTTTAATCAGGGTCCAAATGTATTCATTATCTTGATTGAGCTGATTCCTTGACATCACTGTGAGGATTTGTAATGAGACACCTTTTCTACAGAAACACGAGAACTCGTGCTTTCAGTAGGAACGAGCACATAAAATAATCCTGTGAAATATAGGCTTCTGTCTACTCAGAGTCACGAAGCTTTCATCTGAAAGTGCACAGACATTATACTACTGTAGCTAATTCGCCACATCATTAATGATAATTGTTTCGTTATTGAGTGCTCTGTTCCATTCCATGATTCACTCCTTTCCCTCACTCGGACGGTTTCATAAACAGTAAACGGTATAGAAAAAACAGGTTACCGTACATAAATCCATCTTTCACGCCTCCCCAAATTAGGCCTCTTGATGTTCATTGATACTTACTGAGAGGCCGTCCTGCCCACACACATCTAAAACGGTGTGATGCTCTCGGAACAACCAATTCCCCAAGTAGTACCCCTACTCAGAAGCATTCAGCAGACATCTTGTCACGGCAGGTCACTTATCAGAAGAACCAGGCCTTTTGCACAGTCAATTAGCTTAAAACTGCAGTTTTCAGTATGTCAGTTCCATTGCTTGTTTACATGGGTACAGTAATTCTCCAGCGAGATTATCATGATGAACAGTGGAGATTAGCCTCCCCTAAAGGTAATCTTTTGTTGGATCACAGTCTGGGTCGTGGGTTACGGAAAACACTTTACTAAATTCCTTGAGGAATCGCCTGACCTTTGGACACGCCTCCCTTTAGGGACATCTGTATACCACGTAGAAGTAGTTTAGGCGACCGGACCGCGGAAAATTGCTGCGCGGCTTTTTCTTTGACGCTGTTGTGGCTTAAGCTGCGCAGGTAGAAGTTCACATTTCAGTAACACGGCTTTCGCATTTTATGTTATCTGATTTTCAAGCGAAGTCCACCTGTGTACAGAAAACTGATGGCGAAATAAGAATAGTATTAGGTAATCCATCGAATAGCTCACAATATTAACTGTAAAACGGAAAAAATAAACGTGAATTTCGCCCGAAAGGGAATTTAACCAGGAGGGTACCTTGAATCATGTGGGAAGAAATAGTGGGTTTCCAAAATTTAGCCTGAGCTTTCAGAAGAACAGTCGACGAAGTTCACGGTCATAGTTTACTACGCAACTGACAGCGTACGTATCAAACAGCGTACCTGCTTTGCGCAGTGCAAAACCCTTTTGAATCATGGAGATGAGATTCAGAATGTCACGTTCCTGATCACGTTCGGAAGGAATGCATGAGAGCGGAAATGCTTCTATTTGGGGAAAAGGGTTACCAAAAGTTATTCACGGAGTGAAACAATTAGAAATCCATGGGTTAATTAGTCAATCGGTTGTCTTGTACGCTTGAAGCACATTCATGCAGTTATATTCTTGAAAACGTAGTGGATCCACTGTTTTCTTGAGAGCTGTAAACCGGCAGTTCCCAGTGATAAGTTTCGAACAAACAACGAAAACGAACTTCCATATGCTATGTTTACTAGGGTTCACGTAATTCCGAGATATTCCAGATAACGTAAAACTGGTAAAGAAGACTCCAAATACCAGGAAACCGGGGTAGATGTATTCACCTAATTTACGTTAGAGATATGCGATGAGCTGTGAGTGAGAAAACGGAGGACGTGCTGGCCACACATTTGTCATGAAAAGTCATAGAAACGTGGAACGATGGATTCAATGCAAACCAAATATTGTTGAGGTTAGGATTGGGTCTATGACAGGGAAAGGTTTTGGTTCGGGTATGGGTATGTCTTATCCAATCGTTCTGAAGCAAATCTCAGAACTGTAACCTTACGGACAAACGAATTCCATTTCAGAGGCTGAGGAGCAGCGGTCACTATGGTCGCAAAATTAAACGTCTCCTCTGA
>SJOL01007411.1:48188-66673 GCA_004794785.1 Opisthorchis felineus | reverse complement strand
CTGAGATCGAAGGCTCGAAGTGTGGTACCTTAACTAAGCCCGTACCTCAAGAGTCAGCAGTCGAAAGGCATGACGCGGACTGGAAAGAGATGAGGAAAAACTGTTCTTCCGCAACTTGAAACCTGGGACTTGGGGACTCCTCTGGAGAGGGATGGACGAGATAAACCTGAAGTTGAACTGCTTTCTGCACAAACTCAAAGGTTACAGGATAGACCTCGCTACATTCAGCGAAACCCGACTGGTTGATCAACGGAAGGTGTGAGAGACTGGCTGTGCTGATAATTTATACTAGATTTGAACAAGAAATGAAATTTGGAGTATACATTGTGGGTTCAAAGTTTTAGATCAGGGAATAACGGATAAACCAAAATGTATTAACTCTAGGAGGTTCTTTGGCTGATTCCAGCTGTGGAGAGCAAGATCTACACATTAATCACCACTTGTGTTCCGCATAGACAAGGAAAAGGACAAAATCTCGAACCAGCGGTTAAACCTGATCAAAAAGGAATTTTTAAGTGAACTCCTGATACTGTCGGTTGAAGTCACTGCTGGGGTTGATAAGGGGTCGGAAACCTGGAAGAAGATACTGCGCCAATTTGTAACTAGGCCAGTAGATGACAATGGTAGAAGAATGCTGATTATGTGTGCAGCATTCGAACTCTCAGTAACAAACAAGTGGTTCATATTGGGGTGGAAACGTCTTACTATGCAGACTCATTCAAGATATGGATACGGACAACTAATTGAGCATACAATTGTACTTTAATATACTGATAACAAAAGCGGTCAACTGAGCTCAACATAATACGTATCACTCTTTGGTGCTTGCCTAAGTACCTGTCGCACTGCTGCATATCACAAACCAAGAGGAAACCCATTCAAGACTGATATCATAAAGTTGAAGAAGCAGAAAAATTTATCGAAATTTTGCAAAGGCTGGTGAATAACCGGATCCCAAACACACCAGGGAACCAGTGAGCCCGAACAAGAACACATCTCCAATCAACTACTGTGAGTATAACTGGAATATACTAGGAACGGATGCGATTAGGATGACTCGTCGGTATTTGCTTTGGTTCAGAAGCATTTAGCGTTCGTTAAAACAATTCAGTATTTTATAAATACTGTGATCTGAACACAACTAAGTAGCACCAGGACCTGCGTGAGACATGAAATCAATCAAGGCTCAAGCGAAATGATGGGCTCAAATCGTACATAGATCGCTGCTGTGACAAACAATTTTTTGTTAGCATATGAAACGAAAGTTCACTGTCTCCAGCTGGTAGATGATAGACAAGCTGGCGAAGAACTGAACTAGCCCGGGGGATTCTTGGACTTTTGAAACGTCACTTTATCAACACTACTCAACCTGACGGGAGGTACTGACTTGGGCTAAATAATTCAACTAACCTAAATTACAACGAGGAGTTATTTGGCTGGTTTACCTATAGCTGCAGGACTACTGACGACAATAGACCAGTTGTAGAATGGAATATCAGCGGGATTTGATGGCTTACCTATGGAACTGTTTAAGCTGGGAGCAGCGGCGCTCCAGAACACACTTATTCACCTGATGTGCACAATTTTGTGGATGAAAAACGCTCCTTACAACGTCAAGATAGTCCCCCTGTACAAGCGAAAAGGAAGTCAACAGAAGGTGGACAGTCCACCATTCAGAGCTAGTACAACTATGGTTCACATTTTGCACAGTCGACTAGTCGCTGATATTCCATAGGAGAACATTTCTGAGGAGCAGTGCGGATTTCCAAGTGAAGTACGATTTTATCACAAGACGAACGCACACAAAATGTCGGGAACGGAATCAGCCACTCAATTGACTACTTGTAAGTAAGAAGATGATCGTCCTACGAAGGCCTGGCTGTTTGGAGAAGTTTACTAACTTTACTACAGCCTTTCAGACTGGGATGAAAGCCCGGCGGCAGATCGCCACAGAGAGGCTCCAACACTGAGAAGGTGGTGTGATGGTCATTTATTCGACTTAAAGATTTCCTAGACAGTGCACTGCTTCGTGAGTCCGATGTCTGTATGTTGCTGCTTGCAGATGATTTTGCCCTATCTTCGCATTCTGAAACTGGATTACAGAGGCTGACGACGGCCCTTGGTTCAACGGCACTTTGCCTCAGAGCTTAACGGTTCGGAACACTTGTAGTTCATCAGCCCGAACCGTGGAACCGACATAAAACCACAAATATTTGGCCAACTGACAATAAGATAGCATGTTCAATGGAATTCCACTCCCTTAGCAGCAGACAATCCATAGACCCGAGGCTTGATAGTAAAATGGACTCACGAATTGCAGAGGCTACCACAGCTGCCTTGATAAACCAGTCGAGTGCACATGCACATATATAGAAAGATTACACTGCATTGGAATGCTGTAGGCCACGAAACCTATGTGGGGGTTCCTGTTCAATCTTACTTGCAAAGTCTGTGCAAAGTCTTTCTGACCATCCCGAGCACCAAAGTCCTTCAGAGAGCAAACACGCCGAGCTGAAAGCATTCTGACGCAAAACAAGCCCCGCTGCTCAGGACCCGAAATTGCATCGCAGAACAATCTGCTCACGGACGAATGGAGTTCGAAATCGGGGGCGCCGGAAATTTTGGTATTGCGGCAGCCTTCATATAAGGTTTAGAGACCGTAAATACCATTTTAGATAAAGAGCAGACATAATACCAGACAGATGGTCCCGGAACGTGGAAATCCATGCACAACTGAGAGGCTTTGAGATGCGACTGACCAGAATGCTGCTGAAGATGAAAATTCGGAATGGGCTCAAGCTAGCTCACCATCGATAGTTTGAGATTGCGGAACCCGCTGGCACACTTACCTTCTCTGAACCCACCTTTTGAGTCAGAATGTTACTAATCGGTTCGCTTGCGGGTTTGTTTCAGTATCTCATAAGGGCCTAACTGACATCCTCATCCCAAGGACGGCAACATCATTGACCATATGGTTAAGGAAATAAAGGTAGCTTATCCGTTGATACCTTGACGATGCAATAATGGGCGACCACCGGAAACATTTGGATAGGGAGATTACAGTGTACCTTAACAAAGTTGACGGATGATACGAGTATCCCGGTGATAAATAAGTCTTTAGCGCCGCGCCCATTGTTATGCCGTCATGTTTAGGCCGGCTAATGGTCTGCAACAGGAATGTGCATCTTCGCCAGCTGATCTTATTCCATAGAGTTTACATGCGAGCTGATGACTTGCATGCACCACATCGAGCAATCCGTTTACGGCCCTCTACCTCTGCACCGGCACCCAGTGGTTTGACTACTAAAGGCAGGTAAGTGTGATTCTGATACCAACCATTCATATCACGGCTCATAAGTGGTCACTTATGAATTCCCATCTTCATCCTTAAATCACTTCATCTCAGCTCTTTTTCCAATTCGAGGACAGCAGTTTTTGTGTTCTGGATGTCCTAGTAAACAACCGACTGCTTCGACTCATTGCGAATCCCTATGTTCCGACTCAGCTTAAGTAAACTACTCGCCAGTCCTTATTTCATCCCACAAAGACACACAGAGCCACGCGATAGGCTCGATAATGAACTGCAGATCCTAATGTGCCAGTCGGCAGACAAAACCAAAGGTTGATGAAGATAAGCCAACTTCAAATTAGAAACCTTCTAGACAGGGGTCAAATTGACAGACCCAAAGGATGCACAAGTTGTGTAGCTGACCTGCCTAATCTCAGTAAAACTCGTTTGACCGATCAAGGAAGCTTACCCGAACTTAAATATACCTTCAGTCCGTCTGGAACTTCACAGGATGGTCGTTGGGAGCATGCAATCCAATCTACAGCGACCGATTTTATGAGAGGAACCATACCGGTGAACCGAAGTTCATTAATCCGAGGATAATGAATACTCGGCTTTTTTCAGCGTATGTTGCCATGGTTGCCAAAATGGGCATTGAATGCTGAAGTTTGCAACTGGTTTGCACAATCCAAAAGACTGATAATGTCTAAGAAGAGTTCAAGTATGCCACAGTCGTACCACTATTCTAAGGAAAGAGGAGCTGATGGGGAAAGGACAACGGCCAATGAACAGGCGTTCTCTGCACTGAAGATGAAATTCTGGCATGCATCCTGCTCGACCATTCTATTGCTGATACTCTGGAGAAAATACCTCCTAAAGAACAAAGTGGATTACAGAAATAACGCAACATGTTTGACCTTACCTTTGCAGCAAGTCAACTGCAAGAAAAGTGCTGGAACTGAAAGTGACCTTTACAAGCCCTCTTTGTGGATTTCACGAAAACCTTTGACCCAGTGAACGGGTAGGCGCTGTGGACTGCGAAACAGAATCTCAGCTGTCCCGGAAAAAACTGCCCTCTTTCTGTTATGAAGGCCCGGACACGTACCTGTGGAACCACATATGAGGGTTTTACAATAAGCACGGGAGTGAAATAGCATTTCCTTCTGGTTCTGGCCCTGTTTAGTCGGTATCTGGCCACGATTTGTGCAAAAGCTTTTCATGATTTCCATGAGGGCGTACCAATCGCGTATCTTACAAAAGGTCACCTATGCAACTCAGAATGCTTCACGGACAAAAACGGGCACGCAGAAGTCATAACCAGGTTTGAAGTTTACGAAGCTGCCATATTGTCTGCATCCATGTATGGCGACGATATATAACACATTAGAGAGCATGAAAAGTCCCGCTTACAACGTGTGAAAAGAGCCAAAGTTGTGATGTATGGTGTCTTGCGCATTGAAATTTCAATCATAGCCCAGCGGTGGTGTTATGTACACACAATATGTACGAAAAGCCGAATTCACAGGTCAGACTGAAGCCCGCTCACTAAAGTTACCAAAAGAGCCAAGTCTGACAGAATCGGATGAGCATTGACGCAAAACCATTGAAGATGGGCACGTTATTTAAAACTAATGTCCGACAGCTGTATCCCAAAGCAACTCATTTACGGCCAGTTAAAAAATTAGGGCTGAACTCAAGGGTGGCCCAGATTGAGTTATTATGAAAAACTGAGACATTGTTTGCAGATTTTTGGGAAGTCCGAGAATTGACAGAGCTGGAGATGACGAGCCTTGAGAAACAACGCATCTCGATGCTTGGGCGCGCCTTTCGAAACAACAGCAATTTGGAATACAGACACAACCATATGAACATGTGCAGCTTGTAGATGAACATGTCTGAGTTTGATCGGACTTGCCTGCCACAGTCGTGCCCACTGTAAACGACGTTTGAAACGCCAATGAGATCCCCAAGGTAAATCTGCTTCGATTTCTAATCAGCACCTGCTCGACTGTGCCATCCTAATAAGTCATAATACGACTACTGGTTCACCGCTTCTTTGGAATTCCACCACGATTCTCTCAACATAAGGATTTTGCATGTTGCATGGCATTCAGCTGCAAGCAGGACGCTGGTGATCAACCTACTAGGCGTAGGTGCTCAGTGAATAAATTACTGTTGACCGGCAGATCCTTTTTTTTTTCTACACTTATCTACTGTGACGAAAAAAATTGAAGGCTTAATGATGGGTGGCACTATCGCCGAAGTTGCACAGTTTAGTCTTTCTCTTCCATCACTACATTGCGCAAGAAATATTGTGGCATAAATTCAAAATCAATTTGAACTGATAAGATGCTGCTTTAAATTTATGTTTCAGGATAATTTGTGGCTAGTAACATTTCCGGTGACATTCTTGCTGTTGCTTGTCAACCACAGAGCATTCGGTACTTGGTGCTTGGAAGGAATGAGCGAGTTATTGGTCGTACTAAACATCAAGCCAGTATATAGAATTGGTTCCAAGGACGTAGTATACACGAAAACCTCAGTCCACACGAATTATTTGTAGCAAGTTAATAGCACAGTGAGGAATTTTAGGTGAGGAATAATGTCTTCGCCCTCCGAGAAAGCCATTTAAAGGGATGTGACAAATATGGTCTTCTTTCTGATGTACCTTGAGTAGGCACTAGAAGATTGGCAGATGGTCAAATATCCTCCGTTTCTAGTACGAACTTTAGGCGATCTTACCTTCAACAATGTGGAATTTGCGTGCTTTTCCCCTCCACACAAGTCTAACCTGTTGGGTATTTTCCCTCATGAGGTAGTAACTTCTGACTGTTATCTCAATGATGGTTCCTTTTCCTGGTCCACATGGACAAAACTCATTCGTAGTTGAAGAGAATATTGGTAGCTTAGGTTGTAATGATGGCCGTTGGTTCGTTCACCGAGCTGGGCAATTTGGTTGTAAATGTTTCATTACCACTCGAAGTAATTCCGTCAATTCGTTGTGAGTAGTGGTGCTTTGAGGCTGGTATAATACAGAAAAATGCCAGCTAAAAACTAGCGGACTTGTAGAGTGGGAACGCGCCACTTATAAGATACTTCAGTAGTTGGGAAGAATGAAACCATACGCTTATTGAGACTGAACCATGAATATCTTCTTCAGCGGAACGGTAGTCTCACCGGGGTTGGGATGAAAGACCAGTCTTATCGGAGAACATTGGTCACCTCAAAAAGAATTTAGACATCAGACCAGGACCGAACTCACCCAAAAAGTAAGTGGAAAAGCAGTCTGTAAAAATCAGACAAATATGAGCGTAGCACAGTTTGAACGCATTGTTCTCTCGGTGGATGGTACGCTGGCTGGTACATAAATAGGTTTATAAGGGTCAAAACACTGGAGTGTGTCTCGTCTGTGACTATAAGGAGACTTATTAATTTGGTTTCATCATTTAAACATTCTGGATTTTGTACGGCACATAAAAGTAAGTTTACTTTCCGATCATTCAACAGTACGGTCAGCTATAGCCAATTTCCGTCAGAGTTTACTTCCGTCAAATCGCCACTAGCACTTCGCTCCCATAAAAGCAGTTTTCTTCATTGCATCCCTCATCATAATGTTGGCCTTTGTCATTCGTCAAACAAAACAGGATCGTTCCTTTTCAAAGGCCTCAAGATTGAGTGAGTCTTACCATGGTGGTGAACATGTGGTATTCAAAGTGTTTGTACCATTGGTCATTTTGTGAATCCGGTCCGTAAAATTTATACTTCTCCAGCTTTTGGTCCGAACAATGGCTTTACTGTGTTGCCATTCACTGGACGAAGAAACATTTATAAATCCGAGAATGACATTTCTGCATACCTTAACTGAGGCACACAGGCCTCAAATTGTCCTACAACCAATCATAGCTACACAGTAGTAGCAACGACTGGTGCTTGAACGTTGTGCATCGAACTGCTTAAAAACATCATAAACGAGAGATTCAGCTGGGTTTCAGGTGGGTCTCCCCTCAAAAACAAATTGGTGTGAAAGTGAGTGTATTTCGCTAATTTCGTGCAATTTCGATTCGAGTAGAACATAAGGTTTACGGAACCTCGGGGACTTCGCCTACGTAATGAGCCCCAAGTGGGGCGAAACCGGTTGTGGGCTGTCAAGAGCTTTCAGCAACCTTATGAGTAGTGTATTACTTTTGTGCATGTATCGTGATATCTCGAAATACCGAATGAAACATGAGGCGGCCTGGTGCAGCACATTCAGTTGCTTAAAAACATCATAAAAGAAAGATTCAGCTGAGTTCTAGGTGGGTCTACCATCAAAACCAAATTGGTATGCAAATGGGTGTGTTTAGCTGTTTTTACGAAGTTTAGTGCGTGCATGGGGAACCGTTTTCAACCTGACTACTAGTGGATAGCCAGAATTGTTCCTACTTTTCACTGGCACTGCTGATTACCAAGCCGTGAGCTTGACATTTTTACCATTAGAGCCTGGTGGATATTGTGTTTGCACTCGGACACGATGCATGCTGCGTTCCCTCTGTCACGTGTGGTAACGAATACTGGATCCTGAGAAGGCGGCCTTTGAAGAACCGCGCAGCAGCTTTTGTTATCCTTGCTTAATTATTGGTTCAGATGGAGTTTTGACCACTGAGCAAGAAGTCCTTGGACAAAGCTTATAGGAGCCAAACTAATAGATTCAGAATAACTATGGTCGGCGCAGAATTCCGCGTGAGTTGCTTTCCGAGAACCGTTCACATCTTTCTACTTTGAAAAAACTTTCCAGTGGAGAACTCCGAAACCTTTATGTAAGTTTTTGAAAGCAACTTACTTTTACCCTCATTCGACTTTTTTTTCACTTCCGGAACAAATATCAGTTCAGGCATCCAGTGGCGGATGTAAAGCACGCAGTGTTTTGTACGACAGTAAAGGTAGCAATGAGAATTATCTATTTATTGGTTATGTGCACCTGGTCACGGTTTCGATGTCACTTCAAATCTAGACGCACAGTTTCGTATTCAATACATTAGTTAGTGATCCGTGAACCGAATAACATCAGCGACAGTAACTTTTTTCCAGGGAATTTCCTCTACTCATACCACAAAATGCCGAGTGATCTACTCAAGCGTTAGCCCAGTTAGACTTGTCAGTTTCACCATTTTTTAATAGGATGACCAGTGGATTTGCAGGTCAGCTCATCGTGCCACATCAAGCACATCTTATGTGGAAAGTTTCCTGTCACAAACTACGTTTACTAAGCATCCTTACTCAAGAGCACGAAATGCGTCAGCACTTGATGCATTACTCGTGCCAATCGCCATAGGTTCTGTACAACCAAATTTTGTATTTTATTTCATTTTCACACCATATAGATGGGGTTTCCCCTGCCAACTATATCTGTGTACAGATGTAAGGGGGGTTAATTTATTGGAGAAACCGCTCAACAGCCCACGACTGGTTTTGCCCCTCTTACGGTTCATCAGGCAGGCGCAGCCCCTGTTCTGATTAGACATAAATTATGCGCAGCTCACTAAACACACTGGTTAGCAAGCTGATTGAGTTTTAACGGGAGACTCAGCTGAAGCACTCACTTACGATACTCTTCAACTAAATGTGCTTCATACAGGTTGTCTCGTGCTTCAACTAGGGTGGTATTCAAAACACCGGACTATATTTATGCAGTACTGTGTCCCTTTAGCTTGTATCCACTTCTCCCATGCGACCCACGCTTCTCCTACTGAACTGTTTTTCTGTAATTCGATGACCTCGTACAATCTAACATCTGGCCAACACAACTTGTAAACTGAAGTTGAGCAGTGTGCTGTATATAGACTCGGAAGTGTCAACAGAGGAAAATCACTCAGTAACTGACACACGTCGAGGGGCAAGTGATTCTTCTTGACCTGTCCAGATGCCCATTAGCATTCGGTTAAGTCATCCTAGACCTACTGGGCACGGTAAAGTGCATCACGTTGGTGAGCGGATGGAGTTCTTTGTTTTCAAATACTTTTGACCTGTTAGTATTCTGACTACCTTGTATTTGTTTTGTAGCCTGTGACCTATGTGTGTCGCATACTTGTAGTCGTTTCAAGAACATGATAACTTCAATAAGTGATAGAGGTTCTCCTCCGAGAAGTTTCCACGCCGTTTAGTGCAAAGTGTGCTTGGTATCGTGTAAAAAATTGGACCAACTTCGTCCTTATTCTACACGTCAATAGGAGAGTGACTGGATCAAATGAATTGTGGTCATTCATCCCAGCAAATTCCCGTATCGACGGACACCTCATTCGCTCTATCGTCCAACAAATAACTGCATACTGCTTAAGAGGAAACGAACGTCACGAAACAACCATTGTGGCTTTCCCTCTTAAATTCGCCACATTCTCCTGCAGAACTGTACCAGAAACTGAAGTGTTACAGCATGGATATGAACAAACGATTTGTGGGCACCCGTGTTCATGTTTACTTCTAAGTACACCGCCGAGTATACTGCCGAGCTGCACATTTCAAAAGATACACGAGTTCCTTTCCTAAGACACACTGTAGGATTTACCGAACCGCAGGTGCCTGGCGACGCTCGTATTAGCGATCCATCTCTTTTATTCTGAAAAGCTGATGGCGACTTCAGTGATATTGCACCAGCTGACTTGATCATACAGCAGACACCTTGATATGACTCAGCAGAAGACCCAGTAGTTTGGGTCATAAGAAGGGACCAGATATTTGGCCAAAAAACGTTAGCACTCACCTGTAAACGCGCACGTACGAGCTAACGCAGGTATATTATTTCGATTCAAATGATGATCGGTCTTGCAAAGCAGCCGCAATGTCACCACCCAAAAAGACCGACGAAGGATAAAATGGATCAGTCTACAATGTGATTAATTACATCCGGTATTCTGCTCTTGCAATTTCTCATCGAATTGAAACACTGCACCAGGATAAAAACAACAATAACCTGAATTCATTTCCCCACGAGTTTAGAGGCCGCAAATGGATGCCGGTGGAATAGTAAGTAAGGAGAAAATAGTGGACAATGCACGGTTCCTTTGGAAAGATTTTTTTACTCTTGTGCAGTCCGGCAGAGCATTCCAAATCTCCACGAACATTGTGGTAAAGTCCAGTAAGAAGCTAAGGAATGTCTCTCATCTCGGATTGCCTCCTGACGAGAAGGCTCTTATCCGGTGGCTTTGATATACATGACTGAAAAAAGGCAAATACTTGGAGGACGTGTGCGAACAGATAAGCGGATAGTGATTAAAAAACGCATCAGTATGTATACAAGTCCTCCCTCACTTTCGTGACTTCATAAACACAGCATAATCTGGCAGAAACAAGGATAATACCCACTCAGAGAAGCTGAAATATAGGGACAAAATAAATAAGCTGATCTCTCGTCAGGTAATGACATCGGAGACAGGATCAATACATGGAGGGTTGCTACAAGGGAAGGAAGGTTCTTTGAACGGACTCTTCTGGTCGGTTGTCTAAATCTGAAATCTACTCTAGGTATGGTCTTGCTGGTCATCTCGGATGAGTTACCTGCTCCGCAGAATGGGACCCAACCAGTTAATGATATTCGTTGCATACTAAGATTGTATTGGAGAGCCTTACTTGGATCAGAACTGTTGGACATTTGAACGAACCTTCGTTGTCACTCGTTTGATATGTGATGATGTAAGGTATGATTAGAGCACCTGGGTTTATATGGTGTATATGAATAAACAATAATCCAAACTAACCATATTCGGGCTTTTTGATAAGCATACGCTTGGTAAACGAAGAGATAGAGTCCTTTGGACATAATTCGAACCGATGATTCCTCACTTTCCGCACATTCTGTAGTGGGTGGGTCAACTGTATCACGCGCGGGCAGTAGGCCGCACAATACCCAGCCAAACATCTGCTTAGTGGAATCACTGATGACCTGGATGAAATCAAGATCTGGTTCATTGTGAAAGTTATCAGTGGAGCTGGAAGCCTTCAGGTAATCTCGTCCATAATTTGATATCGAAAGCGATTAACTAGAGAAACCGGACTGGATATCTCTATAATTGCGACGCAAACAAATGGGTAAAATGTGGAGGTCTGAGGGTTGAAGTCACAAATTTTATCCGTTAAAGCAGATCTCAAGCCTTCATCCTTTATAGACGACGATTCAGTGTATGGTCAAATGGATAATTCCACTTCCACGTATACTATGTAACGTTTAACGTTGGTGTAAGCCGTTCCAAACCCGGCTGAGCTAACGTATGTTGAGGCATGGTAAAAACTGAGGCTTAGATATATCGTCCAAAGGTCAAAGAGAAAAAGTGGTTGGATTTTGGAAACAATTACTTCAGGGCAGGAGTTTACCGCATAAAACAGAGCCGTTCAACACAGAAAGGCTGAGAAAGCTGTCACGCTATTCGGGCACCAGGAACAAAATACACTTAATAAGCCTCGAGTGGAATCGAGATCCACAGTCACTGGGACAGAAATGAAGCATCAGTTATAGATACTTGACTAGAAACGTGATCCCTTTTCGACTGCAAACGACACCGTATCGCTTAATTGCGGTAATATGGACACATGTACTGCGCTTGACTTGCTGTTTGGGTCGCTTCCAGTCAGGTTTCTGGAGTGAGTACCCTTACGATTAGCTACACCCCTTGTGCTGTTGGAAAATAACCAATGTTGGTCCTTTCGCTATAGGTCTGGTACATGTCCTTGGAAACCTAAGAGAGTTTTAAGTGAGCCTTCTCCAATGTAGCATTCATGCTCACCGAACAAGGGACCCCAATGTGCTTGCTCAAAACTCAGAACTGTGGAGATTTTTTCCGGCTCTTGGACTGATATTGAATTTCTACGAAGTTTTGTGTCCAAGACATGCATGTAACATTCCTAATTAGGATATAGCTTCTTCTTCTGGCCGGGGACTTTGAACCCTGTGGACATAATCTGAAGACAGCGAAACAACCACAGAATGAGAACTGCGAAAACACAGGGGCTCGGATGTTATGTCACGTGTTCTAGTGCCGTAAAACTGCGGGCGATCAGTATGTCTAAAAACAGAACACTTGCTTATCTGGTTTGAATAAACACCTAAAGCGATGGTTTGCACGGTCTTGCGGCCAAGGCTTTAGTCGAGATCATGAACTGAACAGTTGTGATGCAAATATAAGCAAAAGTCACCCCACTTTGACTAAAAAGTGAAGTGGGTAGCAGGGTAAAACCCAAGATCGATTCCAAGAGTTACGGCGAACACTATAAATACAGACTTTTAATAGTTGTTTTATCATGTCAACATTGTGTTAGTCGAAATTTGCCTTGGTACACACAAAGGTGAATAAAAGACGTTGAACGGTAATTTCCTCAGTGGTGTTCATTAAGCATTAATTTGAAGCCTGTTTCATGGTCTGCCCGGTGATCGTTATATGCTGTGCTTTGTGGTGGCACTTTCCTAGGTTCCATTCTCAGAACTACTCATACATGTGCTTATTTATTCGTGTTCCAATTACGCCTCGTTGTACGATGTAATTGCATCCGCAGATACAAGTAAATGGACAGGGCCGTTGGACGATATTCAAGCCAGAGGCACCTCACCTACCGGAAAAGTGTTTCATCAACCCAGGTACTGTGGATGTATTTGAATTGCCATTCAAATACATCCATTAAAGCTAGATTACTAGCTGCTTTTAGGCTAAAAAAAACTCACGGTGAGTCTAAATGGGTAACCGTTTTAAAACGAAGCATCTGTTGTAAGGCCTGTTTTGTATCATACCCAGCCTACTGTTGTAATTATTTCGAGTACACGGGGTGGAGTTTTAACTGGTGTGTGCCTTTGACAGGTAGATGCCCACCCCTGAAACTGGAAATACTGGCTGACCAAGGTGCGTCCCTTGATAACCAGTCATCCCATCCCCTAATCGATTTAATGTTGAAAGATAATATTGTTGTCTGTGAAAGACACTATACGCACTAACTCAGGCTCTTTTGGCCTTTATTCGGGGACATAGTAGAACTGAGTTTAGTCAGACTCCAGTAGAAAGTGATTTTCCAAATTCTACCAGAGATGCAGGTACGCGGAATTTTGTCTCCACCAGCGCGCCGAAACCGGTAGGAGACAGAATGGAGCAGCTATTCGGTTTTCAAGACCCGAGAAACAGTGTACACCTAGACTGATGAAAGGAAACAAGTTTCGGAAACTACTTTCATCTTTTCTGTTCCAGATCGAGCTTCGGCTGAACAAGTGGAACCTCTTCATGAACAATTCACTTTCGCTAAATCAGTGGCTAATTCCAGGGGCACCTATTAGTACGTACTTTTGCTTCCAAGGGACCCTAAGCACAGAAACGTGCACTTAGCATGGAGTTATGCACCCCTTTATTCTCCCACTCTCTCCTTTCTCAGCTGTCATCTCGAGCGGCCCCGAAACCAGTGGATTGTTTCATTATGTGAACCAGCGAATTCAGAATGACGAATGGGTGATTGTCAATAGCTTATACCCTGGTAGGTGAAGGTGTGAGATCGTTTTCATTATCATCTTTAAGAAGAGGTGAGAATGCCTCTCTTGAAACGAATCATGGAATACTTGCAATACAAAAACTGCGGAAAACATCACAAATGCACTCACTGCAATCCTGAGCAAGGCCTCTCCTAATGCTTCCCTGAGAATGTAATCATGCTTAGGGAGGAAGCTAGACCTCCGGTAAAGATAATTTCATTAGCTCCAAATTACGGCACCGAAGTTAATCAACTGGGATCGATTTACAAAAGCGTTGTGCATTTGGAAGTATGAACTTGGAAACTAGGTCGATGTCTTTTGCGGATTCCAGCAGAAGAGGCAGAAAACTAAGAATGATGAGATTCGCGATGAAATTTGGCACCTAAGTCCTGCCGGGCAAGCGGAATCCGGTGACACCTCAGTTCAGTAACATTATACCTATGTTAGAAAGTACGGTTCTTAACAATAGAGGATCCGTGAAGGCTTTTTAAGCTGTTAATTTTCTGATGTCGGCTTAGATGAATTGCTTATCAGTTAGTGTGCGTGAGTAAAGGCGACACCGAAGCGCCAAAGAATTTGAACAAAGTTCGAGGGCGTGGATCCTCTGGTTTTGTTTCCTCTTGAATGTTGTTCACAATTTTGGCAGTCTGTGTGCGTCCGCGGGCGCTACAATAAATGGGTTGGCGAAAAGGGGTACGTAAGATTTTCGGGTTGGGCTTCCTACCTCAGTTTTGTTAATGCCTCCTCTTGACCGATAATTGGACCTCGAATTGGACTGCTATTCGGTGACGTCTTCTGTACACGACGCTCTGACTCGAACAAGCATTGACCAGAAAGCCCCAGCTCGTACCAACTTAAGATGGGCAGACAAACAGTAACGGGATATTCTTGTACCTCATAAGGACAGCAGGCGCATCAGTTCCGTCTGTCCGTTATTAGAGGTTCAAAGTGTGTAACACTTTTCACGGATTAGGGGAAATGAGGGCTCTCATGCGAACAGATAGATGGAGACAGGCGCAGCTACCAGCTATTTGAAGCTGGGAGCGTAACACTATTGGTCCTGGAGTGTTGGTTAATCACAGGAATCAAAATGACCAGACTCCATTTTGTTATTTTTCATATCACCATTACTGACCATTCGGGAGTAACCGTCTTCCGCGTATTCTTCTGTGCACTATTGTCCCCATTTCCTCCAATCTACCTCATACAGACTACAGGTTTATACGATGGATCTTTACATGCTCGTACACCCTAGTGATTACTACTGGATATCGTTCTGGCTGCTTCCCGCTTTCCCTAGCTCTCTGTTTTGACTGAGTACTTCTTAAGGGAAATTCCTAGAGGAACATTAGTCCGAACAAGGGCCGAAACCGGATAATCAGGACGTGACTCTGAACCGTTACTCGCTTAACCACTCCACATGTGACTAGGGCCGTTTCAGCCGGCACATACATGTTTGTTAACCGTGCCCATTTTTAGCTAGCTGTAACGCTGTTTGCACACACCAGTGCTATGGCACACAAGTGGAACTGGATGTTGCACAGCATGGCGCACGCCTGCAACCAATCCACACTTAAACCGACATTCTGATTTGCTAATTTGCCTAGAAGGAAGAAAATCGTGCGTATTTGAATCGGGCTTGCCCATGATTCAAGTTAAAAGCGTGTTAGATCCTCAGCATGGATCAAATAAGGGAATGTTTTCGATGAAGACATGAAAGTAAACCGTCCGCAATAATTCGCAGCATATATTGTCGAAAATCTCAGAGGAGGCTACGCGCAATTGGAAAACTCATGCATGTATTGCGCACCGTAGTTAAGGTAACACTGAGGTTATAAGATAGTCTTCAAATCTTTTCCATTCCAGCAACTCTTCGTAATAGAATCTTTTACATTGTTTCCTCCAATGGGACTGGCTGTAATGGAAAACATTAAGGTCCGATGTCTGGAAACAAAATTAGCTACATTAATGAGAAGCTCAATATACAGCGATCAGGTTTGGAACCACAGTCTTTAATTATTTTCCATGTTGGTTAGTCATACTAATGTGCTGCGAATGGCCGCGAGGACAGCTGACTGGCACTCACTGCGATGTAATCCAAGAATTACAGTAGTCACGAGCGAAGTCGCCAAAAAGCCGGAAAACCAAGGTACTTTGCAAAACAATAGTTGCCCGCTCCTTAACAGGGAAAAGCAAGACCCAAACACAGCGACTGAGCCAGGATTCGAAAAGCGACACGAACAGCCAAACCCTCGCGACTCACTATCACTGTTTCATCACGCCACGGATGTCGACTGGTTAACTGGTTAGCTGATGGTTGTTGGTTTGTTCACTGAGCTGGGTGATTTGATTGCAAAAGTTTCATCGCCAGTCGAGGTGACATCATCAGTGCGTTTTTAGGGAGCGTAGTGGAGCGTAGCAATGGGTCGGTGGTTGTGCGTTGAGTAGTGTTGCGTGTGTTACTATATGTGCTGCTAGCCGGGGCTGACCTCCGATCCTCTGATCCCCCAACTCCCTTGTTCTTGAGGGCACTAGGTTATCATGTGACGTTGTTAGATAGACCTTACCAACCGACGACTTTCGAGCAGACCATTTGCTTGAGTTTGGTTGGTGGATGAACCAAGTGTGGTGTACACCGGCATCAGACCCGGCGGGTAATAACAGGATGATGGTCGTAACAGGCTAGAGTGACGCGCACTCAAAAGTGCAGATCGGAACCAGATTTAAAAGTGAGATTTGATGCCCTTCTTCAGTTGATATGACATTCGAGACATCGGAACATAATACCCATAAGGCTGCTGAAAACAAGTCGATAGCTCTTGACCGGTTTCGCTTCTCTTGAGACTCATCGAGTGAGCGCAGAACTCAAACTTCATCAACTTTATGTTCTACTTGAACCCAAATCATACACAATTCGTGAACTACACTCATTTGCAAAGTAATGTGGTTTTAAGAGAAGACTAAGCCGATTCCGACTGAATCTTTCGTTTATGGTGTTTTTATTCAGCTGAGTCATCTGTTAAAAGCAAATTACTTTGCAAATGAGTGTAGTTCGTTAACTGCATACTAATTAGATGCAAGTAGAACAGAAGTTTGACGGAAACCCATGAACTGCGCTTGCCTGATGAGCCTCAAGAAAAGCGAAACTAATCGTGGGCTATCGAAGAGTTTCCAGTAGCCTTGGGAGTAGTATGATCCGTCAAGAGATGCATTGCCGGTTATAAAGAAAATCAACATAATACCTAAGTTTCGAGAGGAAAACACATGATGAGTAAAGCGTCTGAACAGGTAACTTTCCTACCATTTTGTTCGAAAAAATTACGGTATGTGCTTCTGAGCTGGAGATGAAGTTCCTGCTTAGTGAATGCCACGTAGTGTATACTGTTAACAGTGAAAAGATTCACTACAATAGCAGAACAGGCTGTGAAGCAAATTATTCCCTTAATTCGAGGTACTAACGCGTACAACTAGTAATTTAGGTTACTTTCGGTTTTCAACTCACGTTGATTTCATTGAAATTAGACTCAGACACCTCGTCTTACGTATGAGAAAGTCAAATAGTATCGGGTGAACTAGAATTTAACCGGAAATCGCCGTTTGACACCGGGCACCTGGGTCAGAGACGTCACACAATTAGCAATTGACTAATCAGCGGTGGAAAACCTGCTACGTCTGTTGTAGAAATCCCCAACCTAAGGTTGTCACGCGTGGCTCTCATTCTCTTTTCCTCACCCTAGGTGAACGAGAGTTTAAGAGCTGGAACCATCGCATTCTTTTTAGCTGAAAAACTGAAAGCACGTCGGTATGCGATCAACCTACATATCGGTATTCTGACTGACATATTTATACACGAGTCAAATAGTGCTCGTTTTAGGACAACAGCGCGTCATAATCACAACCGAAAACATCATCAATAGCGTTAGGATGCGGTATGGTTGATGGAACAGCGGCCGTGGGTCTATGAAACAGTCTTAATGTATCTAGCAAACATCGTGTGATAATATTTGGTCTCCAGTTGGGATATCGAGAATGCTGGACAATAGGATATTGTCTGACGTGTGGAGGCGTACAACCATTGTCTGTTAACTAGTCGCTATCAATCGCTGACTCAAGCTTTTGTCTGTAGTGTACGGGTATATCATTTAGATTAGGCTCCTCATCACTGAATCCAACAATCAGGCACGATGGGATGTGATGCGATACTCATTTCATCAACTCCTGGATGTAAACTGCTTCTGTTCGTCCTGCTGGAGGTCAAATATAGGGGAGAGTATTGCAAATTTCGTACACTCTTAGTGCAGAAGTCTCGACTCAGTGCTTGTGTGAACTTGGACACACTTGTTGTTCGGTGTACACTCTCATCATCAAAGACAGCAACATCAGTGTTGACACTGATGCTTCACTGTCGTACAACCATAAGGTTCGTTTAATTATATTTAAAGCCCTAGAGTGAAAAGAAGAGAAAAAGTGGGTGAGGGATGGGACCTAGTGCTGGCCTGTGTCAAGCGTTCTGAGGTGCCTACACCCTCAAGCGCTCAATCAGACAGCACGAACGCCACTGACATCGATTAGCCGCCATTTCTCGCAACGTCTCCAGCCAAGCACAGGTGGGGTCACGAGGACCCCATCCTGGAAGCCGTGCAATACCAACAACACCCAAACTCTTCGTGATCTCTTTCACGCCCTTCTGCCAAGTCATGCGTTGTCCATCTCGCGGTTTGC
>SJOL01007411.1:30437-45193 GCA_004794785.1 Opisthorchis felineus | reverse complement strand
AGTATTGTTAGCTATGAATGTCATGGTTGTACGAGGGCTGGGATACTGCCAGGGCGCCCACACCTAGACAGGAGGACGATTAAGGTCCTCAACCGAAGCCTTTGGCTCAAAAGCCTAACCGCAAGGCAGCGAAAACGCAAATACATTACCACTTTCGCGAAACACGTCGCCACACATGTTCCAACCGCCAACCTGGAGAGCCAGGAGACTGTGTTTGTCAGACCAACCTGGTATGAAAGACTCTGAGTGTCGCGCGGACACCCCCAGTATAGCTCAATGGGTCGCTGAGGTACAAAAACCGCCACACCACGGTAAGGTCCAGTCTCTTCGTGACGGGGTGTACACTTTACATAGCAGCTTATACCACACTTAGATACGCTCGTCCAGCCATCACGCCTTCTTCCTCAGACATGTCCAAAGAGTTGAATAAAGAAACATTTGACCGGTCCACGGATTAAACCGAAGATCTATCCATGTCTCTTTCGGGAACCGTCTACCTGCTAAACAGGGCTCACGAATCGTTCATGCCTAAATGAACAGTATTCATTCTGAGGAGCTTGTGGGGTTGTAAACTCAACGATGAGTCCGACGTTTTAACCGTGGTCTTCAACTGATTCTGACGAATTCAAAGGAAGCATATATATATTTTTATGAAAATGAACGACTTCAATAGCACTTGGTCTGGTATGCTTGAAATTTGAAAGGCACCTGAAAACCCTAGATAACGGGAGCTGACGGTCACTATACATGCTCACTCCATTGTACTGGCATGTCATGAATACGCAAGAGTACTAAATACATGGCATACCCATACAAAAAAACTATTCCGTTGCAAATTCACAAAGACAGTTTGTAGGATCCATAAATTCCATCCCTCCACTGCAGGATGTCTGGGACTAGACTCTCGTTAGCCGTTTTGACTACGAGGATAGACTTCCGCCTGGTGTCCTCTCTTTGGGGGAAGTAATGGTTTCGGGTATATTTCACAAATTGCCTGCTTATTTGTAGAAGAAAATGTACTAAATGACCAGCAGAGCACACAGTACCGACAGGACCAGCCACCACACATTCCAAGTCGTTAACTGAAATACATCGAGTACGGTGGGAATATTTTCCCTGTGACCTTCAATTTGTCATTTGCATCCGCATTACGTTGACGTTTAACCATCGTTTTTGGTTTTTAAACCTATCATTTGTTTTGTAAAGCTTAGTGCGTGTTGTTGAGAGGTAAAGCAGACAAGTGTGAATATCAGTATCATCGGGATTGTATGGTGGATTTGTACAAGATCTCCTTTGAGCAAAAATGATGCATACTCAGAAACGGAGTCGAAATCAGTGAGGCAGACTCAATACAGAAGTGAGGTAGGTAGCACAGAGTAATGATAGTGGAAACGGTGTGTTGTGCGTAGCAGCAATCAAACTTCACACATGACGGATCTTGATGAATATGGATCAACCTTAACAGAAGCACACAAAATGGCGGAAAAAGTGCACGGAAACACAACGAAACAAGCCACATGCACATAAAGCAAGTCCACAAGAAGATAACTGAGTCTGATTAAAATACACGTGGACTCCGAACTAGTGACCCAAGCAAATGCATAATCTGATAACCGAACTGTCGGGTGCAAATAAACTGTACAGCAACAGAAAGTAGTGCGGACGAAAAAGAACAAAATAAAAGAGTGTTGCATGAGTCGATCAAGTCATAGTGTGAAGATCGAAAGAATGGTTGCACCCGAAAAAACGAGGCAATGAAAGACTAGAAATACGACATAGTTGGATCGTGATGGTCGAAGTACTTACGAAGTAAAAGTTTTTACGTGGGCTTTTTTATCAAGATATTGTACAGCATGCAACCTTATGGTCATGTTTTTGGAATAGCGTGTGAACCAGATGTCTAGAACGTGTCCGCTTGCAGGGTGCTAAGGTAGAAACCATGTGATTGGAATCAGGAAAGTGCACATTATCAGCTGTGATGAAACTATTATTGTTATTTTTGTCTGTGCTGGCATTACTACTGCTATTTTTACCCTGGCGCTGTTGTCCTTGGTCATCAGAAGCAGATAAAGTACGATTCGTGTTTCGATCGATTAGGTTGAGATCACCGTCTTTGTCAAATCCCACGATGCTGACAGGAATCGAAGAAATGAAAGGAGACATTCCGATTTTGAATTGTGAACCTAGTGGATGCACTGTGGCCCCGGAAGCTGATTGAGGTCGCAAAGCGCATAAACCAGCTGATGTAAGCTCTGATCGGGTGTGAGAAACAGAAGTGGGTGAGGACAAACGGAGACCATTAGGTCGCATAGGCGAAACTTGTAGTCCGTGCGCTGTGGAAGATGCCTGATGACATTCAAGTGTGGATTCTGTAGAGTGCAGATTTGTCCATTCAGCTGTGGGAGGGTTTCGGAGTGGCAGAGGGCCGTCGTTAGGATGCCTTTGCTCTCGCTCCATATCGTACCCATGCATCATTTCGGAAGTCATGCTAAGGCGATCAGAAGGATCGGTGTTGTGGTGGATTGAACGATGACCTGAGAAAAGTGGACCGCTGATATTTAATGCCGCCGAACGGCGAGCAGCGATGGCGCGACGTCCAGCTGTATTTCCTTTTGTGAGTGAGGGGTCGTAGGACAATCCAGAGCGAAACTGAGTTGTTTTCCGCGATGAATTTATTGGCAAATCACTGCTAAGACCAGTGCTGATGGGGAGACTCTCTGAAATCGCTGTTAAGCTACGAACAGAAGCTGAAGCTGAAGCGCGTCCGGACGGATTTCCACCACTACTGCCACCAGCGACGGAACCACCGGTCCTACGGCCGTAATGGTATTGGAGTTCAAATGTGCCACGGACTACATCTAACATATGCCGGGAACCTCTGAGGCTAGTGGCCAGGGAGCTGAGGGAAAAATTTGAAGTGGTTAGTTGAGAGACTGGCATCGTACGGTCAACGCACGAATTTGATGGATTCATTGCTGATTGATTTAGAGCATATATAGATTCTGAGTCCATTGTTCGTAGTACCTCCGAATTCGGCAAAACTGTTGACGTGGTACGAACGTCTGAGGACTCTGAGCGCCTCCTTCGATTGTAACTTGACTCTATAGTTTTTGAGTAGGGTATAGGATGACTGACCTCTCCTGAACGTAGAACTTCATCGTCTTCCTCACGAATAGGAGTACAGTGTTCTCGTAGGCCCGTAGGCCCTGGCTGTGGCAGTAGAGCACCATTTATAGAGCTCAGGGTTGTACCGTTGGGAGCAACTCCCGAGCTGGGACTCCACGTATCACTGGCAGATGATGGTTCGGCACCATATAACAAAGGCGCAGAGCTACACCAATTATCAACCCTGTGGGCTGGGCTAAAACCACGATGGGGAGATCTGGTCAATGCGCATCGTTGGGGTGTGGAGATTTGATGTGTGGGTGAATGAGTTTCAGACCTTGGTAGTCGGTTATACTCTGTCATAGAGCTAGCAGTTGAACGGCGGCTATCGGCATTGTTGTTTGTTTTTGATCCAATGGCTTCACTGGTGTGAAAGCCCGAAGTCGATTCTCTAGGCAGATCTGGCATCCCGGCTTTCTGTCGAATACCTAGATAGTTTCCGCTTTCTAAGGTTTCCGGCAACCGATTGAAATGGTGGTCGCCCTGCTCAGGAAAAGATGACTCCGAACCAGAACGACTAGGCGCAGGCGCAAGTGTGTTCAATTGGTAAAAGTTGGATACGGCCAACATTAAACCCGGTGGCCCACTGCAACGTCGATCGCTTAGTTGGTTGCGGCCACTGACAAGGCTTTGAGAGGGCTGATATGGCGGTTTTCGTCTTGGTAGCAAGCCACCTGTTTGGTTGGGTTGTTCAACGGGTGACGAACAGACAGAGCGACGGCGAAATTCATTGAGAATACTCATATTGAAAGCCGTGTTCCAGCTCGTAGGTCGTGATGTGTAACCAGTGGATGTGAAAAATCTCCTTGTCCGTGTGGGACTGTGTGTCGTTGAGCGGACCCCCTGGCCGGTCCAGGAAAGGCGGGAACGGAGGCCCATCGATTGTTCATCTAAAGAGACGCGTTGGGAACGTGTGCGAAATGAAGTGCGTAAAGAATGCGTCCCGGTTGTGTACTCTGGAAATTTGTGCTTATTGTGCCGTGATGAATCGGATTCAAAGTCATTATCCAGCTTGTTCGACGCGAATGTCCCATCTTTATCCAATCCGCCAATACTACCGTTCCAGTCTTCTTCTGTTATGTGCTTCAATAACTGTGGACTACTCTTAACGGATATCAACGGCCTATGGTGGATGGCACCTCGGCGATAATGTGATTTACGACGAAGTTCCACTGGGTGTAAGACGCGGGCAGGAGGGGCTGAACCTATAGCGCTGCTACCACCAGTACTCCAATTGCTCAACGAAGCATCAGATTCAGCACCGTCAGAGACCTCCAGTCCTGAACCACTGGTTCTAGAACATGGTCTGGTCAAAGCAGCTGCGTTGGAAAGATGATCAGAAAAACTGTTGAAGCCATGCATTATAGTATTGCCAGCCTGTTCCGCCAGTAGATCAGATCGAACACAAGCCAAATTTGCGACGGTCATCAGTTCTTCCTCCTCTTCCTCCTCCATGAGGGTTTCGGATAAACAGGACTCAAACACCTTGTCGTCTGCGGTTACATTGTCAACAAGACCAGCCCGCTCATACTCCTCAGCCAGATACTGTCGGAAAGTGGAAATCATTGGGGACCTGTGATCCTCTTCCTCTTCTTCTTCCTCATCTTCTAGGATCATGCTGAATCGTCTGATACGCTCTTCTGTTGGTTGTGCAGGGACCTGATTGGCAGTCTGATTTACCGAGGAAACTACGCGAGTACCGGTAAGAACAGCCGAGTTCGTGTTAACCGATTTTCCAGACATCTCGTTGTACTGAGCGACCCAGGATTTCTCAGGTGGGCACGAGTTTTCCTGCAGTTGTTGTTGCTGCTGTCGCTGCAGTTTTTCACTCATCTGGGCCTGTCTCATTAGAAGCTTGTATTGTTCAACATAGTTGCGTTTCAGTTTACGCTCAGCTAACAAATAGTAGGTTGCTGCAATGTGATTGTACTCATTTCGGTCTAGAGTCGACTGAATCTCCTCTACTGTGGCCAACTGACCTTCAGACATCTTGGAAAGAATCTCCATATGATCCTCGAATGATAGACATTCACGGGATACAAGCGGGACAGAAAACATCTCGATGGGTAACTCATCCGACTCACACGGCTTCAACCAGTCTGCCAGCAAAACATCATCTAAATGGGCACGTTTCTCCGGTTCACGAACCAGCAACCGACTGATGAGACGTTTGCATTCTGGGGAAAGATAGTCGGGTATGGTGTAATCACAGTCCATAATTTTGGTTACTGTTTCACTGTCGGTAACCTCCTGAAAAGGTAATCGACCACAAACTAACATATATAAAATCACACCCAAAGACCAGATATCCACCTTTGGGGCATCATAGGGGTCACCAAGAAGAATTTCTGGTGCTGAGTACGCCAAGGAGCCGCAAGCAGTATCCAAATGCATTCCCGGCGTGAAACGATTACTGAAGCCAAAATCCGTGAGCTTTACCACACCAAGTTTTTCGAAGAAGACGACATTCTCGGGTTTGAGATCACGGTGAACAACATGCAATTTGTGACAATAAGCAATGGCTGTGACGATTTGGCGGAAATAACGCTTGGCCACTTTCTCGTGCAATCCGCACCCCTGTTTGGTGATGTAATCGTACAAGTCACCCCCATCACCGAGTTCCAGAATCAAGTACAACTTAGCCGGTGTGTCGATTACCTCGTACAGACGAACCACATTTGGGTGTTGGACTAATTTCATACATACAACTTCCTGGAAGAGGTGATCTTGTGCAACATCGTCAAGTTTGGTTTTATCAATGACCTTGACCGCAACTTTCTCCCCAGTGAAAACGTGACGAGCAAGTTTAACTACGGCATAGTGACCCCGCCCAATCGTGTGCTGTAGATCGTAGAGACCAGCGATTTTCGTGTCATTGTCCGGAGTGTAGAACACGACCCGGTCAGACAAAGCCTGAAAAGTGAAACAAAAGAAACCAGTGAATTACATGATAAGAATAATAACAATAATAATACCAATAAAAACGCAATCAGAAAGTGCACGGAGCACTTCCATGGGCGACAATGTTAGCAAACACAGAAATTTTACCATCAGCCTCCGTTACCGCTGTCAAACACAGGTGTCGATATGTAAGAGCAAAAGTTACGGCTTCGATAGAAGACCAGAGTAAAGCCGCAGCAAATGATAAGGCTGTACAGTATATTTTCGGGCGCTACTGACACCGATGGCTTCGATAAGGTCGGAGATCGGAAGATAACTCAAGCTCAAATAATCCTCTCAGAGCAATCGTCCACTAAAGCCCGGCGGTAATAAACAGTCCATCGAGAGTATAGCTATCCTGTTTAAAACTGTGTTAAGGCGTGAAGTTAAAAAGACGGAATACTATTCAGTTTAGCTCAGTTTGACAACGTGAACCGTGGTTCGACTATCTGAGCCACGTGACACAAGAAAGGATCGCAGATGAAGAAGCAAGCAACGTAGTTAGTGCAGCTAAATCAGTCATTAAGTTGACAAGTAGTTGATTCATTGCCCAAGGCCACTAATTGCACTTAAGCGTTGCCAATCAGAGATATATCATACCATATCAATCATGCAGTGCTTTGAAGTTGGTCAGAAGGAACTAATCTTGTTCGGTCTTCTACAAACAGCGACCAAGCTTTACAGTCCTAAAATAACGCCTGACGCATTGCGGTGTGATGGGTCTTGCGCCCCACCGAAACGCTACCATCACGTGGATCCAGAAAGCGCCTGAGTGCGGAGTTTAGCGATTTTAACACTCACCTCATCAACAATGTTGCTGTCCGAAGCAGAACAACTAAACGGTTCGGAAGCGAGAGCTACGTTTGGCAGAGTACTCATTCAGTCTTGTTACAGTACTCTGAAGGCACAAAATATATGCGGACCAGCATTGACGACATTATTGAGGTTATCAAGTGTGTTTCGCATGTGGATGAACCATGAACCTGGCAGTGCGATATCATCCGCACACCTAAGGTCTTCAAAACCGCTCACAGTAAGGTGTTTGACACCGATGTCAGTAGACCTGGCAACGGTTTGCGCTACAAGTGATTCAATTACGAATTGAATAGGGCGGGTGGTAAAGGACATTCTCAAGGAAAAACCACGTCTGATGATGAACACAGAGAAGTCTCCACAAACTGACGCTTCTATAAGTGTTAGAGTAAAACGATATAGAATTGATGCACAGGATGTACCAGAGGAAACATGGTAACAGAATTAAATGGAAAAATTATAAATAAACAAGGAAAAAACAGCAATTCCCCGTGAGAATACCGTCAAAAAGCAGCATGTCAATCTGGGTCAAACGCTGATTTTCAGTTTAGGGCAATACTTGTTAGCCTAAACGTGTGTGACGGTGTTCGAGAAGTCACAGGAACTCCACGGAGATTTGACTGGCTTTCACGATTGTGCTGTTCGCGTGCGTTAACCAGCATGTGAGTGGCGACACTCCTCAACAGTTTAAAACCGACGATGACTACCCTCATGTCTGAGTAGGTACATCTACAAGAATAACAGGTCAACTGGGGAAATGAGTACAGCAGAGTGGGTATGTTTTCATAAAATACGAGAGGGATAGCGAGAAGACGAATAATTCGTCGCGCGTGTCATAGGACATGTGATCAATGTGCGACAAAGTTTTTAACCACGGATAAGCAGTCACGCGCTTGATTTCCAGGAAGTGGAAACTACTAAGGCAGCATTGTGTAGGCTTTAGGTTCGAGGACTTCCAGTTGTTTTCACTTTAACATGATTAGGTTGAAAGTAGTTTCTGAAGCGAACTAAAAAACCGCAAAAATCGGTGTACGAAAACATAAAGTAATTGCCGAGGGCCACGAGCATCAACGTCATCGTAAGACCTGGTTCATTAATAGTACAGATATGAACAGCCGAACGTTCAAAGTCATCCTAGTAGGGGGTCCCACACTTTGGAAACATTGCTTGTGACTGCTTTCGCTTCTAAGATAGCAGAATTAACATCCGTGGACGCAAAAGATGAACTGAGGATCCACTAGAACGACGATTGTCATTCAGTTTCAAGATATTAACTCCGGAGTATACTATAAAAACAGCAAAACCAAATTTCTATCGACGTAAGATAACTATTGATAGCGTCGCTTAAAACTCTTTTCGCTCATTACCAGATCCGCTCTTTTGGGGGTTCATCAGGTAAGCGTAGTCCACAAGTTTCCTTATGTTCAACTTGAACGGTAAGTTGTATGCAAAGGCGAAATACACTGGTTTGCAAACTAATTTGATGTTACCGGAATTAAATTCAAGTAGAAACTTTCGTCTATCTTCTGCGCAAAGAACATCTCGTGATTCAAGTAGCATGATATCCGAGAAAAAACCAAGTAATTCTTATTGATACGACAAGACAATTCCTCAACCACATCGAAAATTCATGCACAAACAAGAGTGAAAGCTAGCACACGTGGACCAAACTGTTACTTACTCACTTACTGATAGACCCACTTCTCTACTCACTAAATTCCTTGTTTTTTGTTTACTTTAAAGCGACTAGTTCCCGAGAGAGGAATAGTTGGCTTCGGAAATGCCACTGATACACGCTTTTCAAGAGAAAATGATGGCTCCTACTGCAAACTACGCCAGGTCGGTACCTAAGGTACACAATCCTATGTATAAAAGGTTGCAGGGCGACCTCCCTCTGGTCGTCCCAAGGTTTAAGTCACCGGCTAAAAAAGAATCACTCGTTGAGTTTGGGGTTGCTTAGATGGATTATTACCACATAGGTGCAGCAATGTAAACGGTCAACTGCTCCCCTCCTTTCGCATCAAATGTGTTTGCCTAACAACCACGCAATGGACGTACATAAATATAAATGGGACCCTCATCTCAATGAAGGCCGCTAGATTACAAGGAATGCCAGATCCGACAGTCAATTGTATACCCTGCAGGGCCTCCAGGCTGGAGGTGCAAACATATAAGGCGGGTTATTCCTTAAAAGCTTGTACAACTATGGCATTATGCCGCTACTCATCCACTACCAAAGGTTGAAGGCCCTACTCGTCCTCCCGTCCACCTCTGGGCACCCGGACTGTACCATACCCCGCGCATAATCATGAAGTCCAAAACCAAAATTAACATCGGACCATATCGGCGGTAGCATGTTATCATCAGCCGGATCAACTCGGGTATCCTATGGGGAGCGGTGGATAATAGATAATCATTCGGCTGTGACACCCTTTCGGTGCCTAGCAGCCATGCCACCAGAAGGAAGCACGAGGGCTTGGATACTGCCAGGTTGCCCAAGCCTAGACTGGGGAAGTCGAGATACAGAGGTCGGGTTCGAACCATGGACCTTCCAGGCAGTAAATTCACGCTCTAACCACCGATTCATCTCGCCCCCAGTGGCGAGGGGCGGATAAGCAAACATACGTGCCACTGGTGACACCTTCCTTATTACACTTACAACATTACCCCTCAGACTTCTTTCCTATCTCACCCCATTGTGAATACTGTCTTCGCAAGTCCCAGAAGAAGGACTGACAGCCGAGTTCACCTTGCAACAGCCTTGGCAGCAACTTCTGCACATCGTCTTCAGGAATGCAACATCAGTGATGACACAAATGCTTCACTGCCGCAAAACCACAGTTTACTTAATTAGCTTTAAAGCTCTAAACAAAAATCGGACGGGGAAGCGATCGAGTGCTAGCTTACAGCAAGAATCCTGAGACGTTACACCTCTAAGCGCTAAACCAGACAACTAGAGAAGAAACCGACGGCGCGAACGCCACTGACATTGACTAACTGTTGTTTCTTGCAACGTCTCCAGCCAAGCACACCGACGGTCACGAGAACCCCACTCTGGTAGGCGGACCACATCAACAAAACCCAAATTCCCCATAATCTCTTTCAAACACTTCTGTAGAAGAACTATAGAAGACGGTTCTGGTAAATTCGTCTAACACCCGGATCTGCCAGTCTTTCGTTTACCAAGCGATTTGTTCGCATCTTATACGGCCCCGGAAAACGTAGGGAGAAGCAACTCCGGACGAGTGCGTGGTCAGAATCCACAAATGTGTTCCAAAACGACCGGCAGTCAGTTATTGATCCGCGCCATCGATAACTGATGGCAATATGATCGATTTGAGTTTGTGGCCGGCATGCTGTTGAAGGACACTATGTGGCCAGATGACTTCGGCTATTTCGGAAGTTAGTACTGCATAAAAACAGCCTGAGGTCAGCACACAACTGAAGCAGTCCTTCACCATTGTCCGTACGTACCGAGTCCAATCCATGTCGACCACCTAATTGAGTCTCAGATATGCTAAGCCTGCCAACTTGAGCATTCATATCTTCGGCAACCACCAGGATACATGAGCTTTTAGCTCCCTGCAATAGGGCATTCAGGGCGTCGTAAAACCTGTCTTTGACAGCGTCGGAGCTACAGTTAGTTGGGGCGTAAGCAGACGCGATAAACATACATCGATCAACTTCGCGCTTGTGAGACTCCTTCACAGACGTTGCCAGACTAACCGCACAGAGGCGACTACCAACAGCTATCCAGCCAAGCAAGGATACTTCCGCCCGGTGACTTAGGACGGTAGCAACCCCTGCACATCCTGCCCCAGCAGCCTCTAGATAGCCAGAGGTGCGTAGCCGGGAACGGGTGGAGAGTGATGAGGCAGTTATTTCATCACTGTGTTTTCATCTTGAATTCTTGCTTTTGATACACAGCACACATCAATGTCATGCGAGTCGTGTAAGGGGAAGAGCAGCTTGTTGTCCTGCTTGCTTCAGAGTGCGGACATTAAAAGCAGCCAGATGAACTGGGAGTCGAGGCTTGATAATTAATTTCGAGATACCTGAGGATGTCGGCGCCATGTGACGAGCAGATGCTGCACGCAAAACCGATGCAAGACGAACGGAGTCATCAGTCCTAAGTGTTGGGCCTACATGGTGAGAGTTATTAATGGGCCGGGGAGAGGGTGAAGAAAAAGTATGTGAAGCAGGAAGAAGGGAGGCGTCAGGAGTAGCCTGTTTTCCCTTACCCACCCCGCTGTATGCAGCGATAAGGCGACCCGGCTGATGGTACCACGCAACGGCCGATGTGGCATGAGTTTATCGTTAGACGTAGGCATCTTAGCTGTACGTGGGCTGGGATGCTGTCAGGGTGCACACAATTAGAAAGTAGGACGATTAGGGTTCTCAACCAAATCCTTTGGCTCGAAAGCCTAACCGCAAGGCAGCGGTGTTTGGCAGGAAATGCAAATGCCATTTCTACGGAACAAGTCACCACATGTTCCAACCCCCAACCTGGAGGGCCAGGAGACTGTGTTAGTCAGACCTCTAACGATTGACCTACCTGGTATGAGAGACCATGTGAGTGTCACGGGGACACCTCTCAGTAGAGCTCAATGGGTCGCTGAGGTGCGCAAACTGTCGCACCACGGTAAGGTCCACTCTCTTCGTGACGGCACCCAACGAACGCAAGTGGCGAAAACGCGGCAGAAGCATTGTCATGTGGGTGGGAATTCTGCCCAAACTTAAGTCAAATTGTTGATTGCTTGTTTTACCAGTGACAATAAAGAGCCGATGTGACAGTTTTCTTGTTACAGTACGTCAGGGTTACTACACATTGGCATGCCTCGGATTGAGGTACTGATTCGCGAAGACAGTAGTTATAAAGGCGACTGACTTGACGGGTGAGAATTTCGTGCGTCATTGTCAGGGTGTGAAATGATCGTCCCTGGGGAGCTTTCATCAGCAGATGTACATCATCATCATCATCATCGACAGCATGACATCAGTGTTCAACACCGATGCTTCACTGCCGTACAACCATGATTTATTTGAAAGCCTTATTGTGAAGGAAAGAATAAAGGTGGACGGGGAAGGGACTTAGTGCTAGCTTACTACAAACATTCCGAAGTGCCTACGCCTCCAGTCAATCATTCAGGCAAAGAGGGCTGTGCAAAAGAGACAGCCCACCGGTATACAAAGTATATAGCGTAACATAATGAATGTGGCCATATGGTCTATGGTGTGAGTCATTGATCCTGAAGATCACCGGATATCTCCAACAGATATGCGCGACGCTTTGGATGTATGTGGTTATCCAGCAAGTACGACGTTTGGGTTTGGTTCCGCCTAGTCTTGCAGCAACACCTTAAACCCACCAGATGTGAAGCGCATGCCGAATCACGCAGTATAGTTATTTAGGTTATTTAAAGTGGTTTGAATTTCTTAAGTCTAATGCAAGGAGAGATCGCCAGTGTAAACAAAATCTGTGCGCGAACACCCCGCGAATGTTCCGACCATCGAAGTGTTTGAAACAGGTAGATAGGTAGACTTGATAGGTAAACTTGAGCAACGCATAAATTACGAAAAAAGAGCACTCTTGCTTGGCACTACTGAATGTGGCGAAGCTACTGACCGGAAGGTCTGCGGTTCGAACCCAACCCTGGCTTTCCGACTGCCAATGACTAAGCTTGGGGAACTTCGCAGTATCTCAGACCTAGCATCTTCTTCGAGTTGCAAGGCAGCTATGCACCGAAAGGATGCCGCAGCTTAACGAATATTATTAAAGTGGGAGCCGTGACCATATTCAACTGTCTACAGTGGCTGGGAGATGTTTTTCGAAAGGGGACAGGCTTCTACACGGCCAAATTAATAGGAAGAAAAGGATCAACGTCAAGCAAAACGGTCGGTATCTGGATAGGTTGACTGAGTTTTACAGCTACCAACCTCCACACCTAGGGCAACCTGACAGTATCTTAGCCCCCATGTTTCCTTCGGGTGAGACGGCATCTTTGCACCGGAATGGTCTTACGATTGTATGAACGATTGTGTGAACGATTGCACTATTTCACTGCGGCCATATTTGCGTCGGAGTTCAACACTAGACTCCGATCACGGCATTGTGGGGCACAGGCATCTATTCGCTTCCCCTAACCTACAAGTCGCTTGATGCAAAGTCATCCATTCCACCACCTACAAAGCACCCCTGTAGCTCAACAGTACGAGCTGAGTTGGCTGCAAAGCTTGCAGAAATCAACGGGTACGACGGTTATATTGATTTGGATAGCGACTTGTTGTATCCTAACACGGTTAGAGAGTGGCCAAAGAAGCTATGCTCACAGTCTTTGGTATTGTCTGCTCGAGGTAGGTCGCACACCCCGATGAACACTGGATCTCGTCACAATGAGTAGCTCTGACTGAAGTCAAGAAAATCATACCAGCAACAAAAGACTGATGGCCCCCTGACAGACCCCTCAAATGCCGAATAATGAAGAGCCTAAGAAATGACAGAGGGTTAGTGAATTGCAAAAGCCCGTCATCATGATCATCATCATCGACAGCATGACATTAGTGTTCAATACTGATGCTTCGCTGCCACGCAACCATAAGTTACTTGAAAGACTCATTGTAAAGGAAAGGATAAAAGGAAAAGTGCTGGCGTGCTTTCACTATTCCAAACCACCAGACACTCGTCCAGGCAAGCTGGATAGAAACTGAAAACAAGGCCACTGAAGTCAATGATTAGTCATACTCACACCTTCTCCAACCATGTACAGAGGGGATCACGCGGACACCATTCTGGAAGGCGAGTCAAGCCGACAGCGCCCAGACATTACGTAATCTCTTTCATAGCCCTCTTCCAGGTAAAAGGTTGACCACCTCTCTGCTTTCGTCACTCGGAATTGGGCACGAAAAACAGCAATCTATTCTACAAACGGTGGTTCTGCATGCGCAATGCATGGCTTAACTACCACAGCTTCTGGCGCGAGACATACTCTTCGGTTAAAGTCCCCGTTGCACGACCGAATGCTAGCTTTCTAGTTGACTCATGGCGGATTCGCCGACACCAGCCTACAGAACGGTTATGAAAGACCTGAAGAAGTTTCACTTCCGCTGTTCGCAGATGCCACGTCTCAGCCGTCCGCAGTGTACCCCGATACACATCTCATGTGATTCAGAGATGTCCTGCTATCATTATAGTCATCATCATTGACAGTAACACCGAATGAGAACACTGGTGCTTCACTACCGTACCCTGCCGTCGTGTCTTAAATTAGCAAACGTGAGCCGAGCCTTGGCAGTTCGGGTGTTGGCCTCGTCTGTCACACTACAGTCGGAACTAATACAGATTCCAAGATATGTAAAATGCCCCACAACTTCAAGTTTGTGAGCGTCAGGATTGAGAGTAGCGTGTTCATTGACCGCATGTCCAGGAGAACGACCTTACACTTTGTGGAGGCAAAGTGCATACCAAAGGATGGGATGACTTTGGTCATCATCATCATCATCATCGACAACATTCAACACCGATGTTTCACTGCCGTACAACCATGATTTATTTGAAGGCCTTATTGCGAAGGAAAGAATAAAGGTGGACGGGGAAGGGACTTGGTGCTAGCTTACTACAATGGCTCAGTGGTTAGAGTGCGAATTTACTGACAGGAAGGTCAGGGGTTCGAACCCGGCCTCTGCCTCTCGACTTTTCCTGTCTAGGTTTGGGCAACCTGACAGTATCCCAGCCCTCGTGCTTCCTTCTGGTGGCGTGGCAGTTAGGCACCGGAAGGGTGTTACAGCTGAACGATTTTTCATCTTTTACTACAATCATTCCGAGGTGCCTACGCCTCCAG
>SJOL01007411.1:7518-18779 GCA_004794785.1 Opisthorchis felineus | reverse complement strand
GTAGAGACTCACTGGTGTCGCTGTTGTGGAGCCGGGCATAATAGTTCCTTGGAAGAGTAAGGTGGTGCCAACACACGAGCCAGAACGCGAGCTGTATAGTAAATTATTGGTTTTTGTTGGGAGCACAGACTGAAAATCCACCGAAATGGTTAAATTCGAACGACAGGTTCGGCAGTTTGGACTGAACAGATCATGCAGACAGCTGGGGCCAGTGAGGAGCTTATTCGTATTTGCAGTTAATAGAACGTGTGGGCGGGAGGGTACAGTCTGGAGGGGGCTTACACACCTCCACGGCCATTCTGATGCCCGCAGAGTTTCTCACCCCACGTTGGGCATTGGACAGAGTTTCAACTAACACAACCTCCTTGACCTTCAGGCCGATTGCTGGAATGTGCATGGAGAATTAGCTTACTAATGGCACTTGTACCTGTACTATTTCTGTGGCGCGCCTGATCACCACGAGGTTCCCGCTCACCATCTACACCACCCCTATAAGTGACCAAAAATGCCCATGATTCTGCACCGGAAAGACTCACACTGTGTTCATCCTTCTGACCAACCCGAAGACCGACTTTCATGGGATGCACATCACTCATTCAGCCGCACCAAACACGGCGTTGGTTTTTGGGCCACCCAGCAACCAAATTATATCAGTGCAGTGATGGTACGGCACTCTGTCACCCAGTGTGATCACACACTCACAACTATTCACTTCATGCACTTAACTACGTCCGCTCGTTTTTCGATTCCTTACTTGTGGATACGAGCAAAGTGCTGACCTTGGCCCAACCGCCAATGAGGCAACTCCTGATATGCTGCGCCCTTCTTTCGTATTTAGCCATCTCGGTGTTCCACTGCGAATATCTCCGCTTCGCCACCACTGTTGACGTCCTACATGACCTTCCGCTAGTAACTGGACTGCTTCTTCACCCACCATCAGCAGTCTTCTCCCCTTTTAGTTGAACGTGTTCAAATTTTTACCACTGAAATGTCATGCCAACCCGGCGTCCTTGTCGTGGCGCTTTTCCACAATTTACAAACTCACATCACGTGGTAAACAAGTTCTCCGGGCTTTGCATCCCCTTACGTTTTGCTGTTGCTTACCGTAGTCAGGTCATAACCATTTGACGGTGCTATAATCAGCATATTGCGAACAATTAGAGAACTAAACCGATTACTAATATTACTGCTATTAGTACCGCCATTATCACCCAAAATTGTCCACCAAAGAGAATCCTCCGCAGCGCCTTCAAAATTGTGCAAATTGGTTGGTGCCGCTTGGCAAGTGTTTGTTAAACAGGTTACGAAATGTTTTGGTGTTGTTGGTACCGTCCACCTTCCAGGATAGAGACTCTGTGACCCCTTGTGCACTTGATCGTGTACGCTGCGTACAACGGCCAACAGGTTCCAGTGACGTGCACACCTCCACTTTCTTTGCAGGCTGTCCGATTGAGAGTTTGCCTGACTATAGCACCTCAGAGTGCCTGCTTTGTGCCATCACCAGGTTAATTTCACACTCACTGGTTTTCCTTTTTCACTTTGGGCCATTTGCATTCGAACATGAGGACGCTGATGTTATCCCACATGAGTGATGATGATGTCTGCAATTGCTCCAGTTATTGCAAATCCCTTGAGGTACAGGACCGTTCTGCCGGTCTTCTGTATTCTAGAATTAAGTGCGAGTGTGAGGCGAATAAGTCCGGGAGGTGCTCCATGAATACGTACATAAGATGGCATGCTGGCAGCTTTTCACTGGATGGGACGATTAAAGAAGTAGCGTCAATATTAACTTTCCCGTAATTGTGTCTGGGAATAGACCTAACGCATAATATCCGGCTGACCAATGCGTATGCCAAACTTCTACTACCAGTCGCGGAGACCATGCATTTTCTCAGTATCGCCCTCGCCATAACGATAGCCATGTGGGACAGTTAGTCAGCCATACTGATTGATGAGCGCAACCAATGCCAAAGACACCTGCCATTTAGCATTGAGCAAATGAAGGGTTACTGCGCGTCACTGCTGTTACAATGGACAAGTCTATGTTGACTTTGCTCTTCGGCTGTTTTCTGAAGTGTCACAGTTGTTCGGACCACTGGGAAACCTAAATGTCGAACTTGTCTTCAATGAAATAAGCAGAGGCTTACTCGAAAATGTGATATAAGGGTACTCTTTACTTTTTAGCTTCCATACTGAGCTGGGCATCTCGCCAGATTCAGTAAGTTACTACATGCAATCCAAATACGTTTGTTGACACTGGTGGAGGCGCCTGAGCGTCGTCTAGCAACCAACGATAAATATGGATGCCACCTTTTAATTGCCACAGGTTCCCACAGAGAACTTATAGCAGCAGCCTTTTTCCCTCTTTGCCGGCCCGCGCTAGGAGCAAAACATCCATGTGGGTGTGATACACAGCATAAGTTTTTGATGCAGCATTTGTGGTACCAGCGTGGCTTGCCATGAGGCAAACAAAATAATCCCAGGTTCCTAAGCCCCTAGACAGCAATTGTCTTTCAGACAATGTGGTGATTTTCGGGCGTGACGTCACTATCTGTATGGCTTTATTGCGCCACTCAAACGTGATCCATTTTATACACGGATCTTTGCTGAGTGTAGCTTACTTTAAAGTAAAAAACAATCTTCTGTGTTTATTCCGCTTGTGGATCAACGGAAATCAGCGGTTATTTTCCCCAGTTGGTTGACCCATCATGGTCCGCACGATCTACGCCTGCTTGTTATAGCTTCAGTTTGTTTTCCTGTTGCTCGTTCCCGGGTTTTTGCTCCCTCCCAACGTTTGCTTAGCCACTAGTTACTAATGTCAAGATTTAGTTTCCAGTCCGTCTTATCTTGCAATCTCTTGTCAGCACCACCTTTTTTGACTGCCTTCTCCAATAGAAACGCAGGTCGCCCGGTGTCCGAACACGGAACCCCGCAAGTGGCAGATGTGCGCCCTACTAGCCGCGCCAAAGTGAAATCCCGGGATGCCGTATCTCATTATTAATTTTGTATCGCATTTTGACCGTGCTTGTTTTGGTTTTGGTCTCAGTCGGGCCCAGGCGCGCAGGCTACTTTGTTACACTGTCAGCAGAATGAAGCAGCTGTTCACATATTTTTCAGACGAGTCCCTTTACCCCGAACATACTGGCTGTCTTTTGTGCCGTCATCTCCGCTTACGGCCCACTTACTGCTGGGCTGACGTGTATTTGTATATCGTTTGATGTTCACCGGTTGACACTTTCAGTAGGCCCCGCTAACTTGCTTCCACTTTCCCTGTTCCTTACGATTGCTCTATTGTTATTCGTTCGCTCTGCTCAATTCTTGAAGTTCATTGACCGGCTCGCTCATAGAAACGGCTCTCAATACAGCATCTACCGCCCCTCATCCGTCTGCTCCTATTGCCTACTGGATACGAATTTTCCACTCTGGATATTTGCAGTCATCCAGCAAGCTCCTCAATCTCCCGGGTCTTACACTCAGTTTAGAACAGAACTTTTGGACCGAAAAGTATTGTGTCGTAGTAGTACACAGAGGGCGCATCTGAAGCAACCAGCTCTCATTCTTTTCTCCGCTCGCCACAACGCTATGAAATACAGGCGAAGAACAAATGTACCTTTGTCTATTAAAAAACGGGTGGTGTAGCCCGTAGGTACTCGAGACGCACATGGTTTACGTCGACGTGCAAAAAATTTCAACTTCATCTCAGTTGAGTTTGCACCGTGCCAAGTCCAATTCATAGCCAAACACCACGAGCACACCACTCTCTCCTGCTCTTTGGAGTAGTCACATGGGAATAAAATATGCCGGCCTTAAAATTTCCGAAGTCGTAGCATTCACAGCTGGCATTTACTGGCTTTTTCTCAACACACACAACCCGTTACCTGTAGCTAACAGCAGCGACTCATCGACTGGTGACCCATATTCCTACGTTCCCTCAAAAATTGTTGCACTCTTCAGTCCAAGCATCGACGTCCGGCTGTCCTTGTCCACCATCTCGGAAGTTCTATTCCCATTGCTGCTATTCTGTCCGCTGTCCATTATCACACTGACCGCTCTTCTGTGCAACGCAGCCTTCTGACGGGACTCTAAGAAAACCAAAACAACCAACATCCGCTCTCTACTTTGCACTGTGCTTGACCGTAACAAATGAGACAACGGCTAGCCTCCTTGCTGTGTCGGCTGACACCCCACCTTGCCAGTGTACACCCAACTACTCTATCGCCCTGGCCTTAATCCTGATCAACTGACGCCCAGTGAAAAACACGAGACACCCTTTTACCATCCATGTTGGTCGCTTCCAGCGCTGTCCAATTAAGTTCCATACTTGCCAAGCAAAATCACACTTATACCTCTTGTAATACACTGGCATTATCTTCGTAGGATTAGCCCGTTCTTGATTGTTCGGTCACTTAAGATAACTCTGCTCTTGTCTATTCTCGTTTAACGACTTGCTTTCACCCCCTAACTAATAAACTTTAGGTTTTTCTCCGCTGATGAGCACCACGCCACCTGATGCATTCCCAGGTTCACCAGGTTCTAGTGATCTCACCCCATTCCGTCCTCTTCTGTGGCCTCGATCTTCGACAGCAGCTGCTCGGAACGCCCCGTGGGGTCCTCCGTTTGGTCTCTGCTTAATATTCACACGGACCTCCCATTGAACCAAAACTACTCGTGATTCTTCACCGGCTTGAGTTCACCTGTGTTGACCCCTCTAGCTAATCCAATGCTCACTGCCCATAGAAATGCGGATACCCCGTTCAACCGCCCCGTGCATCACTTCTGTTACGGGGCCGTACAGAAATTGAAGTAAATCAGTGAACCGATGGCGCGGCACTGCCGTACCCGGCTCGATGTCACAACCACAACATACTCTGAACAGTCCTCCCACCCGCCTTGACCTCCACGTGCGGTTACGACAAAAATGCATACCTGATCCAAACCGCCGCTGAGGAGGGTTCGTCCTAGTCTGCTGGACGCTTTCGCTGTTTCAGATGGGTGCCACGACTTGCCATTACCGTAGCTGTGCGTCTCCTGAGGGAGAGTGCAGGTGAACTACAACCTCGGTAGGCCAGACATTCGCTCAACTGCATCCTCCTCCAAACAACAAACTCATTTCATGCCACAGAATTTGACTTTATAGGTGGTCCTTTCTGCCGCATCGGTTGGCAGATCCACAGGTAAGGTGATCGAGTGAGAAAGCGCCATAAGGAATAGTTTATGGGGGAAGTTCTTGCTGCATAGGAAGAAACGTCCCTCGGAATACCGAAGGCGAGCGTATGCAAGATATTTACATCGCCTTCAAATGGACAGTTACCTCATGAAGGATAACGAGCTAGCTAGCAGTGATGTGTTACACGAATCAGGTATCCACCTAACAGAGTAGACGGAATTTATGACAAGACCGATGTGACTGTTAACCAATGGGGAGGAACCAAATTTTCCGGCATTTGAAACATTTCAGAAAATGGCTCAAAAGCCTCCAAGGCTGATGCCCCTATGCATCCGGCCGCACCAAAAAGCAAACTTCAGGCCAACCCCTCAACAACTGAAACTAGAAACCTGAGACCGATAGCGTCTTAAGCATCGACTAATGTTGCTGCACCAACCAGCTTCACATACCATCCCTCAATACTTATCACACTCCCACCAAATACACTCAACAGCCGTTCCCCTTCCTCATATGTGTTGAAACACTGTTGTTGCTCGGTAAGCCTGCTGGTTCGCCTAGGCCACATCGCATCCACCCCGAGATCATCAAGGTAGTGTATTTTTGCTCCCACAATTTTCTGTTTTTGTTTTCAAGTTTCGCCAACAGACCTACCTGCTTTAAGAAAGAGGTGGTTTTTTACTTCAAAAGTGGATCCCACAAAGTCTAGCAGGGTACTGGATGCACCAAGAACGACCGTAGCAGGAAGGATATTCCACGCATAAACTACACAAAATGAGAAATATTGTTGCCCAGCAAAAGTGCGCGTTCTTGGGTTGAGAGTCTTCTTATCCTGTCCACGCCGTGTGATAGTTCGGTCTGCGGTGAAGAACTTCTCGACCAAACCTTGCTCAAACAGGGTATTGATAAGTACTAGGTCTCTTCAAAGGTGACAATATTCTACGGAAAAGAGTGGAAGCACCCCAGTTTCACCCCTGTTCTCTCCGGTACCCCAATCACGGTTGGTGACAAGCAAAAGATGAACGGCATTAGCCTTGATATTTCGAGGGTATTCGACGTGGTCTCTTATGACAATCGTGGATAGTTGTGATGGCTTAGATATTTCTGGTCCATTATCTGACTTATAGACTCGTTCATTCTCAATCGATGCACTGCGGTAAGGTCCTGTGAGGAAGTTTCGTCACAGTACCATGCGACCTGTGGGACCCCTCTCTCTCATGATCCCGACCGGCGCGCTTTTTGCTAACTGGCTCCAAGTATGACTTAGAGAACATCAATGCATCTAATTGGTGAAGAACGCCTGTCACTGTTGGTCCGGACAGACAATCGCAAGACTGCCACACATATTAATAGTAATGTTTATCCCAAACTAGTGGGTAGCATACCTTCAGGCATTATCATAAAGTTACAATCAGAATAAGTGCATGATTGGTGGGGTACCGGGAATTTCGTGGAAAAGGGGTGGCTACATTGACAGTGGGCATTACCCGAAGTAGACGTGGTCACGCCTGAGGTGGCATGGGTGGAGAACCGAAAGCACAAGGGCTCATTCTTTCTTATGGGTAACATATCAGATGAGACAAGATACTGTCGTTAAGAGTTGAAAGTGGCGGGCCAAAACAATACGAGAGAGGGCAGAGCAAGAGGCTTCCTGCCTGGCACGTGATAAAAATAATTTAAAAAACTTCAATCTGCAGAAAAAGTGGAGTCAGAATAACGGGTCAGGAGAGGCAGCAGAACTGGCACGATCTGACCGGCCGATTTGAAGTAAAGCCTAAAATCGTTACCGGGGCATCGTAGCCTTGGGCTGTTGGGCGCATGGCCAGTCACCAAAAGCGTAAGCGAGGGAAAATGCGGTACGGATAAATGGTAGTAGGAAACTCAGAATCACAGTGTGCAGTGAAACTGGAGGGACTCACTGGTGTTGCTGCTGGAGCGGGGTCGGGTGTAAAAGGTTCCTTGGGAGAAGGAGTTCACGCAAACGCACAAGAAGGAAGGCGAACTGCGCGGAAAATGACTGTCTTGGTGAGGAGTACAAAGCAAAAGACACCGAGATGTTTAGATCCAATGGAAGGTTCAGCAGATTGGAATGGACGCCTCCCGGGGGCGGCTGGGATCAGATGAAGATTTTATTGTGGTTGTAGGTAAGGGGACGAGTAGGTGAGAGGGCGCAGTCAAAGTAGGAAATGAACAATTGCGGCTTTGCTATCAAACTGGGTATGGCAGCGCATGCCGTCAATGCACTGAGATACTTCAGTTTCTGGACAGCCCCGCAATGGACGTCGTGATTGAGGTAGTTGGGCTGGGATGTCCAGATACCTACGAAGATTTCAAGGCGGTGAGTAGAGTCACACCTTACCCGTTCCAAGTTATGGAAACAAGCGAAACAGGAATGACAAGAACGGGGCAAAATGAGTTTACCAGGCTTGTGCGGACAGATGGAGCAATCTGGAGCATTTTGGCCGAGGTTGCTTGGAAATGACGCCAGGATCCGGTCGCTGTGTCAAAAGTCAGATGGCACTTGACGGTTAGGTGTACACTTACGTTACCGGATGCCTGAATGGAACCAGGTAAGGTTCTCTTCCTCGCTGATTTCATGGTCGTCTCTCAGCGGTCAGCTGAAGTTAGAGTAAGCGATTATTGGCAGAACAGCTATCGCTCACTCAAACTTTACAAGACTGAACTGGACTTTCAGTGAAACAGCTCGTGCCTTCATCGTATTTTTGCTATCCCCGCCAGACCCTTCGAAGGCCTGGGTTCCACATCAATTCCAACCTATACCTTCGCTGATACGCCTTTGTTTCCTGTAAAAAGCAATCAAAATGGCGCTCCACTCCGTGCATCTACGCGAGTTTAATGCCTCCTGTTTTTCCTATGTCCATCTATACCCGGAACACTACAGTTTGTTATGGCTTCCGTGCGAGAATGTCACGTGGAATATCTAGCTGAGGGCGACACAACCCATCCCTTCAACCAGTAGCCTATCCCAAACACAGTTGCTTTTTCCTGGCCTATTTCCATTCAGGCGCTAGCACCCGCATCGTAACTTTGTTCGCATTTTCCATCTATTTCAAACGCAACTGCCTAGGAGCCTCCACTCTCGCACAGCTTCAAACAACGGGACCACCCTTTATTCAGCGTTTGGAGCTATTCTCATGAAGGAACCTTTCTGCAGTGAGTCCATTCCAAAATTGTCCCTCCAAATCTGTCTTATTCGTCCCCTCCATCTACGGTTTCAAACGAACGATTGATTGAGTCCTCCATCTCCATTCCTTCTCAGTGACTAAGCTTGCCATCCGATCCCAGTCTTCCACTATACATCTGAAGTTATCTCACTTTAATATGTGGTTCCATGCCACGTAGATATTCTGCATAGACGTACATGTTCAACGTTGTCCAGATAACATACATTCATATATATATATATATATACATATATATATGGTTTCCGCATAATTTTCTGCCCGTCGCCGCAAGTCGTGAGGCCCATAACTCTGACTTTCAGCCGTCATGCGAGGCTACTTCCAGATCCGATTTTAGACGGTTTTAGCCCACTAGCCTTTTCTTCCGTTTTTGCTTGAGTACATCGCACTCTGGAATGTTACCACGTAAGATTTTACAGTAGTTTAATGTCTTCCAGGTCGACGCGTCAGTGGACGAACTCAGTGTGACAAGGCAGACGCTAGAATAACTCCGCCGTCGTTAGTGTCTTTTCTTCATGGAATTTGAGCCCAACTGGGAAAATTCTAGCAAGGAATGAGCACATGTTGAGCTGGTCAACAAAATTTACCGGCGTCTAAGTACAAACAGAAGACAAAATAAGTACTTCCGTCGTCACTCGGTTAATCTCTCATGATGCACGGCTGTGTACACGCACGGTTGCTTTGGAATGCTAACAAGCTTCATCCCCAGAATGTAAGTTGTTATCCGCATAACAAACCAATGAACTTGTGTTCATGTATGCAGGTTGTGCCTGTGGTCATTTGTCGCTAAGGCCGCCCGGTTGTAGTCACTTTGAAAGCGCAGTATTTGCACGACATGCAGAAAGCAGACCAGTGAGTTTACGGAAACAACCCTCGGTTAGACAAGAAGCAGGTGGTGTTTGGCTTGTTGAGGTGTTTTGTAAGTCATTCATGGAGACCCGTGGCTATACCCGGAAAAACTATGGAATTGACTAGATATGTGACAATGTTTTGTCTTGCACGATGAGTGGCTCCGCTTGGCGAATCCCGTTTGTGGTCTGCATGGTATCCGAGAGGCATATTTGGACTAATGGCAGTCTAATAGCAGTCTGAATGTTCTGTCGTTTTTCTTCTGAACGGCTGTGTGGTTTATCTGTAAAGTATAATGGCGTGGTAGAAGCAGATTCCAGGTATCAAAGCAACAGAGGTTGCTACACATCTGGCATGTGGTAGCCATGGATTACAATGGTGTTGCTCGCTGGCCATTACTAATTCTTCTCCATTCTGTTTTTCTTCAGGTGCGAGTGTGGGATACAGAGTTACTGCTTCCGTGTTTGTGTCGCTAGTGTAAATAATAAAACTATTTATCCTGAACCACTAGCTTCACACGTCCCCACGACACAAACGCCATGGCAACCGAGGCATCCAGGCCTTAAGTTGAAGACAAGATTACGTAGGTGTCTGACGGCTTGCGTAATTCTACATTGGGATGGACTCACACCCAGAAGAACAACAACATCGTGCTTGCAAGTGCGTGACTGTACTGGTACTGCTCACCCCACATAGTTGACCTTTTCACAATGTGCTCCGTCTCCTTCCGCGGCTACTAGGTATGCGGTTACCGGGTAACAGAGAGCAGCCTTATTCCTGAATTAGTGAGGATTTTGTGCTTCCAGGCCAAAAGAGGGTAGTCTCTCTTCAGTGGTTGGTGAAGCACATATTTGGATATTTTATCGGCACAGTTTTCATCGCATGATATTAGGCTGAAATGTTAGACACTGCTCGAGCAGAGTGGCTTTCAGAATACTTAAGTGCAGTTTATATGGGCCAAGCACGTTGAATGTTTCACTTGTGATTCAATTCAAGTGTGTTACCTAATAAAAGAAAGTTGGTCCCACATTGTCCCTAATTCCAGCTTGTCCAAGCGAGCTGTCACGAATTAATAATAACAGGTTTATTTTCCAACTTGCAGAAAACATTCCAATCAAGGCATAATCGGGTCGCTAAAACCTGAACGTGGAGGGCAACAACACAATGGGCGAAAAAGTACAACCGACGAGACACGCTCATTGCGTAAAAGTTGTCGTAGTTGTGGCAACCAAAAAAAATCGGATAATGGGTCGTGGGGAACGACAAGTTCAATGATGGATTGACTTGAACTAAAACTGAAAAAGTCGCTGCCAGCCATGAATGACCTTGAGCGGTCGAGTAAGTGGCCAGGGTTGCAAAAAGCAAAAACGGAGGTGGAGATGAAAGAATTCGAAGTGGAGACATATGGCAAATTTCATCTCAAAAATATGGTTTACACTTAGACTAAGTGGACTCACTGGTGTCGCTATTGTGGGGACGTCAGGTGCACAGAATATTTTCAATGGGAAGACAGTGCTAATGCATAGGGCCTAGCGAACATCGTAAATGAAATCGTTGAACGTGTGGAATGGGCAAACTGAAATTGCAGCTGAAAACCAGGTCGTTTAAATTCGAGCGAAAGGTTCAGCGGGCTAGGATGAACTCTTTCCAGAGGCAGTTGAGGCTTAGTGAAACATTTGTTTGTAGTTGCAATTACAGACTCAAGTGAGCGAGAGGTGGAGGTCTAGGATAGGAAGAAAATAGTCGCGGGATTGCCATAAGACTGGCTATGGAAGTGCTGTGCCATGTTGCACTAACCTACTTCGGTTTCTGGACAGCCCCTCAACGAAAGTCAAGGTTGCAGCAATCGGAAAGGGGATACGCACCCATGTGGCAGCCAGATCCGGGTTAGTAGAGGGGAGTGACACAGATGGAGCCAGGCCGCTATAGATTTACGGGTAATTTTGATTCATTTGTAGGATCATGTGTGTCTGACCTGGGGCCAGCCAGATTGAATGACTGATGGCCATACGGGGCATTTGCAGCAGCTACTACGGAAGTTCGGA
>SJOL01007403.1:933277-961155 GCA_004794785.1 Opisthorchis felineus | reverse complement strand
TGGCAGCGCACAATAAGGAACGAATCAAGTGGGGCGCATCTTGTAAGACGGTTTCCCAATGACAGATTTGAAGACCTTTTGATCGCACTGAAAGCGCAATAGCTTTCCACAAAGTTCCGTTTAATCTTTCCACATGGCCGTTACCCATTGGGTTGTATGGATGGTCCGACTGGTGACAACGCCTTTTTCATGAAGAAATCGCCTAATCTCATCCGAAATGAATGATGAACCCCAATCCGAATGCACGACACTAGGCAGGCCAAATGTAGCGAAGTGACACTAGGTATGATATTACCGTAGACGAACTTATATCTGGACACGGATAGGCGAACGGAAGACGGGAATACTCGTCTACGACCGTGAATAGATATTTATTTCGAGTCGTTGAAGGCAGTGGTTCTTGGAAGTCAATGCTTGAACGTTCAAACGTCCATGTGGCTTTAACGAGCGCACCACCAGATGACTGGGAAAAACGTGGTTTTAACTCCGCACGCACATAACACTGCTCAATGACAAGTCGGATGTCTTCTAGGGAGGATGGTAGGTTCTTGGCACGAACGAAATGCGTCATGTGTGTTGCTCCAGGATGGCACAGAGTTGCATGTAAGCGTTTTAGATCCAGCTGAGATGAAGTGTTCGCATAGACACCCTGAGAGAGCGTGTCAGCGGCTTTGTTTTCGGTGTATGGTCTGTAGGTTTCATCGAAAGATAAAAGCGATTACTCCTTCCACCATTGTTGGATTTTGTCGTTTTCCATTTTCCCTTTTTGTTGTGTTGAATACATGAACGCAACGGACCGCTGATCGGTTACAGTCTTGAAATGGGTCGCGAGTAGGTAATGCTTCCATTTGCTCATCGCTTCGACAATTGCACACGCTTCTTTCTCAATAGCAGAGTGATGTTTTTCGCTGGTAGACAATATACTTGAGACGAATGCGACCGGTCTGCCATCTTTGCTGAGTGTAGCGGAAATTGCAACATCAGATGCATCATTTTCAGGTATCAGAGGTATTCTCGGATCGATAGTGACCACCCCTGCATCCACCAACTCTTTTTTGAGACTTTCAGAAGCTTTTATAACAAGCTCAGGAACTGGGAAGGTTGTATTTTGAGTGATTGGGCATATTTTATCAGAGAAACGCCTTATCCAACGAGAATAGTATGCGAACAAGCCAACTGCACGCTGTTGAGACTTCATGTCCTTCGGAACGGGCAGCTCTGAAACATTAAGGGCCTGGTTTGATTATGCCTCATAATTTCATAGCCAGGGAGTCTGAGTTTAGTAGTGGAAATTGTGCTTTTATCGTGGTTGAACTGGAGGCCGTACTTTTGTGATAGGGCGAGAAAACTTTGGAGATTTCAGTTGTGTTCTTTCCTTTCCTTTCCACAAATGGTGACATTATCCACATAGGCATATGTCCGGGTAAGTTTTTCAGCGCTTGTTATGTCATCCAGTACCCTTTGAAAGCACGCTAATCCATTCGTTACTCCGGACGGTATTCGGCGAAATTGATGAAGATTGTTGCAAGCCTCAAAAGCCGTGTATATTCTGTCACTTTCAAGATCAAGCGTGCTGAAACTACGATCTTGGGCTATTTTTTTTACCCATATCCTCAATTCTGAGGAGCGGGTAAGCGTGCAGTTGCGTAAATCAGTTCATAGTTTGACTGTAGTCAACGACCATTAGTTTCTTCTGTCGCCCGTTTGTCGTGACGAGCACTTGCGCTCTCCATGCGTACTTTGAGGGTCCAGTGATTTGTTGATCAAGTAAACGCTTTACTTCAGAAGCGATGAAAGCCTAGTCGTCTGCAGAATGTCGTCTGGACTCTGTGGCAATGGGCTTAGACCCTTGATCAAGTTGCGCAAACAAAGTGAGAGGTTCGATTTTGGCAGCAATTAGATCACAAAGCGAGAAAGAAGGTTTATCATCGTTGAAGGAAATTTTCAGGAATTCGTGGAACTCGAGAAAATCATGTCTCAGTAGAATATCTGCACAGGAATCACGTAATACTGAAAACTTGAAAGAGGGATACATGTTTTGTTTATGTTGCCATGTTAAAAAACGGTGTCCAAGAGTGAAGCTTTTTTGTTGGATGGGTGCCAAAGTGATATCAGATGACGACGGTAGTACGGGCCACTGTTTAGGACGGACTGCGTTTTCGGAAATGAAACTTTCTGAACTACCAGTGTAAGGAGGAAAGCCCTTCGCCGCGGAGTTGTTTATTAGAAGACACCAACTAAACGGTTACAGACTATTGGACAGGAAAGTCAAACTCCCATATGTACGTTGTTTTTAAAAAACTGAATATACGTCTTCTTCTTGAACACGTCTTCTTGAACTCTCCTGTATATTCATTGACTATCACACAATTGTAATCGAATGCTGCAAAGCAGTTCCACAAATTCCGTAATAAATCCCACCATCCATTAGATCAAGGCGGAGTTACGAGGAAACACATACTACTTGCATGCCTCGTCAGTAGTATCCACCGTTACACCAGTATTAACAATGGCTCGAAGTGGAACGTCATTGGCTTTCACATCGGTGACTGCTCCTTTGAGACACCCTGGGGCCGCAGCACTGACGCGAGATAGTGCACTTGAAACAAATGAGGTGTTTTTCAGACCAGTACTTTTTGAAAATGTCCTTTCTTTCCAAAACTTGCAGGTTGCGTCTTATGCGGGGCATTTATAACGCAGGTGACGCGCATAGCCACAGAAGAAACATGAAGACCCCATACTAGCAACAGTTATCTGTTCATGCGATGATGTTGAGATCGTGGAGACCTTGGTGGGTCGTTCGATACGGTGGCGCAGGGGAGTTGATTTTCCGGTAGAAACGACTGTGACTGTTTTTGCGCTAGTTCGAGGGATTTTACATGATCGTTGGTGGTTTTAAAATCCAGCGACTTAGGTTCCAATTGCCTCGGACGAATAAGTTCCGAATAAAGTCCACCAACAAATGCGTCCCATAATGCTTCATCGCTATGTTGTTCTGCACTGACAGCCGTAAAGCAGCAATCTGGCGGCAAAGTGCGAAGCTTTTACACAAATTGATCAGTATTTTGATCCCCGTCTTGCTTACAAGTATTCAAAAATGCCTGGTGAATATTTCATTTTTTGGTTGTATATAAATTTCTCGCATGGTTGCAATAGCTGATTCATAATCCTTACAGTCTCCGATGAAGCGGTAAACACTAGGAGCAACGTAATTGAATAAGGTTTTCAGTTTATATGGTGAATGAGAAGCAATGGAATCAAGGAAATTCGTAAAAGTGCAAAACCAATGCTCCCAGATGTCTACCGAGTCTTGAGTATGGGGATCGGTATTAAACCGTTCAGGACGCAAGCATCGATCCATTGTTTAATAAGACTTTTTGGATGAATAAATTGTTGTTCGACGAGGATTGGAACGCGACAACAACCAGAGTAAAAACGGAAGACTGAGGGCCCAGAAACTAGGCTTTATTCATCCAAAACTTTGACACCGCGATCTAAAATGAGAAAGTGGTTTGTCAAGGAACGAAAAACAGAGTAAATATACTACAGAAGATTCTAGCGCGGCCTTATGGAATATTCTCTGATGACCGTATAAATAGGGTTGTAATAAACCTCCTTTGTTGTCATAAAGGGCTGTCTCAAGCTACCGTGCCTTTTGATATACCATAGTGGGCGGAGCAGGAAGCCAAGGGCCGACCTGCAGTGTATACGAAATTTTGGAGAAATACCCGAGAGCTGGGCAAGTTTTATGATACGGTGACTGCAATAACACTGTTATTCTCTGGTTTCTTGCAGCTCCATCTCGTAAAGAGGCAATGACTTTCACTTCGGAATCCGCGTGAGTACTAGGAGTAGTTCAATGTGCTGGTAAATCTGTCCATTTATTAAGGAAGTCGGTGTCTCGTCACTTTTTTGGGTGCATTTTCCTGAATGATCGATAAACTTGGGTCGTACCAATGCTTTTGGGCTCACTAAGTGCTCAATTAAATTTGCCCTTACTCCGGTCAACCTTCAAGACGAAGAAAATAAGTACTCGGACGGCTGCCGAGGGGTTTTCAGTCGTCTTGTAAGTAATGTTGGGTCAAGAGAATTACTTCAAATGTCGTTCAAACTGAAATATGTTACGGCCTCTGCGCAGCCCGATAACGTTCAGTCGAAGATTGCCACAGACGAGAGATCAGTCAAGTCTCCCCTTAGTACCAAGTTGATGTGCAAGTGAGTGTTTACAGCAGTATACGTACAATTTGGTGTACGAAATAAGGTCGATGGAAACTCAGGGAAAATGCTTACCTAATGAGTCCCAGCACGGACGAAAGGTAGTCCGTCGAAAGGGCTTCAACAACTCTGTATGTAGTGTTTGGCCTAGAGGAACAATAAGGTTGTTCTGGCTGAGAACACGTTTATTGTTAATTCATTCTTTATGGTGTGCAGGTTTTTCAGAGCGAATTAGTAACCGTTAGAACTTTGGTATAAGTGATTCACTTACTCGTTCTGTTTTCCATACAAATCGGTCAGTGACCTTGTGCGTCCTAGGCCGTACTGCATTCCGCGTTACCCGTGTTATTTATAATCTGACTACCACGTTCTGTAATGTCAATGTTTGGTTTCTTCCATCCCAGATTCGATGCACATCATGCAGTCAAATACGTCTATTGTGTCTTGGATGAAGTTTCCAGCGGTTTGGACAATCTTGGAGATACTCCTGACGCCGGTTTATTATCTTTACTCTCACGGATCGAAAGCGCGTTCACCTATCGTCACTATCATATAACTCAGGGTCTGTCACCGAAACTACTCCACGGTACGGCTCGTTTCATTCATTCCTGTCGAGATCATTTTACTCACTTGGTCCATGTGTCTAGGCCCAGCTAGCTTGACAGTACCGAGTTGTATGGTAGCTGTGCACCGAAACGACTATTTTTGCGGATAGTCATCTGTTTTGTTTTATGCAGGCGATGTCTGTGCTCACATCATCCTACTCGAAATATCCAGTAGCACCTTAACGGCATCCTTGTGGCACAACGCATCGTCAGCTGTAAGAGCAAACCTGACGGATAATGGTGGTGCAGTACAGTGGGTCATAATTTTGATACAACCCTTGTACGGAAGAATACTTTCCTTCGGTTCCGATTTTTCTCCAATGAATCCTTTCTAGACAGAACACCACACTAGAGGACCTCGGGCCATCCCGTGACAAACTGAGTAAAGTAACAGTAAACTTGCAGATGTAATTAAAGATGGAGTGGGTCGCCCCTAACGAAAACACCTCCGCATTCAGACTGTTCTAGGGAATTAGATTAGAGGGTAAAAAATAGGAACTGCATCGATAAAGTTCAGAAGTGATCAAGGATTGAAGATCCATTGCAGATAGACGTATTCCATTTAGGGTAGAAATACCCATACCATGATTTCGCTCAGTTCGATGGGTCTTCTTTCTGAGGGCTTCTCCCACTTATCACAGCTTTTAATGAATACCCTGGTGAACAGCAAAACTTCGCTACAACGAACCTTCAGTTGAATATTTTGGTCCCAACAACTGTAGTTCAAACTGCATGAAGAGATTGCCGGTTTGGCATTGTATTGTGTCGCAAATTTATGTTACGATGGGCTATTTCATGACCTCACTAGGCCAGTTTTTGTAACCCTCCAGCAGAATTATTTGTGTTCTACAGGGGAAAGCTGTAGATTTTTTATGAGGCACAGCTGTTACATTCTGGAGTGAGAAGAAACTTCCAAGCTCTCGCTCCACAATGCCTTCCATGTATTGCGCCGCGCCAACCCTTGTGTAGATTTGTAGTCGGCAGGATGCACTCCTGGTAATTAATGTGCAGGCCAGTACGTGCTTCACGGAGAGCTGTGGATGTCTCGGACAGGTCGACCATGTAGTGGGAAACAATCGCACCAGTCACCCGTTTAACCCGTCCAGTCTCAGTCAAAAGCACAACCGAACATTTGCTATTCTGAATTAGAACGGTCCAAACACCTAACAGGATTTTCTGTTCACCCTCTCGTCTGGTCGTTGTGTCACAGTCTTAGTATCTCTCACCTAAACTCTTTCCATATTGGCTCCCGCAAACCTCAGGACCTTCCGGTACAAGTAGGTGCAAACCTGTTGGTGGTTCCGCTGTTTGCTCGGTTCGATCCAAAGCAAACGCAAGCTTCAGTTACGATTGACTTTTTTTGAACTGGTCCGAAATCACTTCATCTCTCCTCTTAGTTAGCTAGCTCTTGGAAGGAAATCTCCCCACTGCAAACGAATCTCACAAAAAGTCGACTATAGTCATGATTTTTGGGCCAACTGCACACAGAAGCCATGCATCAAACTACAACATGCATCATCGTTCAGAATGTAACAAAACATCACAATGGGTATACAAAGATTACGAGGGACTATAGCTTGACGTCGGCCCTCTCGATGGTTAATTGGGATCTAGAAAGTGGTTCGTTCAGCCCGCGTCATGTTTTCTCTTGCAAACAGCGAGTTAAGTTGCTTTTATTACGTCTCGTGGTGGTCTGTTTCAAGGGCTAATCACCCGATGGATGAAGGACCGCATCCGAATACCGTGCTTGCATTCATTGTTTTCCAGCATTTTTCCATATCCTCTTATCTCTCAGCTGTCTCTAGGTTCGGGTATATTCCTTTCAAGTATGGTGTAGGCTCTAGCTAACAAGATGTATCAGCATGTACCAAGTGAAACATGGGGTCGTCTAGTGCAGCGCATTCACTTGAAGCAGATCATCATAAACGGGAGATTTAGCTGAATTCAGTTGAGTTTCCTGTCGAAACCAGATTGACGTGCAATTGAGAGTATCCGTCGAACATTTGAATATGTTTTTTGTTGTGAAACCAGTAGTTTCCCTGGTTAAGTTCGTCCGATTCGGTGCGCTGCATAAGTTGGTGCTTTCCCTGAAGATATTGGCTCTGATTTCTGTCCTCTATATTACTTCAGTTGGATGCCTCAGCTCCGGTAAAATCCTCTCACGATTTTACAAACGCCAAATCAAGGTTGGGCTGCTCTTTTGCCAAAGAAGAGACTTGGTTGTATTCGTATGTACATCTGGTGCTTGATGGGTACGCAAGTTCGTATGCTAAATTCACCATGTTGTCACTGTAAATATTCCCAAACTGACTGTGGAGGGAAAAGACCGAGAACAACCACTCTAGAAAAGCGTACGCCGTAGATTTGACGTAACACCGTGGTTGTCACACATTCAAATTCATGAACATGACGTTGATGGTTATGTTTTAATTATAGGAGAGGGAAGATAGCGCAGTTAGTGGCGTGGGGACCTTGGTGTTGTTACCAGGTAGATGATCAGTTGGTATACTCCATAACAGGAACCTGACTACAGTAGCTAAGACCGGTCCGTGTAGTTGGCTGCCGCTCGGGGGAGGGAGCGCTGTATAACTTGCTTATATTTTCCTCTTGCTGGAAATATTGATAACACGGGTGCGTTAGTCGGCTGTCGACCAGATCACGTTTGATCTGTTCTTCAAGCTTGGCAGTTGGTTGGTTGCAAACGTCTCGTTACCATACTAGGAGATATGGAGTAGACCCTGGGGCAATAACCACCCAGCCGCGCACTGATGATGTCTCCACAACTGGCGTCCAAACGTGTGCAAGCAAATTGGTAAGCTCGGAGAACAGCCCAACTGTTGCCTGATCAACAAGTGATCCCTAGGTTTACGATATTTTCATGGAGCACATATTCTTCATTCCTCCTTCAATCAGCTGTTGTTGCTGTTATTGTTATTAATACCTGTTTCGCTGTAGACTTCAGTGCATGGTGTCTCCATCGACTGCTGTTGATCGCGTGTCGTCCTCCTTTCGTCTATCACCTGAATATCGTGGGCATCGCCATAAGAAAATTACTTGTGCTTCTCGAAAGGCACTGTGTGGACACATTCGTTTCGCACTCGTCCCTTTTGCTCCGCATTCTGAAAAGTAAGTTTTCCATTCAGGGGTTTACTTCTAGTTTATTGCACTTTAGGGATTTTATTTGTGAGCTTGAATATATTATGGTACCTTTCCTATAAAAGGAAGCCACAATGACGTTTCCCGTCGGTCAGAATATAGTAAAACTCCCTCCAGAATGTGAGGAGACGCCAAAAAGACGGTTTCTTGTATGTCTCAAAGATCAACTGTACTCAATGGAGCATATTCAGTGGTCGTGGGACGTGGTTCGATGTGCCCGAAATCGAAGTAATTTTGGTGCAAGACTGGTAGCGATGTGGAGCAAGTATGAAAAACCCATCCGAAGAAGGGATATTTTGTTTTCTCTCGTTGGAGGGATGGAGGAGGCATAAGACAGCCTTTCTCCAGGAGAGGCTTCGCATCAAATCGTGGCTAACAGAGACTGCCATTATGAACTCTCCTTTCTACCAGTGTCTCTCTCGAGGATTACTGTATAAACTTGTTGAATGCGCTCCGTATCACGTTTGCGTGCATTACAATTTCCATTTATCACTTTAACCACAGCACTTAAGGTCTTTCTAGATTCTCTTTCAGATGGGCACTAGTTTTAGTGAAGTTAACTGATTTGAAACTTGAAATATTGTTCGGCTCTTTGTGGGACCTGGTCGAACCGAATTTTCATAGACTCAAGAACATTCCCATGCTTTGTGCGGTCAATTGAATCAGTCTATTCAATATCAGACGCTTTCGTCGCTGTCCGTTTACCCCGAGTTTTTGACGTACAGGGAAGAACTTCAATGTTTCTATCAAACTGACGCATTTCTCGTCCATGAATGTAATGGCGCATATTGTGTTCGAAAGAATACCTCATACAATGGGCAGCAACTGATCCTAGACTGAGGCTGATCACACGTTTGCTGAATATTATTTACCCGTCAATTGTGACCCCAGCAATGGGATACCACCTTCCCCTGTCAACTATCAAAAGATAATTAATACTTGTGTTATGGGAGACTTGAATGCACAGCCATCAGTAGTCGCTCAATGAGCAATGCCAACTGGGCATCACTTTGAGCACAGCTGCCTAATGAGTCATACTAATCGCGCGATTGATTTAGTCGAAAAACTCATCCAGCCGATGCAGGTACGTTTTCCGAGACAAAGTATACCAGCATAAATCAAAGATGAAGTCTCGACTTGGGTAGATAGTTTGTTCACTCTACAGGACCCACCTGTGGCGAGGCCCCAGTCTCATACTGTCGTTTGTTGAGAGCCCAGTTGGTGTATCATTGTTCTAAAGCTTCGTTTGTCTTGAGCCTGCGAAGATTTACGAATTTAGATTATGTAGTGAGCGCTTTATCAGACTGATACACTACTGTGTGAATAGTTGTCTGTCCACGTTTTCACGAACTTCCTCCTAATTTTTGATTCTTATCCGTGGTTTATTTTGATAACGAAGACCCTGCGGGCCGTGCATCAGTCCACTCAGACAATCAACGTCGCTCTTACCGAAAAGGAGCTGATTGCATGTTGGCTTAAAGAGGGGTTGCACTTCGTAAACCACTAAAAAACAATCTGGGAACGAATTAGTTTGTTCCACTGGAAAGGGAAGGAGAGGCTTCATATTCTTTCTGTCTTCAGACCCGACTTTTCTTAGGCAGTTCAGACACCTGTATAACCTGAATCTAAGAACTTCAGTTTATCTGTGTATAATCCAGATAACATATGCAAACGAATGGGGAAAAACCTACTCCGAAATTTCATCGCGGTGGAATGTGAACATTTAGACTCATCTGACCTTATCACTTTCGGCTCATCACATGTCGATCAATAGTCGCGCTAACAAACTGCATGTTTATTCTGCAATTTCAGCCATTTTACTTGCTCTGGATCAGTTCGATGAATCCGAACAAGATGCCTTTGAACTCGTCCTTGACACCTTCAGCTTCGTTGAATCAAGAATATCTGTGTCCAGCCACACGACGGTACACAAGCAGGAGTGACTTGACCTCTTCCTCCTTGTAGAACGATGGTTTGCTCTTACGATGTGAAGCAATCCGTTCGGTCGATCTGAACGGATCGTATCATTTGACCACCGTCTTGTGGTTTGTCTCACTTTTGTCATTTTGAATCCACCCTTTTTACTCTTAACAGTCATGCCATATCTTCAGTCCTTCCTGGTTTCCAAACCTATTCCCCGGATTTGGTTGTGAATGCTTTTCATCTGCTTGATATGACGGTCGAACTGTGCGATATACCGAGCAAACAGGTAAGTGCTTGTGTAACCCTTGCTAACAAAGAAGCCAGTCACTCTCTTAAAGATTGTATTATAGGCATCACTCCTTCCGTTTTGATGCATGCGTGTTGACAAATTCACGAGTAGCTTTCAAATGGATGTATCGTAACCCTGTTTGTTTTTATGTTCTAAGTAAAGAAACACATACAGTTCGCTGTTTACAAGGATGATCTTTTTGTGTCGTCTTACTCATTAAGTATTTCTCTACAGTAGCTCACTGTCTGAAATAGCACCCCCTCTTAAAATAAAAAAACCCCTATCACCACCCCTTGAAGCACCTCTCAGCGATACCAGCCATTGCCTCCGAGCGTAACCATCCACTCTGCTTTCTCATACTGTCGGTGGGCGGAACGCCTGAAGGTCTTCAAAACTCCGATGTTCAACTAGTTGCTGACGAAAAGCTGCGATTGTTGACGGATGAGGTGCACGAAGTTCCAAGACTCGGATCGTGTTTGCTAGTTTGAGGCACCTATGGCGGTAAAACCGTACATCCTTGAATCTTAAGGGACGTGTGCATCAGGCTACAGTACAGACTGTTTTGTTGTATGGTTGTGAGACGTGGTCTCTGCGAGCGGCGGAACCGAGACGTCTTCGGGTCTTCGACACCCGTTATGTCAGAATCATCGCTTGTGCATGGTGGTGGCAACGAATCCACGAGACAATTAGAAATCGAGTGTTCGGTTGTGCAACGCGGATTTCTATTGAAGACTGTCTCCAGCCCCAGAAGACCGTGTATTGCGCATGCCGAACCATCATTTACTAAAGATGGTGCTGCTTTCTGTGCTCAATTCAGAGTGGCGCAAGCAGCGTGGTGGTCAACCTTTGACTTGGCAGAGGGGTACGAAAGAGATTACGAAAAGTCTGGATGCTCACCTTCCAGGGTGGGGTCCGCGTGATCCCCACTGTGCCTGATTGGGGACGCTTCAGGATATGCTGCTGCTGATGATGAGAAGACGGTTTGCAGTAGCGGCAGCTACCAATGCTATGGTTGCCACACAAGAGTGAGTGCCCGTTTCAATGGGGTAACCTGAATTAGGTTACTGGGTTTTGGTGATCCCCTCCAAGTGAGACCAAAATGAATAGATAACCAGCGTGTTGTGAGAAGCAACCCTCCTCCAGGGTCTGCCCACCAAATAGTTGGATAAGAGGAATGCTAATGTGGACTCTGAGAGGTTAACATTTCTTCTGAGGGGTCATTTTTGGGAGATTATTTTACCGAACGTTTATGAAAAATGGACGCGTGTCACTGTGTATCAGCATCACATGCTTACCGGAGACGTCCACAGTCCACCACAGTCCACATGTGGTCACATTTTCTGGATTTTGAGCATTCTGCGTACCTGAATATTTGCCACTGCTCTGCAAGGTCTTGAACAATATGTGATAGGCTTTTTCCCTCGCTTTCACTAATGATTTAGTCTATCTCGTGAACTTTTATTTAGTGAATTTCAGACTGGAAGCGAGCTGATTAAATTTATCGACGCGGACCACCAGTTTACAACTGTTTATCATCCAAACTGATCATCCTTGCTTTGCGCCGTCAGATTTTGGTGACATCTTAATTTTTACCACTGGAGAACATTTTTTGTCCCTCTTAATAGTTACTTCAGTTTGTCTGTATATTAAGAGAAACAGATAAACGATGGTTCAACGTGCTCCACTCCAAGATGTCCGGATAGTTGATACTGTGAATGGCTTTAGGGATTTTTGATGGAGATTTCATCCTGTAGGTGGAGCCAGTCTATTCTGAAAAGCCGAAAAGCACTGTGGAGCTGCTTCGTTACTATTGGGAGGAATTAGCAGTGCGCATCCCACGAACATCCTACAACGTATCCCACCATCCTACAACCACTTCAGAATAAGAATAAAATTCACTCGATGAATGAAATTTCCATCTGAGATGTCCTCAATTGAGTACCTGGTCAACCCGTGTGATCACGTGGTGTGGATTCCGTGATTGAAGGATGAGTGGTGCTATATCCTGTCTAACTGAGAGCTTAATAGCCTGGTCAGCCGTTCGTGGTCGAACGGTTAAGTGCTCAAACTACTGAGCAGGAGGTCACGGGTTCGAGATTAAGTTTCGTGAGAATTGCATTGTTGATGATTCCCAATAAGGATGAAACAACTGTACAGTGCTCCTCGGCTTTTCACCGTAGATTGGCGTCACTTACGTGACGAAATGTTTACTAAAAATGTTCGTAAAACAGCCAGCTGCGCTCATGAGCTTAGTCGTGACACTGCTTTACTACATATCTCTGCATAGTGTTGTCGATTTCAATGTTCCAAGTTGAGTACACAAAATGAGTTGCATCCTGCTTGGTCTCAATATCAAACATCACTTAGTTCCGTAGTTCAAACTCACTGATGTCTGTTCCGGGTAAGTGGAAAGGGGATAATGGGTATCCAAGTAAACTGCCAGAGTGGGCTTCGTTTGAAGAAACTGGATGAGATTGCTTCCGATAGCTGGTATGTTTGTCTTATTGAAACACGGGCTTTTTGCGGTCTCAATTAGATGGTGTGCGAAATTTGGATTGACCAACGTAAGGTAGTCTTGTGATATTGTTATACGATGCCATTATCCCTTATGAAATTTTTATGGACTCAGTGGTGTCGGCTTCGTGGCTGGGTAGAACTAGTGTAGAGCGCAAGACAAATGAATGTTTGGCTTTATGTGAAAACGTGACCAAGGACTAATATGGTTTTTCGCAAAATTATTCTGTTGTGCCAGTTATTACTTCGCCAGAGCTTGAGTTAGTCATGTGTAACGTTGTTTCGTTTCATCGAAGGCTGTTTAGATTCGGAGGTCATTTGGGTTCCATGTACCAGATCTATTTCAACACTCGAATGTCTGAAAGATACTGATCCTAGATTTCACATGTATTCTTCGCTGATGAGCGGCCTAACATACTCTTGTTTCTTCTAGAGAGCTTATGAAGCCATTCTGCAGTCTACCGCTTGGTTCCAGAGTCTTCAGTTTCCATCTAATATGGTCACCTCTATTGCAAACAACTTTGCGGATGCGACGGCTCTTTTGCTCCGGTTTCTGAACGACTGGAATACAGGATGTCTTGGATTGCCTCCGAGCGAAGTACCACCTGATGAAATTGCTTCCATTGAACAGTTGGTTGCTCGGGGACTGAGTTGGCTTGCTGACAAGGAGCAGCATAGTCCAACTAATTCTGAACTACCTAGTTCATTGGACTTCTGCGTGTGGTACAATACTGACTTGAAGCAGGTGAGAACGCCCAGTATGTGAGTAAATCAGTTGTGTAACATGACGTTTTTTTTAGTGCGGCCTACTCCATGGGCTTTCCAATAGAGAAGTTATGCGCCTGTCAGGCTCATTTTTCGTCTACTTATCTTAACAAGCATGAATTTTTCTCGGTAGGTTTGTGAACACTTACTGGAGGCAACCTGGGTCATCAGAACGGAGCATAGTGCCTTGCACTATGCATTACTCCATTATTCAACCGTCCCAAATCGCCCGTCAGGTGAACATTCTGCAAAACTGAAACAATCACCCCAGCCATTGTCCGCTCGGTCCTTGGCGTCCCTTTGTTTACTGCCCTTCAGTTGGGCCAACTTAGTCCTGGAGAATCCACCGAATCTGAATCCAGAATTGATTTTCAATTTAGAGAATCTGGAGTGTAAAGTGAGTGTGATTGTTTACAAAAACCTAGTTACGATTTGATGCGTAAAAGTAAAAGTAATAATCGGTGTCTAGTTGCCATGCCACCCGAAGGAAGCACGAGCATTGGGATTCAGGTAGGTTGGTCAAGCCTAGACAGGAGCAATCGAGATGTCGGGGTTGGGTTCAAACCGCGGACCTTCCGGCCAGTAAGTTCGTGCCTTATCCGCTGGGGTTTATCTAGGTGCGTAGTTTAAATGGTCTTAGCTATGAGAGGTAACACTTTCGACCTAGACATCCATGGTTCACGTCGGTGTGTAAATATCACCCAATTCTTATATATACTTCTTTTGTTTACGTGTCACTTTCATTACGTTTCATGGAATTTTCACCCGATGCTTTGTTGTGACGTGCTTTTATGTAGTGAAGAGATTTTGAAGCTTTTCAGATTTTACCGCAGAAAGCTACAAACGCGGCTAAAAGGCTGATAAAATGGTTTGTCGTGCTTCCTTTGCCTTTCCGACAAGTTCTTTACTTGTTAGTTCATCACCTGCCTGTTTACTGTCAGGTGGAGTCCGTCGCTGTGGGTTCTGGTGAGTCGCCCCTTAATAGACGGCAATTAATCAAACAAAACTATTCACTCAGTATATCAGGTAAACAAGATTCTTCTCTCGTTCTACTCCGAGTCCAATTTCCTTACTGTTAAGTCCAGTATGCTATACAGCAACTTTCTGTGAATTCACTAGGTAGCTCAGTGATTAAGGCGCGAACTTATTGATAGGAAGGTCCGTGGTTCGAACCCAACCTCCGCATCTCGACTGCTCCTGTCTAGGCTTGGGCGATCTGGCACTATCTCAGCCTTTGTGCTTCCTTCGGATAGCATGGAATCTATGCACCGAAGGGGTGTCACACGTGAATGCCTTTTTATTACTATCCATTAGTGTTATTGCTTGAGCGACCCAAAATATGCAAGAATTTGAAATTTAGTGGGGCGCATGCTTCTGCCTAACTGGAATTGATCGCGGAAAACTTGGATTGCTCATGGGATCTTTTGAATTTTGACCATCAAACCGTCAATTGCCCGAAGGAACTGAATAGACCTTGATCGAATGGTAGCTTAACTACAAAGAAAGCCTATTGTAATATTTGGACGGATTATCTGAGAATCGGTGGACACCACTACTCTTCAGGCATCTGTGCCTCAGGGGTGGTTTTCACACCTTATTCCAAAATGTTGGGGCTACAAACTACTTAACCGTCCTTTGGTCTCGTCTGTAACGAGGTTGAAGACAACTGTATATTGTCTCCCGACCTTGCGACAACTGCTGATGAATGTTGATGCATCTTAATTGTGGCGCCTTATGTGTCTTTCTCTCCCTACTATCCCTAGATTGAATCCCACTTGGGTTCAAGGCTGTGCGGTTTGGACCCATTCTATTGGCAGGAATTTTTCACGGCGCTAGTACTTCCATCATCAACAGCAACACTGTCGTTCACAACCCGCCGGGATGCATGGTTCCGTCTCAGTCGTTTATGGGGTGGGTTATGTAGCAGTTTGAAGTCGCTGACAAAGTAAGTACCAAACCTAGTCGAAACGTGCGTTCATCCAAGATAACTACGTCTTCTTGAAACGTATCCGTCCAACAAGCAAATGTGTTGCCCAAGTCCCGATTTTCTTGCATTACAGGAGAACCTTAGTTTCGTACCCTGAATAGCAATCAGCGTCACCCCTCCCGAAGAGAGATCACTCACATTTGACCTCTCTGTCAGTCGAGACGTTTTGTAAAATTCCCTGTCCTCCTTCAGGGACGGCCGAAGCGCCCTTTACGTTATGGTTTCCTCGTTATATGTAGGGTTAATCTACATATTCTATGTACATAGTCTTTATGCTTTGCACTCCACCAAGAGATGCCATTCTGACGAACTCAAACCGAGTCTTAGTGTGAGGTTTTGTCTGCTTCGACGTCGGTCCAAAATAGAGCCAAAAGCAAGCAAGGCCCGGAAATCTTTAATTTTCTGTTACTACAACTGAGAGCAGGCGATGGGACGCATTCAGCCAAAAACTGCTCATCGCTTGTCGTGTCTTCGCTTGTCTTGAATGGGACCCCCTTGATCACGTTCTCTTTATGCATTAAGTGAACTGAGGTCGAATTCACGGGTGGATATAGTAGTCTCCCCAACAGGAGAGACCGCCATTCAGTTAATGCCATTTCACTTCCGGCCCGTGGAATCTGGCTTGGAATTGATAACTTCTGAAAGAACACCTACTTCCCAACAAAGATCACCGTAGGTGTCACCGAGGAGCAACCTACCTATTCCAACAAAGAGCAGAATGCAAAATTCGTGTTCTAGGTCTCCCTACATAAAGCCCTCAAGCAAGCACATGACTACCCGTGGTATACACAATTTGTGTCCAACATTGTTAGGGTTTTCAAGCGTGATTTTCAGCAGCCTTGGTTACTACAGTAATTCTTCGGACGTAGACCCCCTCCTAAAAGAGGTTATTGTCCCGAAGAGACGCACTATCTTTCCCCATTATCTATGAGTAAGTGGTCAGATTACAGTCCCTTCTGCTAGTCTACTTGAATGTGGATTCCTGATATTGTGCATACCAACAAAAAATCAAACCTAACATGGGAAACACAGCAAAGCTCGACGTTCGGCTACCAAACACGTTCGTTTCATTCATCGCGGAAGTTCCGAATTTTTGTGCAGGCCAGTAGTTCTCAAACTTTCTAGCTCAACACCATCACCCTTAATTTTTGTCTATATTATAAATATATGATAATATATAATGTGCGTCCCTACACACCAAGACTCTTTATGATAAACGTGTTCTGGTAACTCCAGGAGTCTGTTAGCGATAGACAGATTTGGACCATCCCGGTTCTATCCTTGCAATCTATGGATCCATTGTAGTAAGCGCATATGCAGTTGGATGGTATCTTGCATGCTAACGCAACCACCGTTGTCTTTAAGGTGTATGCATGGCAACTGAAATCGGCATCTTGATAATTAGTGGTATTATCTTATGAATAACACATACTTGCGACCACCCAACCACAAACTATTCGCTGCCCTACGCTTGCGATCCTCACATTAATTTGTTAAATGACCAAAACTGTCCATGTTTTTCAAGTTGCTTTTCGCCCCTTATCTCTTCATTAACCCTGCAGCCTTCACGAAATTTTGTTATCAGAAACTGTGCAGGCGTTGAAGCACACAGTTCTGTCGCTACTACGCCCCAGTGTATTATTCTCTGGCGGGGATCCTGAGAGTTGTCGGACGGAAGATTTGTTTGAAACCTACGCTGGCATGCGGTTTGTCACGAATTGCTTGAGGGTTCTTCGAGGTACGTAAATGATGAAAATAGCTGTACTCGCTGTTGCTTTATCGTTATTGTGGTCGAAATTAGCTACTTTACAACAGCTCAAAGGTTTGGTAGCGTGAAAAACGGTCCAAACCAACCTTAGCTGGTCTATATGTTCCATTCGGTGGTAGTGTACTAAAATTTTGCTTTTATCCTTAACCTCTGTAAAACAATCATTGATGAAGCGAATTAGGAATTTTCCCTGTTGTTGACAATTTGTGGCAACATTATTTTGTGATTCTTCAGCACTGTCAAACGAAAATGTCCTGGGTGAGACGCTTCTCTTGTCAATCGTCAATTGGGTAACCGAGTTCAATGTTGAGGCTTGTGTGAGTTCCGAATTTCAAATTTACTGGTTTTTTGTGTTTCTCCGTGCATTTTTCGCTATTATTTGGCTTTCAGACACCAAGATTTTACGGTGGTTTCGCGAACGCGACACTTGAAAAAGTGTAGTAAAGGCATATTCTCGCGTTCTTTCTTTGGACGCATTCACCTTGTATTGAAACGTTTGCTCAACAATCACCAGGGTTCTGCTTCCGGTGAATGATGCTGTTTCTTTCCTTGTTAATCTGTTTTGAGCTTCAGCGCTGAGCGGTCCATAGTTGTAAGACATGCTTATTGTGGTTGGACTGGATCTTACCGTAATCGGAATATAACTACTCAGTCCAGGAGTACCATGATGTTCGCAAAAGAGCTGTAGCCGTCAGCCGATTTCCCGTGGTTTGAATCACATCGAAGCATAAAGATAAGGAGTTTTGTCCTAGTCAGTTGAAAAGTAGAGAAACACTGTTCAGCTGTTTTATTTTTTGCTGGAAATCATCCGCAGTAGTCCCTTAAGCGCGGATACATCTTCGGATGGTCACTTACCAATTACCGGTTCCCTATGAAGCATGTCTATTCATTTATTGTGAACTTGCATCACTCAAGGTTAAAACTGCAGCTAGTGAAGCATAATAGACTGTGCTGTAACCTGACAGTTCTGAAGCCTTTCAAATCGCTGGTCGAGGCTTTTTCAACACAACAAGATATCCGTGTTTGCCTTGACAATAAACGGGCGAGTATAGAAGTGCAATCTGTCCCGGTCCTGTTACTAACAGATCCAGTAAAGCCTAGCTGTCTGTGGCATGATTGCAAAACCAGCCAACACCTGTAAGGACCTCACGCGGTGGTACGTGTCAGAACACTGTTAAGACACCTGGTTGGTCAGGGGAGGCGAAAATAAATGACCGTGGCGAGCCTTCCATAGCACAACTAGCAGTGGGTTATGATATCGTGCACGCGCATGCGCTGCGTAATGGCGGGTAATACGAACAAGCCATGACATGGTTTCCAGGTATCGCAGGCAAAACCAATGGCACGGTCATCACATCAGAAGTAGCGGTGATTATGGTCTTATTCCAGACGACTGGTTGAGATGGCGTTAACGGGTATGGTAAGCCAGACATTTTCCCCAGAGATGAGATAAACCGCTGATCCAGGCTTCACTAACGCACTCAGTAGGTCAGGGGAGCTTGAACTGATTTACCGTGGCGTGGTTGCCAGGATGAAACGAACGCCGTGTCACGTCATGCTTTTTCAATATTTTCGGCGATACTAATACAAGGGTAAAAAGTCAGTGTATCACTTCAATATTTTTTATAAAAAAACGTGATTAGCTGGACTGTCCAATCCGTCAGTCTTGGGCACATAATATACTAAGTTTTGTTCGTCGTCTGGGTACAATAAAACCTACCGTGCTACCGCTGAACAACCAAACCGTGAACATTTTTCGAAGTAAGAATCTGGTGCCTCGCGAATATTCGGGTCATCAAGCTAGACCAAAAGGGGAGACTGTTGGGCGCCACAACATCTCAGCTTGGTATTGGGGTGAGGTAAATTCACTTCACAGTCAGTTCAAACTGGGACAACAAAGCTGTTGATGCCAATAAAGTACACCCAACCAAACTTCGTTGTTGTCAACACGGAAAAAGTCTGCCAATAACAAGCAACCGACCGCCTTTGAAGACCAAAGAGAAGCACAAGCCGTGTTGAGTGGACTGATCACCTTCATACCGTCCTTCGGCATGCACCTTGCACCTTCAAAGTGAAAGGTCATATTCCGGAACGTGCAGTCTCTGAACATACCCCTTACAATTCAACGAGAATCACTGGAGGTTGTGGAGAATTGTACATACCTCGGTAGTTAGCGCTGACGGAAATATGCCTGATGAAGTCAGTGCAATAATCTCAAAGGCCCGAATCACGGTTGCTAATTTGCGTCACTTGTGGCGTCAAAAAGACATCTCACTAGATCTTAAGGGTCGTGCGTATCAGGCTACAGTAAGGGCTGTGTTGTTGTATGGCTGCGAGACATGGCCTCTGTGGACAGATGATGTGAGGCATCTTCCGGCTTTTGACCACCGATGCCCCAGAAGCGTTGCTGGTTTCAGATGTCGTCAACGGATTGGCAATGGAGTGATTAGAAAACGGGTATTTAATTGTGCAGCAGGTACTTCAATCGTGGAAGACATCCAGTACCATCAACTGCGGTTGCTTGGACATGTGGTTCGCATGCGGAAACACCATCTACCGAGACGAGTTTTGTTCTCCGTGCCTCCTTCAGAATGGCGCAAACCGCGAGGTGGACAAGGTATGACTTGGCAAAAGGGCGTGAAAGAGATTACGAAGAGTTTGGGTGTTTTTTTTGGTGTTGTACGCCTTCGAGAATGGGGTCCCCATGACGCCGCCTATGCTTGGCTGGAGACATTGCAAGAAATGGCGGCTGATCGATCTCAGTGGGGTTCATGCTGTCAGTTTCTTTCCAGATTGTCTGATTGAGCGCTTGAGGGTGTAGGCACCTCAGAATGCTTGCGATAGGCCAGCACCAGGCCCCCTCCCTCACCTACTCTTTTGTCTTCTTTTCATTCTAAGGCTTCAAATACAGTTATATGAACTTTTTGTTTGTATGGCAGTGAAACATCAGTGTCATCACCGCTGTCGGTGTCGCTGTTTCTGATGATGATGATGATGTTAGTGACCTTCTTGGACAACAAACGGAAGAACTTGATGATAAAACTGAAGAACTTCGTTCCTAAACTCGGAAGTGTGGGACTATACAAATTTGGCAGTAACACATGAGCAACCCAAGGAAACTTAGTAGCGCATCTGAAGGGGTCCCTACTAGCACAGTGACCTGCTGGTTTGATCGCATTCCAGCTGTCAACAGACTTATTTAATGCTAACGGAACTAGCTTCCAAATAAATTATGGTTGTACGGCAGCGTAGGATAATTGTCGAACACTGGTTTCGTGCTGTCTGTGATAATGATCGTGATACCTCATTAACAAAGTTCAGCTATTGGTCGACCTACCAATATCTAGGCACATTAAAAAATGAATGTCATGGAGAACAAAGGAATCGAGAAACAGACTGTTCTGTTTGCTCAAGAGAAATTACTGAGTGTAGCATTCCAAGATGATGTGGCTGATCGTCAGTGCTCTGGATTCACACCCCACTCAACCTTTTGGCGGGAGGTTCACATCACATGATCTCATGTTGACTGGCTCCCAAAGCTTCCTCAAGAGTTAGACTCTTGTGGTTTGTGAAGTTTAATTCTTTAGCAGGTTGTCCGTTTTCTTAATTAATGAAGGAATTTTTGAAGTTTCGAATCTAGCTTTCATTCCGCAGGTCACATCACTTTGTACTAAGAAGTCAAGAAGCACTGTATGTCTTTTCCGTGCTTGTTCTTAATTGTCGCAAGTTCACAGCTTATTATCCCGAGGAAACTTTGAGATTCTGTAACCTGTATTTACATACTTGTACGTATATGGGTAAGTTATCTGTTTACTTACACTGCCTATCACCATAACTGTTTGTACTAGACATATATTACTGCCTGTTCTCTTCGGACTGTTTTAGTTTCTGCTTCGTGCCCTTTTTGACTTCATTTTTTAGCCCCACCTCAGGAACTCATCCGCAGCGGCTTTCTGCAGTTTATGTGGACCGGCTTTGAAATTGGTCTGCTCACTTATTACATGGTCATCCCACACAAGCGCCCTTCCAGTGGACAAGCTAACCAAATTGCTTTTACCATTCACTTCTCTCCACTCGAATTCCGGTGCTCATATTCTATTTTGGATGCACCCTATACTTCTGGGTTTGGAATCCGATAGACAGAATGTCCATTGCCTGAGGATAGCCTGCGACTTTATGCGTGAACTTTTGAGGAATTTGCGTGGAGTTGCACTACCGAAGCACACAGTCCAACTACTGTCCCATTTATCGGCCAAAATTGTTTGCTGCTTGGCTGTTTGTTCTGGGTCACCCTCGGTGTACTGTGAGCACAATCGCAGTACCAGAGGTAGTTCACATCTGACTATAAAAGATCCAAGTGCCATGGTAATTCCTTCCTGCTACAGCTTGGCCGAACAAATCGAGTTGATCGATCTAATGCTGGAAGAGCGCAACGTGGAAGGTGCTTCCGACGGTGAGTCTATTAGACGTTTGACTTACTATTCACTTCGGTTATTTGTTCTGTCGTAGTTGGATTGCTATCCAAACTGATTAAAGGCTCCGTTTGATATAGGTGATTCACGTTGACAGCCTAATGTAGCTTGATCTTTTTGGCATGGTATAGTCATGGGCAAGTGCCGAAACTCAACTTAACGTGTTCCGTTGTGGTGTCTTTTCATCGGGCGGCTGTCGTGAAGTCTGAAAAATCAGGTCCAAAACAATAGCAGCGGGGAATTTCCGCGTTCAGCTTCAACCGCGAAATGTGCTTATTGCAAGCTCCTACCTCAGGACTTATCATGTTTCGTGCAAGAACAACAGTGCTCTGGTGAAACCGACTACTCTGCGAGAGTAGACTGGTTCCCTGGGGACCGATGCAAGTGATGTTTCCATCGTCATTTATGCATAGTTGCGGCACAGGTCCTGCGAGTTTGCAAAATTCCATGGTGCTCCTGAAAGTTGGTGCGTCGTTTGACAACGCCCAGTTGTACTAGGATTTTGTTATCATCCTTCTGACCGTTGTAGTGTCAAGATGTTTTTTTCCGCCTGACTCTCTAGTGTTGTCTTCCCATGGAGACGACAGTTTAGAGTTTTTCATTCCATAGAGGGTTGTGATTGCTCCTACGAGCTGGAAGTGAGGTTTGCTTACTAAGCGGGGATCAGCAATCAGTGAACTGCGCCGTTAGTGCAGAACAAACTCGTCAGGTGTAGGTGCTAATCCTTAGTTATTTCGTGCACCCAGTACTACTACCTCAGTACTACATCCTGTAGTAACGTATATGCAAAAGTGAGAACAGTTTCTCCCATCGGAATAAGGTCGGAACGCTTAACATTTACATCCTTTTGAATTCGTTCGGTCCATATACCGACCTATACCAAATGCCGACAGATACCCTCATCAGGTTCTCTACACTTTAGGACTTTAGTCACGAACACTTGACCAAGTGTTGTTTCGTCTGAACCTGCCTGTGGCTTCTGAGTTACTCCTTCGTGGGCTCAGACAGCCTAATGGTATATCAGCCCTCCTGCTTCTTCTGGGTTGCAAGGAAGTTGTGCAATACGAGAGTTTTCGTATTTTCGTAAGCACTTACCGGTTTCGAGGCATTTCATACGTCCGATATGCGTTTCGTAATCTCTTGTTCCTATAATGTTATTTGTTCTTCAGCTGTGGTTGACCTGGTGACCCACTTGAGCTGCCATATGCGTTGGGATCTGGTCGATGCCGTCCACGTGCATTCACTTCTGACATTGGTGCACTCGAATCTTCCACACTTTACACCTGCTATCGTTGGGTGCGTTGGTTTTCTTAATTTGTTCAAAAATTCAATTAATTTGTTCACAAATAGATTCCTTGTCTTTTTTTACATGAAGGCTCACCGTATCGCAGTCAGCTGTTTTACGCTTGTGCATACTTTGAGATTTGAACTATGTACAACGATTCACTGTCGCTGTAATCTCACCGGGCTTATCCTAATATGCTACCGTGGTACGGTGACGAGAATCATAGTTCTTGTTGAAAATACCGATTTGCCTACTTTAAAAGCGAGCAGTTTCTTTCATTACTTGCTTCACTTCACTTTCCCGCAATCTCATAAATTACCTGTGAATTTTATTTTTCCGTCAGAAAAATATTTTTCAACGTTACAAATCAGCTTTCCGAAGCCGACTTAACTGCGTGGCTCGGGGTGCATAACAGTGTGATGCCCGTGTTATCGGCGGTTGCTCGTCAAGGTCCTTCCTCCGCACTCACGCATGTTGGGATAGACGAATATCGGATTATGCAGTATGGAGCGTTTGCACTATGTCTGGCCAAACATTATACACGCATGTTGACTGTACAACCGAATTCAGCCATTCTCTGCGAGCTGACTGAACGCAGGACATCGAATGAAGGTTGCTCATCGACAGTGTCGTCCAACTCGCTTGTGGAGGCGTTGGTGAACGTACTGGCGGCATTGTGTCGCCTCGGATTGGTACACCAGTACACACATGCCCTGTATGGGGCGGTATATTTTCATGTAAGTAAGGGGAGAACTTACGATTGTCCAAGCATTTTCTTTTTCTGCTTTGACGGAGATGCGACTGACGTTTGTACAGTGGTCTCCTTCAAGAGTGCGCCTCTAGTTACACTTGCCTCCCGCTTCCCAAAGGAAAAAAAACTGCAGAGTGACAGGTTTTTCGGCCTTTTCTGGAGATTCTTCTGTTTTTGGGGAATCGGAAACTCGGTTGTGACTGACAGCGAACACTGCTGTGGTTCAAGATGGCTACTTCTCTTCGAAGCCCGTCTTTGGGAGAGTAGGGTATATGGAGTAGGAAATACAGTGTGATGAACGGATGCCGTATGTTGAATAGAACTATCTCCTCAATGTTTTCATTGGCAAAGCTCACTGGTTTTCTACTTCGTACATTGTGCGTCCCATCCTAACTACGGTGACCTAGTGATTTTAGGAAGTAGACCTTTTCCCATTTGTGTAATTTCTTCGTACCTGTCATTCGCATAGTCTTGATCCATGCGCTTTGACATATCCGTGTTGTAAATGATGAGCACATGATGCGACTTTTGGAATTATTTATTTCTGGCGACCAATTTTGCTACCTAGCTTTTTCTAGGGTCATACGGAATCTTTCCTTATTGACTGAGAATGCCCAAGGCTTCACCTAACAGTTATGATCCTTTCAGCACAGAATATCTCCAGGAAGGAAAACCGTGTATGTGTACGTGGTTCACCACAGAGGTTAACTTTTTCACAAGTATTCGATTTCAAATGTGGGACCACCGCCAATTAACTATTTATCTCCGGAATGGTATTTCCATAGATAGTTGCCAGGAGCCGGTCATAAACTACAGAACTGCACCAACGATCTACTCTTTGGCGTTATCACTGTCGACCAAAATTGCCCCCGTAATTTATCGGTATTTTACCCTCAAGGAGTTGTTTTGAATATGTGTACCGAATTGTTGTATGGATGCATTGTTTGCTAGCTGGTGCACCTGTCCCTCAAGATCATCCGTTTCACACAATGTCTTTTCGCATCAAAGGTTTCTGTAACAGCAGTGTTCATCTGTCACACCCTCACGCTCTCTCTATCCATCGCGCTGTACAGCCAATTGTACGCAACGTCTGGCCGTCTGCTTCTGAAACTAGTGGGCGTAGTATTGCCGATGAGGCAGGGTTGTATGACAGTTTTGAAGTGCGAGAAGCAGTTGGTAAAACTTATTTGAAGTGAAGAGTATCGAAGTGAACCGTCAGGCAGTAAATACCAACGAACTCACAAATTTGGACAGATATCCTTGAGGTGGTAATCACTTCTTCCCGGAGGATGGTAACTTGGGAACACACCTGGCGGTTCGCAGTACCCTGCATCCGAAATGCGGTTGAGAAGCTCATTGCGAGAGGGGTGCACTCAATCTAGAAGTTAAATGTAATTTTTCCGGCTCCTTTAAGCCCTACTTTGTGCAGCATATGATATAGTGAGGAGGTCTCTCCAAGGTCCCCTCAAAGAGACTTTCCTGGTCCCGGTAAAAAGTCGTTGAACCAGAGTACTTTTGAATTTGAAGAATCTAAGGCACTGTCCAGTTCCAGGTTGATTAGCAACGCTAGGTATGGTTAGTAGCTAATCTTCATCTCCCAAAAGCTAAACACATAGGAAAAGGGAAGACCCTCCGCTTGCTGAATATCACCCCCCCCGGGAAACATACCGTCTACAGTATGTGTACAGACGCAATTTTATTCCCGAAAATCGTGATGTGCCACAAATACAGCAGCTAAAACTGGTCCGTACGGACCTCGTCGCTGCGCTATCAAGTTGTCGATAAAGATTTCCATCATAAAGCCGAATATCTTCAGTATCAAGTGTCGGAAATGTTGCAGCACCATTGGGTTGTTGACATGCGAACACATGATGTCATTTGTCTGCTCAAACGGAGCATTGATAACTGAGCTACGCATATCATACTGTATCTTTTATTTACTAGAGATGCTCCGATTTCTGATCTTATCAACAAGCTCAAAGGAGTTGTTAAAGTATATATATATATATATATATGCATCGACTTTCATGCACAAAACTATCCTATCTCCATTTTTTAGATTGAGAACATCATCAATGCAGTGCGCATGAAACCTGTCCATGTTTTGCGTCTCGCTCGCGATAGATTGGCCCAAGTAAGGCTATCGGCTTCTGTCTCGCCTTTACTTGTAATGTATGAGTTAATTACTTTTCAAGGATTTTATTTCTCAAGTGACAGGCGTTCAGCTTACCAGGATCGTGGTCTGGTAGCCTATTTGAAGACCGTTAGAGGAAACGACCATTGCTTCATCCGTGCGGTCGACTTGTTGATATAGCGTGCTCAGCAATAGGTACGACAAAGGAACTCCCCTCCTCGTTTCGAGGGAAGTACATATTAAGTTATAGCTCACTCAATGGGCTTTCCCTTGGGGCGCGTTTGTCTCAAACGAGTGTCTTGCCTTTCTTGGGGGATGTTTTCTCCCACAGGTAGAAATAGTTTCCCTTGTTCTTCTCCCTCGAATCACGAATTTCCGGAATCCGCATGTGTGACCGAACCTTCAACAACTCCTGAGCAGAGCTTATTATACCTGTTTAAATATCCGGTCCTCGTTTGCAAACTTGTAGAAAGTGTTCCACACTGTTTGATGCACCGAAGCTATCCACTGGGTAGTGGTTTGGCTGCAAGATCGTGATCAGTAGGTTCGTTTTTTCAATCCGCCTTTTCCCTGTTGCTCTCATTTGGCCCTAAGCAAGTTTGAAGCTACTCGACCTTCGTAGTTTTGTGAGTAGCACGTCAGTGGTGTGCGTCGAGTGAAGATCAGTCAGTTTGTTTTATCGTTGTTTGACCGATTTACGTACACGCACAACTGCACAACCAAAATTTTTCAACGCTACGGCATTTCAGGTAGTTGCTGACCACGTGGATCAACCGGTCAAACAGCTGATCGACTGTCTGTCCCGGTTGTTTCAGTTGAATAAGGCGGACATATTTAAGGTAAGCTCATTTTTTCGGTCTGCCTCAGTTTTCTACCTATTTTGCAGTGTCTGATTTTTTCTAGTCAGCGTCGGCTGCCTGGTAACCTTATCTATTCGAAATATTCCATGAGCTTCTACTTTTATCCGACCGTTTTCAAATGAGCGTTTGGTTACTGAAGTCAGGATCGCTAGAGCGGCAAATGGGATAGTTGGAACATGTTATACGGATGCCTGACCGCTATCCGCCGAATGAAGCACTGTTTTCTATTCCAAAACATTGTTAGCATGTTTTTGCTTTTGCTTGCAGGAGTTGATTTCGCCACTCTTCATTGCCCTCGTTCTTCGTGGGAACCAAGAGAGCCATGTACAAATTCGTCAGCTTGTCGCGGAAGTTCCCTACATTCGTGCAGGTCAAGTATGTGAACACACGTATTTCTCTGTGTGAATAAGTGTTATGGCAATCGTGGCATTTCGTTCTTTGTTTCCCGCTATAGACAGTTACTTTTTATTAAAAGATCCTAATGCCTGCATATCAATGAATTATCCCTGTTATGCTTTTCTGTGCCCCACTTATTGTCTCCATCTTTCTCAATTTTCTAGGATTATGTGAACAAGCTGATCCAATTGTGCGTTTTGCCGGATGCACTGGTCCATATCTTCACGAAAACTTCAAAGGATGAACAGGAGGTTCATTTTGCTTTCCTTGAGGTAAGTATTTCCCACCGGGTTGTTGGACCGTCATGAATAGACTGGAAAGGTACGGATAAGTCGAGGCCATTCACTTCTAAATATCAATTTTCGGGTCTCCTTGATCCATTTTTTTAAAGTTTGGTTCGCTTCTGGCCCATTTGCTTGAAAGTTGATTATACCCTCAAACCAGACTATAAAACGAAGATTTGGCAAACGTGTAGATTACCGACGTTCCCGTGGTTCTCTTCCATCAACATTAGTCGGAATCCCAGGCCGGGTCATACTAAGGGCTTTTTAAATCAATCGAACTGGAATATTCAAACGAAACTTTCCTGGGGACCTATCTAAACCAAATTCATACGTGCACACTCCCATTATGGAGTTGGTGACAATAAAGCTGAGATGAAGTTTTGCGCAGAAAAACAATAGCTGGGAAGCATGCACCATGTGTGTATATATAAGTAACGTCAGCCGCTGTAGCCGTCTGTCCTTGTTTCTTCCCCA
>SJOL01007403.1:881716-923541 GCA_004794785.1 Opisthorchis felineus | reverse complement strand
TGTAGGCACCTCAGAATGCTTGCGATAGGCAAGCACCAGGCCTCCTCCCTCACCCAGTCTTTTGTCTTTTTTTCATACAGTTATATGAACTTTTTGTTTGTATGGCAGTGAAACATCAGTGTCAACACTGCTGTCGCTGTTTCTGATAATGATGATGATGATGAATATTTGTTTTGTCCACTTACCCTCCAACTGTCTGTAGCTTCGAATCTACCAGAGGTAGTTTCTACGACGCTGTGGGTGCTCTTCTGTAACGGGCTAAGTGCTCGTTGTAGTTGCTGGTGACATGAACGCTCAGGTAGGTAGACTAAGCACGGCGGAGGTCCCATCGGGTGGTCGTGTTGGTTTGGACACGAGAAACACGGACAACGGAGATCGATGGTTACAGACGTGTGCCGATCCCACACCGCTCCTTTGTAGTATCGATTTCCGTAACAGTGGATATCGTCTGACGAGTGGGGTCCACCGACGAGGCGCACCATATCCAAATGGACCATACCGGCTGATCGATGTCGGTCGCATTCATGCTCTTAGTTCCTTTGCAGACTGATTGAATACTTGGAGGTGTAGACACCTCAGAATGGTTGTGAATGGCTAGCACCAGGTTCCCTCGCTTACCCACTATTTTCATTCTAAGGTTGAAATATAATTAGATAAACTTTGAGGTTTTGCGGCAGTAAAGGGTCAGTGTCAACACTTGTGTTGTTGCTTTCGATGCAGATGATTGCGCCTTACTCATCGATCTGCAGAAGTTTCTAGAGGTACTATGTTTTCTCCATGCACTGCTAAGATACCGATTAGTTATTGCTTTGAGGCAGTTTGTTGCACTTCCGTCAGCCGTCTGATATATCCTTCGGCAGTTTAGTTGATGCTACCTTCCTCTCTTTCTCAGGCTGATTTTCTGGGCCACTACGTTTGTGGTATTTTGGCGTTCTTCGACACTACTTTGTTGGACGATGATACTATGTTGGAACACCGATGGATAGCCCTTCGAAGCTTAGTGGTGTTCATTCAACTGCTTGGATCAACTCATGTGACCAGGATGCGAGCCAAGTTTATGGCCACACTGAAGTAGGTAGACAGTTCATTAGTTGGCACTTAGTTTCGCTCATTCGGGAACATTTTTTCACTTACGCTTCATTTTTAAAACTTCAGAATCTGCCTGCGCTACAAAACGGCGCCGTTTGCGAAAGTGGTTATAAAAGCGTGGAGGAGTTTTATCAGGACGTAAGTTACTGTGACTTTTTATCATTCGATTCTCCAGTTCGTCTTAAAATGCGAGCAGCATAAGAGAGAAACAGAGGAGTCAATATTCTCTTAGCACTAGGAATATGTGAAGATAAAAGCGAAACCACACTGTGTAGAAGGATGAATAAATACTACCCTCGTTATACGGGTTAATGTATCATAGCAAACATTGGTAGTGTGTTTTCTTATCATCGCAGTATATCATGGAACCCCTTTGAATTACAAGAATTCAGCTAGGTTCTAGCAGTCAGGTCTCGGGTAGGATTACGTAACTTGGCCATGGCAGTGAATGACGGGCACAGATTTTTCAAAAATAGTCTTCAGTTCCTTGATTCCTAGTCGCTGTCATCGTGCTCTCCATATGGGATGCAGTAGTCTTCAGTCAATCAGGAAATAACCTGAGGTCCAAACTATGCACCTTCCGTCTAATATGGGATAAGAATATTCCTTTAAATGAGATCGTAACTACGGGAGCGCGTAAGCCGATGTAAGCCACCTGATTGCGACCGGACTCGTTCGCATGTAGGTTGGTTGTGTATGCATATTCTTCTACAGTTTCATAGATCGCCCAGAACGGTTTTGGAAACTGGTCTACATTTGCTTTTTTATGGGATAAATAAAATGATCAACCAGCGACAAAGTAGCATTTTATCTGTGTAGGATGAACAACATTCCATTCCATTAATCCACGAGGACGTTTTGTCTCGCTATTGAGCTTTGAACTATAGTTTGCACTGCATATAAGCCTATGATGTGGTTCCAGCTCTAACTGTCTCATTCATTCTTTTTTTTCTTAGCCTTGAGATTGAGGCGGTGTGCGAATTGTTACCAGATTTGGGTGCAACTCTGGTTGGTCTTCTTCCTTGTGGATCGGGTCAGGTGATGGACTTGTTCAATTATCTTTTTCTGGAAAAGAGGTGTGTTTTTGGCTGTTGCCTTTCCACGTTATCGTACTTGCTATTCCTATACTATATTGTTTTTTCGCTTGAGCGAATAACGATGTAAGGTGCAAAGCTGTCCCTAGTTGACAGATATCACTTTTTGCGGGATGGCAACGGTTCTTTAGTCTGCTGGTTTATTCGGAAAATTGCCACAGTAACATCTGAGGATACATATTTTATTGTTTACGAGAGATTAGCTGATTGTGTGGCCTGTTTGCAACGTCCATGCGCTGACTGAGGTGGCTGGTGCCTTATTTTTTAGTGAATCTTGAGCAATCTGAGCAATTTCGCCGGACCAAGCGCACCTGAAACCGCGATCGTCATACTGTTAGCACAAAACAAAGAATAACTGAGGTCCTTGCTCAGTGCCAATGAGTGTTCTGAGAAGAGGATACTAGAGATTGGTTTGGTTTTGAGCTGGCTCTTTGAAGATTTTCTTGTAGAGTTTCCCGTCAATTTGATCATACCCACGTGGCACAGTGCTACCGACTGTCACCCCTCTTTGCTACTAGCTCCCTAGAATATTATTAATTAATGCCTTGTCTTCACGCCATTGTGAATGTTAAACATTCTACACTTTTCGGTAATGTTTCCCAGCCACTTGTCAGTTTTCGGACTGCCTTCGGTGCATAAAATTCGCCTTTTTGTTTGCACCGCCACAAAATTGCGGTAAGCGACAGTCATCACGATCATTTTCCGTCTAGGAGCGATACTAACACTCCACGGGTTTAGTTTGTGACGTTTGGTTTTAAGAAGTACTCTAACAAAGCCAACGCTTGAGTGCACATCAGCGGCATATCAGTCGAAAATCCCGCAGGATATCGATAGTGTGCACTATAGAACCACAGCAACACTTGTTTCTCTCTCAGCTAGATTGTACCGATCAAGTCAGCAATGTGCGGGTCTCTCGGAACTTAGTAGATTGAAAAAAAGTTTATTGGACAAAGGTGAATTTTCTTCACAGCATATCGTTTGATGTTCATAAGTCGTGTCAGAGGATGGATCTTTTAAAGTTAGGATTCTCGGCGCTATCACGACTCTTTCAGTTGACTTTGAGTTGGTTTCGACATCCTTGATAGCTACTCTTGGTTAGTTTCACTACAGAAGCACTATTTTCACGTAGCGTTTTATATTTGGGCAGCTCAGTGTTCCGAGCCACATAGTCATAAGTCAAATCACATAGGTCCTTAACAGTGCAATACAAATTTTTCGTGGAAACTCGGGTTTAGCATAATAAATAGTTTTCTAAAACAGGCGGTTAACCAACAATCCGTTCTTTTCGGCTGATGACGTTCGGCTACCACTTAGATAGGCTAGCGGACTATTTCCGTAGTTGATGTACGGCTAGGTTGTAGTTCAAATTTTGGGGGCATATGGCACAACGAAATCGCCGTACAATGGACTAGTAATATCGGATAGAAATTGTAGGTTTCTCAGAAAAATCAACGCACCTTAAGATGATTCCAGGAGATGAAAACATCCAGGGTTTATGAAATCCGAAAAAAAAACAAATACACATGTTCCCTCTCAGTCTGAAAGAATGGGGATACCAGTGATTGCATATTCCTTAGAACTAAGAGGTATCTTGTTTTTTCTTAGAAAAGACAAAGAATGCCTCCTAAACATAAGAAATACAGATTCGTCATCATCGTGGACGCGTTTGGACCAGAGTAGGTTGTTGCTGTGCATACATCCAGGGTATTTGGGAACTACTGGGTTTTGGACAGAGTAAATGGAAATTTTGTTTTGGGTGGTTGCGGGATATGTAGTATTCAGATTCACGTCACTCTCGTTTGGTATGGACTCACCAGAATAATTACGCCAACACAGGAGGACGACTGTTCAAACGAGAGTGACGTGAATGTGAACAATACATATCCCGCAACCACCCTCAACAAAATAAAAAACTGTCCAGCGGGTTTCAAGCGTCTGTGGTGCTACCTGACTGGGAAATCCTGACATGCCAGTCAATCGATCATCACACCCAGTACAGTTACTGGGTCGTCGTTCGAGCAGTTGGGCAGATCAATCACATCGCTGAAGCGTGAACATGTTCGCCTGTTCGGACGTGAAAACTCAGATGCGTTCAGTGTGCGTTGGTGGAGCAGTGGTAACATGCTTGTCTCCCATGTCAGATGCCCGGAGTTCAAACCCCAGCACGGCCATAGGATATACACTGCTGGTGAACTCTAATAAGAACGAAACTCGAGTTCAGTGCTGCCCCCTTGGTGTGGACTCACCAGAATAAATGTAGATTCTCGATGCTGAACTTCGTAACTTGTGACTGTCGTAAGACCAAAGGGTACATTGTTCTTCTGAATGTGTGACCTAAACGAATTGTGGGCAAAGCGAGTTCCAATTTCAGCTATGGTAATCTGAAAGAGATTAAAACCCGCATGGTCAGAGACCAGCCAACCATTAACGTGATCTGCGTATTTGCGGTTACTGTGGGTCCCGGCAATTGGGAGATTTCCTATGTAGAAAGCGTGAATGAATGTCAGAAGCATCACACCTTGCGCAGCCACCGAGCTTGCTGATATGGTGGAAGATTCATCAACGTTGCGAGCCTTATAGAAGCGTTTGTCGTTGGCACGGTCAGCTGGATCATTTGGAGCGGGATTCTTTGATCCTGACCCCGAGGTTGACTGTCGTAGTCCAAAAATGGTAGTCAAGCTCTTCCTGCATTGCAGTTTGAAAAGTGTAATGTTCCTCTTCCGCCTCTGCACTTCCACTCCAGATTCACTTCATTTTTATGGTTACAGGGAAGAAATCGGTGACAGACTATCCTGTATGTTTTTCATTCCAAGAGTCCCAATGCTCCTCACTTACCAAGAAATTTTGGATGACTTGTGTTCATGGTAAGTTGTATGGTGGTAGAATTATACAAATGCAGCTTTTCTATTGCTCCTTGGCTTTAATTAATTTGTTGGACTCTTCACACTAGTCCCTGAGCTCATGACCCAGGTACTTCATCGATTGATCCTTACAGCTACTGGCCGATTCTAAGGGATGTCCAGTGTTCACTGCTCATCATCCATGCCCAGTCCATGCCTTCCATTCTTTAGCCTGGTTTAACTAGATGCTATCTTCATCTTAGTTAGGGTCCACAAAATATGTGCGAAGGTTTCCTACTTTGAGCTATGAACAATCCCCTCCTAGTGACTCTATCATGAAAACTAGTTGGAATTATCGGTACGTGCTGTGCACATGTTTCTCCTAAGTTCTTGCTTGACCATCTGTTCTGTTGACTAACCGGTCGTGAAGCGGGTCAAGCGTGACATTTCTACTTTCGAACTGAGATTTCACACTGTGAATTTAGTCTGTGCTGAAAAGCCGAGGTGCACTGTACACGACCCGTTTTCCGTTACTGTGTTCAGGCGTTCCTTCGACTCATCGGATTCTACGACTCTACCGGAATCCTTTTTTCGCAGAGGATTGTGTGCCTGGCTGTCGGCCCTCACCCACTCCAGCAGATCAGTTCGTCGTTTGGCCTTGACCTCGGAACTTGGTGATGCGGACAGTGTTGCTGGCCACCCTACTGTTGCCCGTCTTTGGAACATGTCTAGTCTTGTAAAGGATCTCTCATCAGCACTGCCAGCTGCTGACGGGAATCATGATCGAGACAGCGCTTCCGAACCCGCCGTTCCAGTCAACCGTTTAGAAAGTCCCGAAACTCCGGGTCAAGTCATCCGCAGCAATTCCTTACTGCTTGGAGATTTGATTTCCGCACTACTTGAAGGGCTTACACGTGATACAGACGAACGAATGCGATTGCTGTATGCACAATGGTTGGGCAATCTGGGAGCCATTGATCCTGGAAGGTAACATTATGCTTCATCCTTGTGGATTGAATGTATCACCTAAACACAAAACGCCGCTCCTTATCCGTTCTACTTTTCTTTACAGGATATGCCTTTCTATGTGTGTTACTTCTACCACGACGGGATCTGTTCAAATGGCCCACGTGAACGACCCTTCTTTTTCTTTCTTTATGCTGTGTGAATTGGCGAAAATCTATCTCCGTGCGGCCAGTCCAAAGCAACTGGTAAGCCTTTTCGCTTATTGTGCCTCATTGATTGGTCTTCGTGTGTTATTTATCAGTCTCACGTAGGATAGGCAATTCTCACGTAGTATCCACTTCGTTTTCTCCTTTTACATCGTATGTTTCCTTTTTGTACGGCTTCGCGAATGACATGGCAAAGGGAACTATTGATTTTGAAGTCCACACAACCTAAACAAGTCATCGATGGTGTAGATTGGAACTCATTTCCATACATTTGCTTTTTCTTTAAATTTTGGGTTCTATTTAGCAGACTGAAGTTCATTAGTGAATTCGGGACACAAGTTGACGAACATGAATCTTTGCAAACATTGCAGGCAAGCGAAATAAAGTTAAAGTGGAGTCTTTTGTTAAAATCATAAAAACTTTTATGTCATGATCAATTAGCCTGTGTGGCCGCGGGGTCACATGATCAGACGATGTATCCCTTAGTTCACGTGCAAAAGCTGTATGAGGGTATACATTCCGAATGCAACTGCCTAATCTGTGGCAAAACGCTGATTTTGATAAAATCTCCGTAGACAGGCGAGCGCTTGGTAGAGTATTCCATATACGGTTTCACAATTAAGCACATGATCTGAATCAACCAGGTGAGCGACCGCTGCACTTGTAATTGATTTCTTCGATCCGCTTCCCAGCCCAAACGAGTTGTGTTTCTTTATTATCGTGTTGCAAGCCTTGTATGTTCTGCTGTACAAAAGCAAATGAAGAGGACTGTCGTACTTTGACCGGCAGTTTATCTTTCTGATTCTGCGGCACCATACAATCGTTTTTACGAAATGTGTTTATCGAGGACTGGAGTTTGGCCCTGAGTTTACTTTCAAAACAGATGTTCTTCACTTTGTCAGTGAGTGCTTGAATTGAGTGCCATTCTTCTCAGTAGGATAGAACTATTGAAATCAGTGTATTATGCCTTTCAAGTTGGTTTCCTTTATATAGAACGTTTGTGACGCTCGAGATAATCGGGTGATCGTCGTTGGTTCTTCAAGACCGTATAGTTTATTTCTCAACTGATGACGAGTGAACAAACGCAAACGGTCCTGAATGAGCAGTGAACCCAATAGTTTGGCCCGGCTACTGCAGTCACCACAAAGGATCGGGAGCGCTGTGGCGAACTTCGAAACTTCTCTAGTTTCCAACTTGTATTTTTGTGGACTAGATTATTAGCATTCCTTGGTTTACTGGCTTCCCCTAGAAATAAAGCTATCGGAATGGAATTAGAAACATTTGATCAGTTAGCTTGTGGAATTCTGTTCAAAACCTGATACAGTCTAACTCTTCACGTAACGGTTTCGTCCAGAGTTGCTTTCTTTTTGGATCAGTGGACCTAAACAGAAATCAATTGCCATGCAAGGTAATGTTAGGAGTTCCCAAATTCTAAAAAAAGCTCCCTTCTGGGAAGCAATGAAGTCAGAATTACCGAAAATTTCGTGGTGTTTGGCCGTCAACCCAATTGTAAAATTGTGGGGGCTGGGACGAAGTGGTTTCTTTAGATGAGACACTCTACAGGCATTACCAGACTGCCCATGTCAAGGGCCTGAGTTCAAACTAGCAACTCTGGTGTTCTCAAACTTGCGGACTACTTTTAGCGTTCTGTATGCCAGATCTATGACAACAGTAGTTGACTGCGTACGTGACATCGGAAAGGGTTGGAGATATGCGCAAAATGCAGCTGGGGGTCCATATTCCTATTGAACCTGGCAAACAAACCGTTCGAATCGTTTTGAATTGCCACAGACCGTTTCCCAAGACTTCTACGAAGTGCATATGAGATAGGAAATAATTCATTATTTAATGTGAATACTTAGGAGGTGCATTAGCTAATGCATACAATGTATGATTTCTATCAAAACATCGTCGGGTTTTTCGGGGGTTCCGTGTGGTTTGCGCCTACAACTTGGTAAAACATCCATAGTAAAGTTGCTGTATCTGCATTCCTTATGTGGTGTTTCGTCTCTCTTCTGTTTCATAATGTTATATCTATGGTATGTTTTGGCAGCTTTATTCTGATGGATTACATTTCGGTGGGTAAGGACTTTGGGACTACAGCGAAGGAGAGGGAGCAAGAGCTAATCGCAGTGCTGTTCAGCCGGTTGTGTTCAGCCACTGGCCGGAAGATCGAAAATCTCTGAGTTTTGTGAGATGCGCATTGCTGATGATTTCAAACGTGAATGAATTGGCTGTGCAGTGCTTGTTGGTTTTTCAGCATAGATGGGCTTCACTGCAGGATGAAATCTCAACTGAAAATTACAAAGCCTCCTCACGATACCATCTACAGTTATTCGGCAGAAAGCTGGTCCGCTTCCACCGCATTTATCCCGAATTGATGCCATATTTTGGGGCTTTTTTTGATGACCGTAGCATCGACGATACTTTTTACTTCCGGGTCAAGATCTTGAGAATAAACTGTGGTTGTATCCCTGACTATGGTGCTAAGCACTGATTTTTCAGAACGTACCTCTCAACTATGTTTAAAACGTTCGTTGATTTCTGCAGCGCTTTTATTGGGCTTTCGCATAAAGTTAGGTTTGTTTTAGTATGTCTTTGCAGTCAGAATTCATGATAAAATTCAAGAGGAAGACTAAATTAGACGTTGGTAGAAAAAATTTCTCTTTAGAACATGACAAAATCAAAAAAAATTGGGATAATATGCGAAACACTAGGTTAGGCAAGAAATGCGGAGTGTGTTATCTCATTTCCTGCTTCCCAAAAGTTGATTTGTTTCCACGAATAACTGTTTGTTCCGTGAGGCCCATTTGTCCGAGGTACAAAGTGGTTCTTGCTCTTCTAGAAATATCTGAACATACTCTGAATTTCCTGTATTCAACATTACCGGAATTAATCACAGCACTCCTGGCTAATGTGGATTGATCCTATGTGTTAAACTAAAGGAACTACTTCTGGACCACTCGATTGTATCAGCAGACATCTCGTTGCTCCATCATATTTGCTACTGACACCAAAATCTGGAAAAATCTTGTGGATATCAACGTTCCCGATTAAAAACTATCCGACCTATGGGGGTGTTATATGGGTCCTGTCAGGTTGTTCAGGGCAAAACAAAAACAATGGGATGACTTTACCTGTTTATTATTGGAAGCCCGGGTGATAGGGGTGCTTGGGCACTACTTTACTACTTCAGTTATCGTTCGAAATCCACTCTCACACTGTCGTCTGTGCCATTTTTTCCTTTTCTCTACGAGGATTCCACTGCCTTGGCCATTCAAGAACTTCTGAAGCTCTTCCGAATACCCGAGGGTGGAAAACTCACAGGGGCTGGTTCATCGTCAGCCGAAGTTGCTGATACAACCAATAAGGTGACAGAAGATGTTGCAGCGATGCCATTTGTCTCTGGAACTGATCTGTGGAAACTGTTTCCAGATCACTTGTGTGACCTATTCGCCCCGTTGACCACATCACGGTGAGTATAGCATATGAAGCTGCGTTTTGCATAGATCTGTCTTGTCGTATTTTGTATCCAAATTAACTGGTGTCTGCTAAAGGGAGCATATAATTGCTCTATATGGGAATCCGAATTCTTTCTGGTTGATTGGTTTTTCACTGCTTAGCTAGGTGTTACTCATCTATCTTAGTTCACCCAGTCCTAACTCTACTCATGGAGCTCTGGTTTTTGTTTTCCCTTCACCCAGATCATCTTTTCTTTCCAAAATAAAAGTTAGCTATATGGCAGAGCCGATCGTAACTAAGACAGCCACTCAATGCGGGTGTCATCTGTCTCCTAAAAAAAGGCTACGTCGTATTTTTCATAGCAGTCGTTTTCACAGCCATTCTAGTGTCTGCTCTGGGTGTTACAGAACCCTCCCTGTCTTCGGAAGCATTTGCACCTCTTTCTTAGGAATGTCAGAGGAAAACAAGGCCATAAAAACCAACCACTGTACGGTTACACCAGTTGTAAACACACGTACAACCATCCAGTCACTTCATTCCATGGTTAGTTTGTTCTTCTAGTCCGACAAGTCACTGAAGTGCACTTTTCGTGAAACTGCTTGTCCTGAATGAGCACTGCTCACTGAATTTCACTTCATCGATATGGAACGAAATGAATCCAATGTGGCAATTGAAAATTGCAGCGTTTCTCAATTTGTTTGTGCTATCCCACTTGACCATCGAAGTAAAATGTTTTCCGCTGGATTACCAGAAGATTTTGTCACCGCCTTGATTTTTTTACTGTGATAAAAATGACTTGCCAAGCCTGTGACCTTAAATGTGCCCTAGAGGTTCATGATGATGATTTTTGACAAGCGTGGATCAGCTGTACACTACTTCTTTACTTCATAGTATAGGTTCAGCTCAGGATGAAATCCAGATGTCTGGTTTCAAAATCTTTCGACTCTACGGATTGATTTTTGCAACTTTACTAAAATTCCGTTAATTTTACCTTCTTGGCACTGATGTGTATGTTATTTCTCAATGCTTTTTGGGTCCCCTCCCGTCAAGATCAAAGTATCTTCTTGTTATGTCCTTTCTTCATCGATTCTTTCCTTATTGTTCTTTTGCTCCAGGTATGCCGTTGAAGCGTTTACAGATTGGTCAACGGTTCGGTCACCACTGATTACCAGTTGTACCGACGATCTCAGTTTTGAGTCTTGGATTCGTCTTTGGGCCGGTTCGTTATGTGCGAATGTAAGTTGCCCTATTCACTGTTCACTTACCATTCCTTGGTAGATCCGTTCGCCACACACATCGAACCTCTTCCAATTTTGTGAGCCTGTGGTCAAAACGGATGCCGGTTTCGCTCGCCTTGCGTTAGAGCATGCATCCTTACAGATTTTGCTCGAGAACAATCAAGATGGCATTGACCAGGTGAGTTAAGTCAAGTAATTTCCATGTTGCACACATGCGGCATCTGAACAGTGCAATTACGATTGTCTGTGATAAGACACAGTGAAGACACCATGGAGGCAATACCTGTTCCGCGGGAACAACCGATCAATGCATGTGACGGAGTCATATGCAATGACTGCTAGTTTGTTTGTGTCCAGCTGGATTCATTGGCAAAACTATCAGACAACTGACCTAGAGAATACTGCTGGTCAGGCTAAAGTCAGTAGTCCAGTTCTGGAACTACAACGTTGACTGTGGCACTGCTTTTCAAGTCACTCATGGAGTGTCCTTGTTTTTCAATCAAGGCTACCAGGCACTATAAAAGGCACGTGGACTATTTAGCTGATCAACAGCCAGTTGCTTCTTATGCATCTTGTTGCTTTTTGCCTGTCAGACCGTTTCAGTCAGCCGAAGCTATCCAGAGAATTAATGACAAGAACGAACGTAGTGAACAAAGTTTGTTATATAATAGCCAAGAAGAATAATCACGGAGAAAGCTTTGTTGGCTACCTGAGTTTTTGTCAACGACTGAATGGCGTTTCTGATCCCATCTCTCTATATTGTACGGTCAATACTGATCTATGTTTCAGTTCGATCTCTTTTTTTGTTTATCGTCTGTTGATTTGTTACTGTAGGAGCTTGATAAATAACAGCATGAAAAGAATTTTCCGCTCTGTGAATTCTGTCATGCTTCTTATTGTCCTGAGGCTCTGCAGAACAACCCAAATTTTTCGCCCGAAATTCTTCGTCAGGTTGATAACCGCATATGCTTCCTGTACACCTTGAAATAGTCGAATAATTCCATATCATCATTATTTTCCCGGCCTAAAATTGATCATGCGAGATTTTCCTTGCCATCATCACTTTTTATTGTGTGAAATAGATCCGCTCTGAAATACTCACCGTTCTCACTGAGGTTGCTTCGGCTATGGATTCAGGGACAAGTCATCCGTCTTCGCTAAATGACGTCCTACTAACCACGACAATGTCCGAGGTAAGACAGATTATTGGTACTCTTGACTCACTTTCTACGTCACTAGTGTTTCTGTTTTACTTTCTTCACTACTCTGTCCATACCGCTTTCAGATGCGTTCTTGCGATCATGGATGTCGTGACGCTACTCACTGGCAGCCGTGGTTCCCTTTAGCCGCGCAAACGGTATTTGGACTGCTAGATCATCTTGGTCGTTGGTATAGGGAGCAAGAAAAAGCACTTCGACCTCAGAAACAAACAAACTCCACTAACAATATTTCCAAATCAACCTCTAAAACAGTCTCTACAGAAGGTATGTTGGACTCTCCATATCTGTGTGTCTTTATAGACTCCTCCAAATATATTTTAAATAGTCGCTGTTGCGTCTCGCACTGTTTTCTTTCTCCTATGTACAGCTGTTAAACGAGTAGGCGATTTTCTACAAACTATTCCGCATCTGTTACAAGCTAAGGGGAGTCTCAAATGTGGCGGATTGGCGCGTGCGCTACTTCACTGGGAATTAGCTTACGACCAAGACGAACTTGCTAGCAAGTCAGCGTTCAACACGGGTGCCGCACTCATGAACTCTTCGTCGGATCGTTTCATTCCTGGTCCGGGATCCAAAGATATCAACCAACGGACTTCGCGGAACCCTCTAGTCTTGGGCTCCACGGGACTGGCTGCTATTGCAGGTCTACTGGACACCTATACCTTGTTACGTGACACAGACGGTAGGCGACTTGTGCTTTACTTGATTACTTATTGAGTGGATGTTTATCATTGATGAATTTCTCTGTGCCAGTTAACCATTCACCATAGTTTGGTACTGCTGTTCATTTTCCCATCAGCACAGTAGGACCCAATGCTAGTAACAAACTTCTGTGTCTTCGCCTATCGACTTTATGTCTTCGGGCGTGCATCGGCATCAAAGGCCTACGTTTAGCAGCGCAACTGCGAACCAGCTGCGGTCTACTATGTGTTTCAACCACCTTAGATTGGCAAATCTGTATCGGATGCCAGCTAACCATTCTGTGCTGGTGGGCACTGCCAGTTGTGGAAATTAATTTTCGTATCCATAATATACGTGCATTTTTCCTGGCCTGACATCGGTTGTTTCGTAATTGTCTTCGTTATGAACTCTCACTTCCGATATTGCCTCATATTGTAAGCACAGTTATACGCAGAACACGTTAAAGAATAATGCAATGCTTTAAATACTCCGTCACTTCTGACAGGTTGCCTGGGATAAACTGGTGACCTGAGATTGGCCGGCTATATATCTTCCTTCTCGAACTCGTCAGCCTTTGATGGACTTATCAGGATGCCTGTTTGCCCTCAAGGTTTTCGAAATAGAATTGAATTTATCTTCAAAAATGTCGCCCTTGTGTAGTTTACTGACCCAGGCAAGTTTCGTCTATATTACGCGGACCTGTGGAAGTTTGCCCCTTTGCCAGACCACGTCGGATGTCTCTATACCTGTATTTACAGAGCACCATTCAGTTCGGACTCACCTGTTTAATGGGTCTAAATTATGTATGGCGATACCCTGCGGATGCTGATAGAGGATGATTATCTGATCACCGCCTTGCATGAGACCCGGTCTGCTTTTCATACATTTTCAGCTTGTGTTTGGCTTATGGAGGTAGACTATTACTTCCGATGCGAGCGATATCGGTAGCTCCCACAATATTATATATATATATATATATATATATATATATCTTATAAATAGGATTTGTAAATAGCCTATCTCATTGGACAAGGTCCCTCCCTTCACTCCTTGTTTGGGATAACAAAACTTGCAGTGATGTTGCGAAGACATGCATACTAGAATTACAAGAGACTTTTGGTCTCAAACGTTCGTTCATCAGACGTTTTAATCGATGGCTTATTTGTGCCTCACTTTTCCTGCATTGTCTCTTGTCTTGCTAGTTTAGCATCCGCAAATACCATTTTTTTAAACTGTTGTTGACCTTTTTACCTACCTTTGCGCTGCAATACGTGAAACGGAAGAAGAGTGCAACAGTGGGAAGTGCTTTCGACTACATACCGCGCGTCACATAAGTAACGAGTGAACGAACATACAGATGAAGAGAAAAAATTGAAATTCTAACGGAAGGCAACATGATGTACAGCCGTGGTCAACTAGACCAGGATGGATGCAATGTCTTTCTCAAGTGCTTTTGTAAACAAAGACCTACCCTAAACTGTCTGTTTAACACAACCTCAAGGTGGATCTCATACATGAAGGTTGAAGAATTGTCAACCTGGTGGCCATAGTTGACAAGGTGTTTGGCGAAAGAAGATGCGGGATTCCAGCCAAACCTAGAATGACGGTTACCAGATTGCTTCAAACAACCCACGGTGAACATGTTTTACCCGCGCCTTAAACCTCATGTTATGTTTCCCTACATTGTTGTTGTCATTTGTGCAGTCAGTTTAAGAAGATGGTTATCGTGGCAGATGGTGCTTTAGAATGTCATGTTGTTGCGGTTCCTGTATCTCGCTCACTCTGCTAACAGAGAAACATTACAACTAAATTGGAAAGGAAGCGCTGGCCTTGAGTTTCGCTGTGAAGAAACTTTGCGGAATGCCACTTAACTGGTATTCTATCCCTTGCATGGACCACAGACCATTATTGGCTCTCTTCGGTTCAGGCTGCCAATTACCTCCATCGCTGGGCTACTATAATTTTAGGTTACAACTTTGGCACAACTTGAAATCCAATGTCATCTTTTTGCCATATCGACACACTGTCACGTCTAATATCTCAACTTGTTAAAAAGCAAGGCAAAAACACAGTAATTACACTGGTTCCAACCGATAGCGGAATCCACATTTTTCCCAATTCGTTCAGCGTATTCCTGTATATGCTCATGTGATTGCTTTGGAAACTACGCATGACCCTCTACTGTAGAATGTAGCTGGATATTTCCCATACCAACGTTGACATTGAACCTAGTGTTGTTGCGATGGTTCGCCAGTTTTCCCACCTTTCTCCATACTCAAGGTATGTTACCTCTTTGGTACTCTCGTCTGCTAAGTGTTCGCTTCCTGTGGGTCTTGGGACTCGCTTCAAATGTCTTAGAACATATTTGTATTTTCCCAGCTGTTTTTGTCAAAATCAACAGGTTTCTGAAATTGCACTGAGCTTATCCATCACTGTTTCTTCCAAGTTTTGCAGCATCTCTATTCAGTCTTTGGTGTTTTGTCCACTTCAGGGCTGGCAGGTGTGCTTGCCGTGAGTCAGCTAGCTCCGGTAGCTCAGGCACTCAGTTGGGCGAAATCCAACTCTGCAGACGAAATGCACATTCCTTTCAGCCGTTCGGAACGCTTCTCTGCTCTGCGGGCATTAGAACTGGAGAACGAAGAGCAGTTGGATATGGCTGCAGCAGCGTATGAACACAATCTGGCGAGCTCCGAGTTAGAGTCAACACATTTGAGACTCGATTCAACAACGGCATCTTCTGTGGATTCAGCGGAGCTAAGACGGCTGATGCTATACGGAGGTCTCTTTCGGTGCGAACTTTCTGATCCGGCCAGATTACATGGTTTGGTGGAACGTGCGGGGGGTCTTATTTCTCGAACAAACGCAAACTGTCCGGGGATCTCAGTTCATCACACAGCTCGATGGAGGCAACGTCTGAATGCTTATCGTGCGGAAGCCGCTTGGCGGCTATGTGACTGGGGTACACTGCAGGAGACCACAAATTTGGTTAGTCGAGAGTGGAACGTCATTGGGGAATAAGTCATAGTCTCACCGTTTCATCTCCATTTTTCATCACTTTGCTTCTTCACATGGCAACAGTTCAGTCTGTGCATGGTCATTTAACTTAAAAGTGGCGGCCAAGAGGTCTTGGGGATCGCTCCCTTTTAGGCTCCATCGGTGGGCGGTAAGACACCCATCAGGATGTTCTTTCTTTGCGTTTCCTGAGGAAACACCGTAGTAATTGTTAATATCAGTCAATGGATTCTTAAGCCTTTCTTGTAAGATGGAAGGGCATAATTGACTTTCAAAGTATTCAATCAAGATCGTTTGTATTCTAACGACAATTGAACGGTTGATATCCAGACATTGTTATGTTCGCATCGTGTTCTTGGATGAGTCTCTGTCAAATAGACACAATCCTCCCAATAACCAGTACTGTCGTTGTGTTGGGGACACTATTCTGAGAACGTCCATTCACCCTTCAGCTCAGGACACGTTTACTGTCGTTAAAAAACGCATCAATTTTATCGGCATTGCAAACATAAAGTGGGAGTTTCAGCTCACTGACTGACACTACACACTCTAAAATTCCCATTTTCTTTTGCGTATCATTTCGGCTTAAGCTGGAGGAATCCAACTTTTCTTTTAATTCACCTTTTGTTCGTCATGGCCAGACGAAACCCTGCTTCTCTTCTCTGTAAAGCTACTTATTTGACTGCGGCAAGGCCTTTTGCCAGCAAAATCTTGTGAAAGAACATCTGATTGCTTTGTAAATCACCAAGGTGCCCAGTCACGTCCACTTTGTTTTAGTTGCAACCACGAACTCATGCAAACAGAAGATTCAGGTAGTTAGCCGCTCCAATTCTCTGAGCCGGATTCTTGCGTTCTAAGTAGCTAGAAGGATGCATCATTCACTGAAGAAACATATTGCTGAGGAGAACTTGTCAATTTTTATAGTATATTACTCTTTCTGTTTGTCATTTTACGGGGGTTTCTTGACAGTTCGTTGCTTGTGTGACATCACGTTGTCATTTTTCAGGATCCTCAAGGCTCCTCTTGGTCTGTTGACCTTGGTAGACTGTTTTTGGCAATCAACAATAAAGTGAGTCGATCTTTGACGGCAATTGAAACTAATTTATGTTGACCGTTCCTAAAGAGATGATTATCACAGGGAAAGCTATTTGATGGGCTTTCGCGTCTTCGCCAAGTAACCATTTGTATCCTATTTATTTATCCAGAGTCTCCCCACGTTTCGTGGTTGTGGTCAGTTCACCACTTGGCGATTAAAAGGTTATTTTGTCTTATTTACCTTACCTCGTAGTCGAATAACTCCTTGTGAATATTTCGTCTACTAACCAGAATCTTACGGTTGTCTGATCACCAAATTCTCTTGGTACAGCCGGAATTCCGTGCTTGCTCCATGGTTATTCGATCACATTCTGCCCATTTGCTCCGCCAAAATGTGTGGCAGACTTTCATTAGTGAGATAAACACACTCATCTTGGCCTACCTGATGAGCCCCAACAAGGGCAAAACCGGTCGCGGGCTGTTGAAGAGTTTTCAACAACCTTACATCTAGACATTACACTTATCTTTTTTGCTTGGATAACCACTTTCTAACCGTCATGTGGCGGAAACATTCTAGTTTGACTGGAAGAATTTACCATGGCTAATTAACCATTCACTAGTCACATTCACCCATAATATGATTGTGATTTACAATTCCCATTGTCCAAAGATGCAACCCAAACTACCGTAGCCCAATTTCCAATAATAATGCTCCAAGAGAAGACTATTTTCGAATATACAGAAAATTTCCTTGTTCTTTAGACTGTCGGTTTACTCTCAACTAGAAGCAGCACAATGTTCCTTGTCGTCGAATCTCACAATAACTGGCCGATGTCTCAAGAATTGCTATCACAGCTATCTGTGATCGCAGCAAGCGTCCCTTTGGGTTGACTAGATTGATAATTTAGTCTGAAGTACACCCCCCTACCGCTGAGTCACCTGCTGAACATGAGCAACCCGAAATTGTGGCGTCACAACACGAGAGTCTTGACCGGCAGACGGAATCGACACTGATATCTGTTGGTTCTCCGGTTGGAGGCATCCGAACGAGACACATACATGGCCCAGTCGCGGACGTTGGTGCTATGCCTCCAAGCTCCTTCCCACATTTAAACCAGCCTTGTCTCGGTTGGATCATTGCCAGCTGTTGTTTTCGTTGGTTGCCTCTTCCATCCATCTTCTAATTTCGGTGTAAAAAATCCGATAGATCAAGTCTCCGATAAGTGAAAAAACGTGCACCTTTTAGCTAAATATCCTCACTGGCCCGATCACGTTTAAAGAGTGGGGACTATTAGTCACTATGCTGCTACTTTCAAGACGAGTATTAGCGAGTGGAATCCTACAGCCAGACCACCTAACCGTAAACTGATAGTCCTATCTAGGCTTCAGCAAACTGGCTGTACCTCAGCCCTCATACTTCTTTCGGACGGCATGGCAGCTAGGCACCGAAAGGGTGTCGTGGCTGAACGATTAGCATTACTTCAGATGCTGGGCTGCACAACATTGAGTAAGCTGAACTCACCTGTGTTCGTTCAAGCCGGCTGCATGATGAATTCAGTCAAGACGATCTCTGATAATTCAGTGATGTAGATCCATTGGTTGGTCCGTTTTCACAGCCGTTTCAAGTTATCGGTGGCACGTTCGTTATTCAGCTTACCTCTTATCGAATATTTTGTTAAGTACACTTTGATTCCGGCATGCTTGAACAATTTTTGAGTTTTTTCCAATAAATGATGGCATATCTAAGTACGTACAAAGCACCGAATGATCTGAATTTACTCAGTGTCTGCTACTATCCTTAGAGCGTTTGGTCGCTTTTTGCAGTTGCCAACTCCGAGCATTGCACTGAAAGCGTTATGCTCGTAAAGAACTCACGTCGCTGTCTGATAGAAATGGAAACGGTCCGAAGTGCGAGATGTGTCCCAAACTGAAGAATTCCCCACACCCGACTCATACACCAACGATCCTGTCTGAATTGGTATCCCAACTTATTAATAAACGTCGGAAATTAAAATCTACTTGTCTCTTCCAAACTAAACTAACAATACAGAGAAATCGATAATTGAGCAAAAAGGATCAAGGTTGTTCATCCAGACCTTCGATTTGTACTCCTTCCTCGTCGTCGCACTTTATTTCGACTGACTCCTATGACAGGACGTCCCGCGATTGATTAGGATATCCTTGTGAATTGAGAGGAAATGATGCTAGTAATGTCCCTTTTTTCCATCTCAGGACGACCGCAATGTCAAGATAGCATCTTAGGCTTCTGGTTGTTATGACTGCTTTGAACCAAGATAGGTGTGCCCTAAATATAGCATGCATCTGTGCCTACGGTATGTGTTCTGTTTTCATAGGATTCGACAGAATTCTCGGGTATGCTATCGAAACTTCGCCTGAATCAAATGAACGAACTCAGTGCTGCCGCTCTCGAGGGCCCTGGAGGATATGCGCGTGCATACGAAACCATTGCTAGACTAAGTTCGTTGTCTGACGTGGAGTTGGTGTCCTCCTTAGGCGAACGCCTTCGACTCGCACTCAGTGGGGATTGTGATCGGAATGGGGCATCTGCTCTGGCTCATCGGAGGTCAGATGGGGACCTTCAGGTTAGTTCGCTATTTATTACGCGATGCCTGTGAAGTGATTTTTATGTTTGGATATTTGAAGAACCTGAGTGGGCTAGAGCCTGACCAAAGAATCCTGTGATTCGGTCCACCTATGACGGTTCTGTTTCATGATACATTAAAGTGATAAACACGTCCAAGCCCAAGCGACCCTTCAACACTTCATCTCTATCTCTTCCCCCAAGTTGGATGGTAGGTAGGTACCGAAAGGATGACAACTAAAAAGTTTGGTTTATTTTGAAGTCAATGAAATGTGCTATGACTGCTGTCAAGTCTTCGTGTAAACATGCCGTAATTCATACACGTACACTTCTTTGTCCACATTAACTCTTGTTTGGCGATCATCCTGGGAACTGCTGATGGTGTCCACCAGCTTCACAAACAAATTCAGTGATACAGTACAGTAGGTGTTAACAATACTCCCTGTCACACAATCCCCCCCCCCGAGAGGAGACTCCTTCGTCTAGGAGATATTTTCGATGCTAAGCGGTACTCTCCATCATTGTTCCCCTTGAGTAAACGAAGTCATACAGAAATTGGCAGAACACATCTTTTCCTTTAGTGACCAATTTACATTCTAAGACAAAGCACCATAATAGGTATGTCCTGTGATACTCACCTGAATTTTCCAGTTGACCGTAATTTTTAACGGTGGATGCCGCAAGCACTGTTGGTATGCTGTCTCGGCTCCTCACAGCCCCCTTTTTCATTGAACTTTTCTGGATTGCCAGTAATTTAGCCGGATACAAGCTTCATTTATCATCGTTATGCTGCGGAGTGGAGGTACTGCAGGTTAAACGTGGTATAATGCAACGGATGATAACTACATATTTATCAAATTCTTTGTAAGTTTTATTGTTGTTATACAAGGACAAATTTCCGCTTCCTATTTGAGCTTAGCTAGATGACACAGAGTTTGTTGTTTGTAGTAACGTAGGTAACGGGGGCTGGTAATCACATACATATTCGCCACATTGCATTGTACATGTCTACTATGGGTTCGCAATTGTGTCAGACGAAACTGCATATTGCGAAGGATATTCACAAACGATGTTCAAAATAGCACCGTGATCAATCGGTCTCGAAAATTCTTAACTTTTAACCGCTGAAAGTTTATTTGGTCCATGAGTTCCAATAAACCTCAGCCGCTTAAGGTCCAGTATCTTAGGACAAGTGATGACTGATTCACCGAATTAAGCTGGTCAAATATTGGTAGTTTATGACAATATCGTCTGCATGAAGTTCGACCCTAATGAGACCTATGGTTGAGCACGTTGTTCAACCAACAGGACATAATCGTGTTGGAAGTTATTTTTCTCACCGAGGCTGGCATTTTCTCCATACATCCGCACAAAATGCAAAGTTTCATAACACCTGATCTGTTGAATTTGTCTATCCTAGACCACTGTGTAATATTTCTTTCCTATGCCGCCGTTCCTCCCAATTTACATACATTTTATGCAGACTCAAGTGGAGGCGGTTCTCACTCTTCTGGATACGCGCCTCAAAATTTGTCAACCAACGTTTCACACATTGGAACCTTGTCTTGCTGTACACCACACCTCGCTGCATTTGCTATGGATGGAACTCCGTTCCTTGGCTGTCGGTTCACCAAACGATCAGCTGATCACCACACTACTCGACCGTGTGCGTCTGGCTCTGGGTCAGAACTGGTTACAGAGAGCCAAACTTACTCGCAAGTAGGTTTCTGGCCGTTACGTCCTTTCATTAGAATGATCGCAATTTTCAGCAGTAATTATCATCTGTGGTTTACGATACAGCAAATCGTTTTTCGCCGCACCTGTTCACTATCTGCTGTGGTACTTTAGAGGGGTTCGATTGTGCAGTTACCTCCCTGTGGAAGGACAACCGCAGGAGACCAACCGAAAGTGATTCGTTCTGTGAGGTGTTTTCTCTTGGGCGAAAGCTCTTTACTGTAGAACCTCTCGGTAGGGCACACGTCAGAATAAACAAAGTACCCGTAAGTACAGAGCGTCTTTTCTTCAGGGTTCTGTTAACATATTTTTAAACCTCTAATAGCGATCAGTGTATTAGTCGTGAACCTGCTTCCCATGGTGGGTTGATCAAGTGGAAAAGTTTACTTTCTAAAGGCTTGAAGAGTTGATAGTGGTTCGGTCTTCTTTAACACTGTCTTCGTTCCTAATCACCCTTCCTGCTCCGCTTGCGATTTGTCACTTGTAGTATGTTCTGATTGTTTCTACTTATGGATTCCCTATCCAATTTGATGTTGATATTTATCATGTTCGCATGGTATATAATTTTATGTTAGTCTACTAAAAGACGGTTCGTTATTGCCGCGTTGACTTTTACTTATTGGACATAACAATATTCAAAGTGTTTGTTATATTTCCATTATGCTTGGCGACAAATCTGTAATGCAGCTTTGTTCCATCCGAAAACCTGATTGACTCGATAAGTGCTAGAAATTTCTTTCTGGGAACATCCCAAGCTCTTTAACACTAACCCTTATTGAGTCTTCAGCCTCTCCTGAAAGCGAAAAAAACTTCCTTGGATTCGGTAATCGCGACTTTTACTACAGGTCCTTCTGACTGCACTCCACTCAAAGATATGAGACTAAAGTACACTTAAAATATGAGTTCCTTTGTGGCTATGGTATACCGCATTTGAAGTCCAGCACCCTTTTTAGATGTTCACAAGGAAAGTAGAGGATAATGAACACGTCATCAAATGTGAATAATCCCTGTTGGTTCTATCTGCCAGATTTGTCACTACTGAACGTTAGAATTGCAAGTGACAGCTCCAGATTCTGCCATCTGAGTGCGGCGGCAATAGCGCATTGATTGCAGACGCGTGTCTTAGGGATTGTTTCCCGATTAGTGTGGCGCAATTCAAGTTATGACGGTGTTATTTAGATCTTGCATGTAAACTTAACTTACATGTCTGTGCAATAGGCTCTGTAATTTCCGAACCATATGTGACCGACGTAGGTGCATAGGTGTTATCCTCTCTGCAATAAGATACTTGGTGTTTATGACCTAGGAAGACGTGACTGATGCAGAATATGGGGCTACTAGTACGCAGTGTACTGGACCGCATACCTAATTGGGCTGGAGAGACATTCAGCGGTGCTGTGTAATTTGTGTAGAAAAATAAAGAAAAGTGTGCAGAAAAAATGAAGGAACGTAGCCTACCTTTCTGTTGAAACGAGTGGATTCAGCCACTCTGGGGATTCGCTAGGTAATTTAACACATCTTGCTGTAAATGTCGATGGTAACGACAACGAGATGGGGCGATTTTCCTTCCATATCTCCAGACATGGCAGTGAGCCATGAACATATTCGACTTTGCTGCAGTATAGTCAGAAAAACTCCGTCTTTTGCATCAGATTTGTCCTAGTTCAAGTGTCCAAGTCAATTTTGGGATGATAGTGATAGAAGACTTCTCATCTGCATCATTGTGAAGCATGTTGGAACACTTCGGGAAGGGTGACCCGAATATCGCATTTCTGGCAATGGTGCCTTGATGTCAAACTAGAAGCTCTCTTCGGCATCAAATTATCTGTCGCGTTTCGTTAAAAATTGTGTAGAAGTCTTTCATTGAGCTTATCTCCCAATATGCTCTAGTTATACACTACTCATCAGAAGTCTTATTTCCCGTTACTCGATGAGCTGAATAGCATGTGTATGGTTTTTTCTTTGCCTCTTTCAGAGCGCTCTTTTTTCAGTCGTAACCAGATGGTTGTCGATTAGAGATGGAACCGGGCAAGCTCTTCTATAAATATTTTGGGCATCGCTTTTGGTCATGGTTGTTACTAGGTGGGCAGTTGCTTTCTTGGGTCGGTTTTGTTTTGGAGTAACTTCTATCGCGTTTCGCATTGGTAACCCCTCCAGGAACAAACTCTGAAGTCGAGTTTTCCAAACACTCGGATGTCAGATACAGATTGACTTAGGTGTCTTTTAGCTTTATGGATATCTGGGATTTCGTTTATTTAAATCAATGAGTAACACGTGAGTATTTTATGGTAAGCCACATTACGACTTTTGCCAAGCTTTACTAAACGCGTTTCGAATATTCCCAAAACCATTGATGCGTTGGTATCGTTCAGTTTTGTTTATGAGCTTCGTAACGTTGGTATTTTTCTATATTTCTTATACGCTATTGGGTACTTGGCCTTTTTAGATTTACAGTCAATCTTGCGGAAGGCATTCGTGAGGCCTTAGGAGGTGAGAATGGCCTATTCAGGGAGGGGAAGTCCAATAGAAATGTGATGCATGACATGTTCCTTCTTCGAAGGTGCTGTCACTTGCTGAACGGTCGTGCAACTCTGTATCGGTCCTTGGCTTCCTGCTCCGCCCACTATGATATATCAAAGGGCACGGTAGCTTCAGACAGCCCTTTATGAGGACAAATGAAAATTATTACAACTGTATTTATAAGGCAATAACAGAATGTTCCGCAAGGTCGTGCTAGAATCTCCGTGAGGGTGCGAGAAGCGTCGAGCTAAAGATGCTCGATCCAGATTGGCTGGCATTCTGACCAATCAGAGCACGCCTTCGTTTGGTCCGTAGCCTACACGTGAGAAATCCATCCAAATGATGTGATGTTCGGTTATTAGGGACGGCTGGCCTCCGGACAGAAGGGGAAACTAGTTTATATCTTATCTAATTCTACTCGTTTTATATTATACGGGGTGGCTTTTTGATTGGGATAACTAAGTCAGGCCAAATGGTGCAGGTTAGCTATGCTAGTCTGATGTTCACCTCCCTGTATTTTGTAAGCCTCTTTTGTGCCTTTTCACGAACCTTCCACAGTAGCAACCCTTGGTCTCATGCTCACTTATTTCTGTCACCGGTTCAATTCCGTTCAGATCCGGTCAATTTATGGCTGCTTACACGTGTGTTTTACGTGCCGAAGCCTTTGGGATTCCACAGGCACTTATTGAACGTGCAAAGCTGTTGTGGCAAACAGACAAAAGAGAAGCTGCCCAGGCTTGTTTGGACAAGGGGATACCGGAACTCTACGGGACTTTCCCGAACGAGCCGCATTCAAGCGTCACTTCCAAAGCGAAGAACCCACTCATCTCAAACAAGTCACTCCAAGAGGTCAGTGGGTATTTTATTATTTACTGTTTATGTTCGTTCTCTGTCGATTTTTGCATCACCAATCAATAAAACTGCTGGTAGTAGAGTGAAGCCCAAGTATTTCCGAGCACGGATTGCAGGCTTGAATCGACGAACCTATACTGAATCAACCACTTTGGGTCTTTGTGACCGGCCGCTTGAAGATCAAAGTTCAGTTCTAAATGGTGTCTCAAGTAGGTGTCTGGAAAACCATTACCCAAAAAATCGTGTTTTCATATTCAAAGTAGCCAAGGACAGAATCGCAATCTTTATTGAGTTTGAGATGCACTAGTTCGGTAGAATTACCATCAGGCAAGATGAACCATCCATTGAGTAGACAAAGAAGAGACTTCGGGAAGAGACGTCGGAGCGGTCGAGCTGGAAAACATTAGGGCTTCTCGACATGAATGCTTGCAGAGGACATGCTGTCACAGAGTTGCTTTAGGTCACCTTTCTTTTAAAAGCATTTTTTGTTTCGGAAGATGCCACCTAATCTCGAGTCTAATGTGTTGATAAAGCTTTAACCTATAGCCACCGTCCAGCCGTCTTAGCTCATCATTTTACCCTCTGAATCTACGACCAGAGGTTAGTTGGTCATTTGACTTCTGCGACTCTGTGTCTGTGGATCGCGAAGTATACCTATCTGAAATCTGTTCGGCCCTGGCAACCCACCCACTGTTAGCTATTACCTTGGCTCGAACAAGCGACTGATCAGTTTGTCCTTTGGCATTTGCATCGCTCACTAGCGAACGGTCCCATTCACCCGTCCTACGCACTTCGACCTAAACGTTCGTTGACCCTATGTCCTTAGATGTCTACTCGTTTGACCTACGTCAAACCAACTGCCTGTGGTTCTTTGTTACCGGAATAACATAACCTTTAGCACTGGCTTCTTTGTAACTGCAGTCATACGTTTTGGTGTTCTCGGCTATATGCTGCTATATGTTGTAACCCAGCAGTGGAGAACAGTGCTGGGTTCGAACACCCGCCCACTTTGTTCAGGAGTGAATTCAACCTACTTCACTACGTCTTCTTTCAATGGATGCAGTCTGTCTATGTCTATTGAACATTTCACTAACAACTCCATAACCTGATTTGGACGACGTCATGACAACTTCACTCGGCCACAGTTGTCCCTGGAGTGTTATAATCACTATCGTTCTAAGCACTGTTTCCGAGACATTTTAGGTTGTCGTCGAATCTTGCAACAACGACGTTTGAAACGTCCTCTAAAGGTCACACGAGTTCGGTAATCTCTCCCCCCTCCAAAGCCGCAGCTGGTTCGTTGGATAGCTCGGTTGGAGATTCGTTTGATCCCATGGATAAAGTTTCCCGGACGTCCTCCGTCATCGTTTCTGGGAGAACGACCAACACCGGCCGTTCTTTTGATCTGACTAGACTTTCCAAGCCACTTCCTCGACGACCATCGTTTGGTGGATTAAACATGCATTCACATCCACATTCTAACATTCATGCAGTGGTTGCATCTTGGTTCCCTCTTTCTACAACTCCTGAATGAATACCGGGTACTTTGGAGCACACTTTGTCCCGGAGGGTTTGGTAGACGAAATTGATGCCCGAACATCGAGTGCTACAATTGTTTTTGATATTTTTCTCCACTGATCTTGTCAAAACGGTATATCATTCGGTTTCAGGTGTCGCGTCCTTAGGACTACCGTGTGGGTAGTTTTTTATTTGCTAGAGAAAACTGGCGAACGAACTGATCTTCGACACCCCCGAACCATTGTCCGAGCTGTTTGGTGTCAATTGATTAGCGGGAATCCGATCGGGTATGAGGTTCTTATTTGTTGCGCAAGTAAGAACTTCATTGAGCAACTTATCCGGCGGAATAAATTATGGTGGTTTGGTCGTGTCCAAAGCATCCCCGGCCATCGTTGGGTGAGTACAGTGGTGTTTTCTGTACCTACTTCGGAGTGCCGCACGCGAAGAGGTAAAAATTTCAACTCGACGAAAGAGCATGAAGGTAATAACCAAGAACTTAGACACCGTTGGCGCTACTCGCCCTACCCACCCTGTACTCAGCTGAAGACGTTTAAAGTACGACCGCAGCCAACTTCCATCTGCGTTGTCTACTCGGGCGTTTGAAGATGTAGACATCTTTAAAGTGAAGCATGGGTGTATAGCACTGGTGTCGGTGTTAATGATGACTTCGGTGCTCACCGCTAGGAGAAATATTACCTTAGCCATACGCTTCACCGTTTTCCTTCAGGCAATGCTCTTGCGCGCTCGTTATTGTGAAGAAACAAGTCGTTTTGACTTCGAGGCCACACAACGCATGTACGAGGAGGTGTGCACGCTTAACGAAGGTTGTGAGGAGGCACATTTCCGTTTGGCCCGCTACGTTGATCAGGCATGTTCCCTGGCTACGGTGGCCAAGCAACACGAGTGAGTCGCGTTATTCTTACCAATATTTAGACTGCCCAGCTGTTGTACAACCTCCCATCCTGAGCAGGGGCTACTCACATTTCTGATGCGAGTGTATTTGGTTAAGGGTAGCTTGTTGTTTGATGGGAGGCACATCGAGTGATTATCAATAACACACGATGATTTTTTTCACACTGGGATAGAATTACAGTCGCTAGCTACCACTAAAACACGTACACTGTTGTACATATGCGTACAGCATCGGGCCTCAGGGTTTCCGCCAATCGGAAACCGGATGATATCGTATTTGTGTGTCAATAAAATCGCCAACCTTATCTGAACATTGTATTTTGACAGCTACTGATAATTTTCTTCATTCCTTCATGCGGTCCGTAACCTGGGGAATGGAGCAGCAACCTCAAATGATACCTCAGCTCAACGTTCGGTGTCCAACTTTGGTGGTTTTTTTACGTAATCCAGCTGGCATCACATTACGGCCCAATAGCTGCTGATATTCTGGACTGTTGCTCTTAACCAACCCGACTTCAAGCACATTTCTCTCAATCCACCTTTGTCTCTATTACAAAGCCAGATTAGGCAACAGACCAGCCTCACGTGGCTCTCCTGCAGGAGATTCCTATCAAGTTATCATTATGCAGTAGTCGACTGAGGCATTCACCCTGACAACCGCGCTAACTTTCTGCACGAGATATTTCGACGTACACTCTCCACTCAGACAGGTTTAGTGGTGTCATCTCTAGCTCATTTAGCGGCTATGGACGATACAGATAAAAATCGTGTTTCGATGCCTCCAATCACTCCGACAGCAAATGTTGTTGATATTGCAAGAAATATGATAATTTTCTACTAAAATAATGGAAAAAGACGGGGGAAACAGAACTGTCTCCTGATCCTTGGTGGTCTCATACTCAGTGGCAATTCCTAAGTTCTTCCTGAAGCTTTCGTTGAAATCACAGCAAAAATTAGGGACGCTCCAGTGACCCGAAATGGTGCTGGGAGACAAAGCCTCACGAGTCCACCACATTCGTCTCTACAGGGAATGTCGCGTCTCCAGATCGCAGAATTTCCTTCACGTAATGTTCCTTATTATTTATTCCGTCACATAAAATTGTACTTGGATGAGTTGAGGTTGTTACGAGGGTGATACAGTATGATATTCTGCTTGCGCAACACCCATCGCATTCTGGTCACGCGTGTAACCTATCCATTTGACTTCATATCTGTTTTTTCGAGCAGTCTTATCGGGGCTTAGTCCTCTACCCGGACATAAAGTGGTGCTTGTGCACGTGTCATCACAGGATATAACCGGTAATGAAAAAAATAATCGCTCAGCTGTAGCACCCCTTCGGTGCCTAGTGATCATGACACCTGAACACGACGGCTGAGGTACTTCGAACTTGAAATTTTCGTGTGGAGTTCACCCAAACAGATATCCATGTTCTTCCTTCATGCCAGTGTCATATTCAGTACGATCATCTTTCGTAGTCAAACTACGGTGTTTCAAGCTTATATTTTACTGTGCTATGCCCGTGTCCGTTTCTATTTTAGATGACTCTGTAATGAAAAGTGGGAGAAAAGAAAGAATATAATGCCAGTCTACCGTAAACAGCTGAATTATACAGCCTGCTTAGCAAATGACAGTATTGGTGCCATGGGCATCCTACTAAATATGGTAGCCAAATCTGTTTAAAATGTTTTGGACCCAAACGACTCGGAATAACATGCACGATAGCTGAATTGAATAACCTCACTCACCTTCGGTGATCTTTTTTTCAGCACGTTGCTTAAAGCAGCACTGACGCACTACGGTTTGGCTTTGAGCTACGGCAGTCAGTTTATCTACCAGTCAATGCCGCGACTGTTGTCTTTGTGGTTGGATAATGGCACTGATTGTGCACGTCATACTGGTGCACCAGTTTCCACAAAATCGAATGAATCTCGTGTTCCAACCGATCAGCGAACGTTTCAGGAAGTGCAAGAGGTTGGTTTTGGCGGTTTCATTATACATTTCTCCCGTTTGTTTTATTGAACTTCAACTACGCCCCTATTTTTTCATCTTATTTTTAACTATGGTGCATTTGTACTCCTTTTCACGCTTTCACTGCACACGTTGTACTAAACAGTTTGACGTTTATTATAACCGCAGCCTTTTGCAGTGCTTTCGTGAGCAGACGTTTTCGATAACTCAACTTTCGTGTGGTGGTTTGTAGGTAGTGAGAGTTTCAGCTTATACATCACCCTGCGAGTGCAGCTGTTCTTTGCTGGAAAGCCAATAAGCTGCTTGCGCTTGTTGAGAATCACTAGCAGTGAAACTCTAATGAGATTCGGACATTGCAGATAGTAGTTGAACACTATACCATCGGCACGAGAGGTTGGTCAACAGTGTTATTAGATTAGAATGTGTATGTGGTATTTAACCACTACGACAAAGAATTCGTAGCACCCTAGAGATCCCTAGGATACGCACTTACTGATTACCCACAAAATGATGAAAACAGTTGTGCATTGCTTCCGAGTTGTTCAAAATAGGTTGACGTGCAGAATGGATCCTGACTTAGTCAGGTTAGTCTAATGTTCGAAACACGTTTTCAATCCTTCGCGACGATCACGTAAAATCTGGGAGCGGGAGCACGTGATTAAATAACATTTGCTAGGCTAACTTCTTGAACCCTACCTCCCGACGATCCCTGTACGTTTTTTAGTCGCCCATCACTAGTCTTCCGTCGTACGCAATGCGTTTTTTTTACTTGACACAAGGCGCCAGAGAGCACAACTATAGCTCCTTCCTAATACTGTGAATTTAATGACTACGTGACTACTGTACCAAAAGATCATTTCGCTTTTTACACTATGGCCAAAAAACTCGTAGGCCGTTCACTATTCGTATGCATGTTGCACGTTCCCATGGAAGTTTAACGTGCATTCTGCTATTTCACTGAAGATCTGCAAACTTTGCACACCATGCAATGTGTACTTTCAAGTCATGCCCACTGAAGCATAGAACAGCATATCCATCCTCAGTCGGTCTTTTGAACTCTGGTTACTGTGGCCTGTCCTGTCACGCCGCCTAATTGCATCTTCGCAGCCGAAGCAGTATCGTAGCAAGTTGACTGATACATATGATCCAAAACATAAATTTATCCACTTGTTTTGCCGTGGCTGAAGATTATATTGGTCTGTCTTCCGAATAATACTACGAAACACACTCGGATATCAAGTTACCATGGCTAGTTTTGTTGAATTTCAATCAATTAGGCCTGGTTGCTTCTGTTGCTTGCCCCTGAACTTGTACTTCCAGGATGTCGTTTGTGAGCACTCGTGCGCTGAAACGCGGGGTTAGTTCATTCATTGGCTGTCGGCTTTCGGTAGCAAATTGAATATTTACATGGTGGGTCTTTTAATAAGGTTTCCACGTTTGATAATTCAGGTGGGTGCAGTCTACTGCGTACTGTTTAATATCTAGATACGATGTGACCTTAAGTGGTAAAGTTTGGTTAGTTAGCATGACTAGATAGTGCACAGTAGCCTGGGTTGGAACGATGAACGGAGGATCATGATGGATGTGCTTTGATATCTGCCCATAACTTAGAAAAATAGGTTGTCTGGCGGGATTAGGTCTCTGCTGGCCTTTTATAAAGCAATCCTATCGAAGAACGACGAGATCTTCGTACATATTCGCGTATGAACGTGTTGCTCACCATCATATTCATATGAATGTTTGGCAACCTCTGTGCGTTTTTTCGCGAATAGTGTATGTATAACGGTTTAGTTCGTGGCTCTGTCCCAGACCAAATTGAGAGATAGTTCCCGTAAGGCTCCTGCTCCCCAAACTTCAAAACATACTCTTGTAGTTATTCCGCTTTCTGCACCCTGGAATCTGGGAGAGCCTCCCTCCCCCGCATTTACTCATGCATACCCTTGGCTTCTCTGTGTTCCGGTACTAATGTATATGCAAGTGAGCCGCGCCATCTCACACGATACCTTGTTGCTTGAACCTTCCTTTCTCCAAAATTTTCCTGTTTGCTTCTTATGGGTGGTCAAGGTTCACCTCCGGATGGATAACATTTTTACCTGAATTCTCTCCGTTTTCCACTTTCCCTTTAGATTATGCGTCAGAATATACAGAAGATTCCACCTTATCAATACTACACGGCGCTTGGCCAGATACTCTCTCGTATTTGCCACGAAGTACCGACGATTGTCACAACATTACTCGATCTGGTTGTCCGGATTTTCGAGGCGTATCCATTGCAGACCATTTGGTTCCTGATGCCTCTGAACGACGTAAGTGCCGGAAAATTTACCTACCCATTTACACTAATTTTCGCTCCAACTTATTTATTCCCGATACAAATTATTTGACTGAGTAAATTCAGCTCGAGATAGCTCAGTGGTTAATGCGCCGACTTATTGATCGGACGGCACGTGGTTCGAACCCAACCTCAGCATCCCAACTACTGCTGTCTATGCTTGGGCAACCTGGCGCCATCTCAGCCCTCGTGCCTCCCGTTGGCATGGCAGCTGGGCACCGAAAGGGTGCTACGGTTGAACGTGTTTGCGTTTGTGTTAAAGTGCGTTTGAAAAGACAAGTTCTAGATTGACAATTGCTACTAAGAGCATTATTTTGTTTACTTCGACAGTCACCGAACTGGAACTGGCGAACCACGGATAAGAAAATTCTAGTTTATTTTGACCGTTCCAACACGTTCTCACTTGAACATGAATTTTTAACTCAAATACAATTGTTCAACCATATTTCAGAAATGACTGAAATTGACAGGATATCCCGGGGAACGATAAGGGAAAATTGTTGTCGTTCTTCAGCTCCCTCATCTGATTAAAAAAATTAGGCCATTTATCCACCCCATGTGGACTTTGTTTTCAACACAATAATGTTTGAACTTGTAACGAATGTCCACAGTGCAGCAGACGCTACTTAGCCGTGTACCACTCTTTTACCATTTATCTCTCGTTTTGTTCCCCATCTATCAATAAACATCTCCTCACTCCTGCAGAACACCTTGTACGTGCCACATTGATTGCTACGTCTACTCTCTCTCTCTCTTTCTCGGCACTCACGTTTTGCAGTATAACGAGTATCAGTCTTGGTTTCTGAAATCTAGATGTGCAGTCGCTGAGACTTCACTGGTCCATTTCACACCTGTGCCGTATCCCCTTGGGTCAGCTCGTCTTCTGATTGGTTGTTGTTTTGGCAGCAGCTTCCGTTGTGTCCTGGTTGCCAGGTTCGGTTAACAAGCCATCGCCATCCCCATGCTGTCAACATCTCTATACTCCGCGACCGTATGTTTAACACTGCTCTGTCATTTTTCCCTTTTCCAGTCTTCGGTTCGTCAGCGCCGAGATCGCTGTCAGCAGGTCTTCAATTCGGTCAAGTATGTGGCACTTGTTGTTCATCGTGTACTTCAGTTGACGTTCATGCATGTTTCACCTCTCCGTTCTGAAAGCTGCAGTTGGCCTTCTTTAAAGTGACCGGGAATGCCCGCTTTTGTTTGCTTCGTTCAGGAGGTTCTCATTTGTCTGATGCACAAGACCGTTTCGAACCGTGCTTGTTTTCCAAAAACTCATCTTAAACATGTGCCATTTTTGACTTGTAGATCAAGACAACCGGCACTTACCAAATTCATCACGGTACGTTTCGCGACTAACTTCACTTGCTATTAAAACATCTGGATTTTTTCACATTTTGCCACCCATTATAGAGTGGTTGTCGTGTGCCGCTAGGGTAAATCCTCTGTTTGGAGGGTACGTTTTTGTGATGACCCCTTGCCGAGATTTTGTGCGTAAACTAGTTTTGCCTCGAAGAGTTATTTCCGCTTACCTGTGCAGTTCAGACCACTGGCATGTAGACGATATCGAACCGCCTGCGCTTTCCTCATATTTTCCATTATCAGTCTCTATCCCAGTTATGTATTGCGCGAGGTTCCTCAGGGCAGGTGAAATACTGGCAACGTTAACTGTGGCGTAACTGGTTCGGTACTCAGTGAGCTCTATGACGCCTGTATCTCAAGAGAGAGGTGAGTCACAGGTGGGCACTGAGAATCAGTCCTGGGCGATATGGTTTGTCAATGAAATATTGACTCCTTCGAGTCAGTTCGCTGTTACGAACATTCCGCATCCTTAAAACCGCCTTTTAGTGACCAATTTTATCAGTTCCATCAAGTTCCCACTGTAACCCTGCAGAATATGCAACAATAAACGTAATTTTGTTCCCCACGTCCCACTGCGATAATGGGATACCGTATGCTCCTTCTAACATTCGGGAACAAACATAAAATAATGTCCAAAAATTTTCGATTGAGGTACAACATCCTCTAGAATATCTGTCCTTCTGTCGGGACTTTTTGGCCGATTCCGTCGATCGTCGCTGGCTAGAAGTTTTGCTATACTCGTATCCGTACTCACTGACGCTGAACATTAAGTTCTAATTTCACCGTGACCCGTAAATAAAATACGAATATGGCTTACATCTGGTCGTGCAAACTACTTTACGATCGAATGATTCAATTTTTGTCTCTATCTCCCTATCTTTCCAACTTCAGGATTCCATAACATTGTGTAATCACCTAAGAACTATATGCGGCTTATTCATGTCGGCAGATCGTCGTGAGCTACGCAGTTTCAGTCTTCACCAGTCTCAACGCCCGTTGGCGCGTCTAATCGAAAACAGGTTTGTTTAAATAAATTTTTCCTGTTCCACTTTAAAGCACCTATTATCAGTAATCATATGTGTTTCATCTGGTGCCTATCTGTACACTCTTACATTCGAAGATTCTCTTCACTTCCGACCGGCCATCTCATTCAACTGGATGTGTGTATATGCTTCCGAACTGCGACTTCTACAAAAGGTAGTTAACTCTTTAGCGCGGTAAAACTGAAACAGCAACTTGGCTATAATCTCAGTCAATGGAATCAAGTAAAGTGACAGGGTAGTGTTGCTTACAAGATGGTATTCTGTAACCTCTCGAAAGAAGGAAAAACTGACATTTAGTCGCCCCTGAAGAGGGCACTTTCTCTCAAAGGATATCGCACGCTGAGTCCTGGCCAACGGAAAACATTGTTGAGTATTCTCGATGGAGTGTTTCGTTTCCCTGGTGACTATTCTGTTAAGGTTTTTGTAGACAGTGATATCCCTGAAGACATCATGCTTCGAGTTAGAGGGCTACCCTATCCAGTCTCGAAGTTTTTCGCATAAAGACAGCTAGGAGAGCGAAAGATCACTTTCTCATCCACATGTAAGTTATGCTGAAAACGATTGCTTGTGAGTGCTTGGTTAGTATTATGACAGTTCATAGAAAACATCCTGCTTAGTATATCGTGCCATGTATTCCGTTCAGTGCCATTGCTGGTGCTCTTGATTACTTTCAAAAAGCGGAGAAACTCAGCGTCCGTCCGCTTCAGTTATGTATGGGTATCTTCCCAATGTCCATCAGACGCTACGTCGGTCATTCCTTCTTGACCAGTTAAGAGTGGGGTGAATGAATGTAGAACCTCTTTCTCCGTTGCACGATACTACTTATAAGGTTGACGAAAATTCATCGGTCAGTTCCGCCCTTTTGAGTATTATCAGTGAATGTGATGCTCGAATTCTTAACGTTCTTTTTACGTACTTCAGCACCGAATCGTGCGAAACTGGAATCGGAAATCTATTTTCGGATTAATGTAATGTGGACGGGAGACTCGAGTGCGACTGGATTGGATCTCTCGTTTATGATAATATTCAACCGAATGTGCTGCACAGGATCATGTTTCATTTGGGCAGATATTTTTCCCTGACACGATACTACCAATGGGGTTGATGCAAGCTCTTCTACAGGCTACCACTGATTTTACCCCTAATTCATCATCCCTGTATTTCGATCAGTCTTATTTCCTAACTGACAGTCAAATTAGGCGTATGCGAATTTAAATACTCAGTTTGTCATCAGCATTATCATTGCTGACAGCAGTAAGCGAAACCCTCATCTAATGTGGGCGTCAAGTTGTAACGGTGACTCGTGTATTCTGGACCATTTATTGTAACAATCGCCCCAAAGATAGTCGCTGCTCTAGCGTCTCCTTAATTATTTTCAGCGACTTTTCACGTATACTGATTCCAATTCATCGGCAACTTGTGCCTAACCTTTTGCCTGCCCGGGCGAGCTACGAACAGGTGAAAAAGCATTGGCCGTTTGGACCCGGACCAGATCAACTCGTTTGCTTAGCACACTTGGACGATACCGTGGAAATTTTGGGCTCACAGACTCGACCAAAGAAAATGACCTGGATCGGATCAGATGGTAGACGTTACATTATTGTTGCCAAGCCCAATGTAAGTCGGAATAGTTTTCAGAGGAGGCATTTCTTGATGTCAAGTGGACACCGAACCGCCGATACGATCGCCTGTTCCTTTTTGAATTCCTTACTAAACACTGCATGACTATCAGTGTCCGTGATTACACACTTGATACGTTTTTTCCTTTATAACTAATTACTTGACAGGTCGGTATAAATCTTGATTTCCTTCATCAGTATTTCCACAACCATTCGTGTCACTTTCTCCTTTCAAAAGGATGACCTGCGCAAAGACTCCAGGCTTATGGAGTTGAATGGTATGATCAACAAGTTCTTGGTCAAGAATCCTGACACACGGCGTCGTGCGTTGCACATTCGTACCTACGTGAGTGTGAACAGATTTCCATCTTGTGATGGAAATTTTTGTTTTCCCTATTGATTGCTAAGTGGGTTTTGTTTTGAAACAGAAAAATCGTTCTGATCAATAGGTATTCGGGTCGTTCTTCTGCCTAATACCCCTACCTTAGATCGAAACTCTGTAGAGTGTCTCTTGAGAACTGAACAGGCTACCCTAGTCCAATTTTTATTACCTCGAATAGCAGCAACCCGCAAGAACCGTAAGATCTTTCCAGAGCAAGACTGTTGTACCCATAGGAGTGTGTTCTTTCATCTTACTTACTTCAGCTACCCATGACAGCCAGATAATAGTTACTTCCGGGTTTGTGATCTTTCTGCTCGATGTAACTTCACTCATAAGTGTTTGCTGGTGTTGTACGTTCTAGAAACGTTTTTTTCTAGTGTTTACTGGTAGTTTTCGATGTCGCTAGCCACAGATTTGAGTAGCAAACTATGATGTGGCAGTACTTTTACTTTTTACCAGTGAACTCCGTTTTTTGATTGGATATGCAACTTAGATCTATTTAGCAGCCCCCTTTTCAGTTCAGTGGAATTGATTACATCACCTGGTTTTTGTTCAGTCGATTGTATGCCGCAATTCTGCATCCCATCTCTAACCTGTTTCAAAACTTAGTTCGCTAAGGCGCAGTGAAGCCTGCCGCTGGTAACAACTCACAAAGCTTACCAATCCGGACCTGTCAGCATTTTTACTCGTTCTCAAATTTCTGCTCATGGCCGATTGTCCGAAACGAGCAATCGTCTGACTAGAGATTGTGTAACCAGATGGAATGTCGTTTGTTTAGGAAGTTTAACGATCACCCGTCGGAGAAACGGGCAACACCGCAGCTCCAGTTTCGCCGTAAATGGCCGTTGGTAACTCCCCAGCTCGACCGTATTCTCCCAAATTTCCATCCACTTTTCTCAGGGTTAATACCATACGTCATACGAACCAACGTCAGAGCAGGACGCCGTTTCATCTAGTATTATTTCTATGTTGCTTTGTTGGGCTTACACAGGCTGTTATTCCACTCAGCGAGAAGGGTGGTCTTATTGAATGGGTGAGCAACACGGAGCCGTTCCGCGCCATCATCACCAGACTGTACAATGAAAGTGGTCGACCTATCAACTGGGCAGCAATGAGCCGCGTGGCTCCACTTTTGGAGGACCCCTTACCGTGAGTTTTACCCAATGCATTGTTCGAGCGCTTTTGTTACTTAGCTTTCTCTGATCTTATTCTTTGTTTCATTTCTGTTCATCATCAGCGTGAAACGTGATAAATACCTCAACAAGTGGTTGCCCATGTTTCCACTGGTATTCCATCGTTGGTTCCTGGATACCTTCCCCAACCCCAGTGCCTGGTAAGTTGCGCTATCAATGATCCGCGCCGATGGTAAATCTTCTTCTCGAATCACTTAGAACTTGAGTGGAATGGAATGGGGTATGGGATCCATCGATTAGGATGTAAGCGTTGGCTGTAAAGCGTGGCAAAGTTGATGGTCTTTGGTAGATGGTAGTTCAAGTGGAACCAACTACTGGAAACGTCAGTTTAGTGCTCATATTGTAATACATACCCATAATTTTAATCAGTATTTAGAGGCAATACATGTGGGAAGACGTATTGGAGACAGCAGAACAGTGTCTTTCAAGTCATGGGTGAAACAACCCGTAGAAAACATTTCAAGCTGGGGACGACGGTTCGTTTAGGGGGTCATTGTGGAGATAGGGAGCCGGTGTTGTGTCTTGGGCTGCCCAGGAACGACACCGCCATCTATCACTCTACAGTCAACTTTCCGTCAAATTTCGGATTTCAAATGCCTGCATCTCTTCGGTTTATATTGTCAGAATTCCGTTAATGTAAAAGACACCTGAGATCGCACAAAGTGGCAAAACAGCTGTGCAGAAACACTGAAGTGGTGTATACTTCACGAAACAAATCTGGTCCGTCAGAATATTCTTTCGGGTACGGAGGCTGTGTTTCCGGGCATCCATGGCAAGGTGGGAATCTGTTCGATCGATCAACATCTGCCTACTTGGTTGTTTTCGGCTTATTTCCCTGATGCGTTAGCAGGGGAAGCTACCCTACCAGTGTTAGCTAAGCTTGTGGCATTGATTGAGTGTGCAGTTTCGTAGAGTTGTTGCTGTGTTGCGTAACTGCCTGGCTTTCCTCACATATAGGGGCTCTACCGAACGATACATGAGCCAGTCGACATCAACCGTCACACATCCAGCTCCTATTCTATTCTACCAGGAATGCTGAGTTTTTACGTTTGGCAGATGTAACCTGATAATATCGGCACAACAAACCATCCATCCACGGCATGGTCGTAGAAAAATCAAACTCGAGCACGCACTCATCGGTTCCCCGACAAACAGCTGTTAAGCCAACAGTAATTCTGAAGCATAGAAAACAACTGACAATCTAATTATGCATCAAAACATTGCACAGGACCTACTTTATTCAAAATGTGCTCCGAACTTTCAGCTGTCTTGTCAGATTTCTGCTGAACTTGAACTTGCACGGACAGTGTGAGCCATTTCCGCCTGCCGGCTAATCCCCCATTATTCCACAATTATGAACTTCGAAACGGAAACCACAAGGCTGTGAGAATGTTAGCAACATTACCTTATCTGTGCACTGACTAATTTTGTCATCTGGCTTCACTTCAACTGGGACGCTTTATTCTCCATATCTGGGTTAGTTGTAGAATTTGTTCATTCCTACCCCATATCCAATTCATACATCAACCGCAATATCATGATGACGTACTCGTCAGTGAGGAGAACCCTTTGTATCGAACCATAGTTGTAACAACGGTGTAACCGTTGTCTTTGTATGTATTCATGACTCCTTTAGATTTGGTTTTTACGGCGATATTTTTGCACCGCTTTGGAAAATCTCAGTACAAGCTAAGATTTTGCTTTTGATCCTCTGTTTCGTAGAATTGACCACTGGACTGGAGATAACTCTTTGGGTTTGTGGTTTGATCCGTCTCACTAAATCCTTACAGCCGCGAATTATGCTGAAATTCCAGAAAATTCCAGATAAGGCGTTGCGGTAATTGTTTGCTCTCCAGTTTTATGGCGGTACACTTTTGAGGTGTCAGTCGCCTTTGGAAAATTCATACATTGTGTACTGACTTGTTTCTCTCTTAACCAGGTATTCCGCTCGTGAGTCATATGCTCGAACGTGTGCCGTGATGAGTATGGTTGGCTACGTACTCGGACTTGGTGATCGACATACAGAAAACATTCTGTTCGATTCCACGACCGGCAGTGTCGTGCACGTAGATTTCTCTTGCGTTTTCAACAACGGTCTTACTCTGCCGTGGCCAGAACGGGTCCCATTTCGTCTCACACGCAACATGGTCCGTGCACTTGGACCGACGGGCTTCGAAGGTATCTTTAGGCGATGCGCCGAAGCTGTGATGCGTTTGCTGCGCCATGAAATTGATCCACTGTTAGCTGTCTTTCGACCACTCTACTTTGATGCCCTAGTGGAGCAAGGTGGTAACACTCGTGGATCGGGTGCCGGTACAGAAGCTTGTGAGTAGTTTCTTGACTGATATTATGAGGCCCACTTGTCTTGAGTTTCTTTTTGCTTTGGTCGTTTGCTTTTGAGAGCATTGTCAGCAGCTCGTGCTTATAGGGATTGGGTACTTTGTTCACTGGAACGGGGAATTAATTTGCAAACGTTTTCTCGCAACTTGAAGTGACATCTTACGTGCGTAATATATTGGATTTGTGTATGAATTTAAGTGACCGAACTGGCTTTGATTTGCAATCAGTAATTTCAATCGACATCCATGTTGGCTTTCTGATTGTATTTTATTCAAGACACGTTCCCTGACGTTGCGAACATCGATTCTGCTGAACTTGTTTGCATTGTATTAACTGTTCAGCTTGCTCAGGCCCTGAGTTATAGGTGAAAAATCCTCTGCATCCTGTTTTAGTGCTAGTGCGTGCCGGGGGTCGTCCGTGCTTTTGACCCGTAATGTCACTGGAGGTGTTTGCCGATCGATGCCCTTCTTTTTTGATTTTTTGGTCCAGATGATTTTACTGGAGTTATAGACACCACATGTTGCTAGAGTAGCGCTCTACTCACATTTTCCACTTTTGTTTCGAACTGTAATTTTATCAGAGTAACGCACCACTACCAGCACTGTTATTGCTCCCCACACCGTCGATCTGGTTAGGGCTTTTATTAGGCTGATGCACATTTGGTCATGGAGCGTCCATCCAGATTTTGTGGCAGTCAAAACTTAATCACTTTATGGGAGTTTTGGTGGGCCGGTCTTTTTCGCAGTCTAAAAAGGGGCTATTTATGGTAAGTGACTGAAGGACTCTATGGACTACGTTACGCGTTCCCCATTCTATTTTTACTCATCGTCCCCAGCCTCCCTGTCACTCTTCTGCTTTGTCAAAAAAGATATCGACGTTATTGTGTCTTTCAAAGATAGGGTCACGATTGAAAATATGGCTGATGAGAATGCCTTGAAATCTTCCAGGCTTACTTTTCCGTTGCACGACCGCCGTGCTGCTAAACGAATGGAGCTCGATCCAGACCTACTGCCAAGTCGCTAAACTGGCCGAGATTTTTTAGTAGCCACACTCGTTTCACGAGTCTCTAGGCCGAGTGCTATGAAAAACATAGAGGATACGCTTCGTTTTGTTGATCAATGTTATCGGAAGTGTTCAACTGAAAAGAAGGATATGTGCATTACTGAGTTCTGGTGGGACTAGAGAATCAAATAATCTTGCAGCCAATATTTAATTAGGATTTGTTTGATTGCGTAGGCCTTGCAGTCCTTTCATCAGTTTACCGCATCAGTAGTTGCTTTTTGTAACCGCACGTCTACTTTGTGTCTGTGCTTATTGCTCATCTTTCCAAATAGACAACTAAACACTGCTTTTTTGCTGTCTTGCAGCTGGAAAAATCAGGCGAACGGCACAAGATCATGCTGTTGGGGTCTCACATGATCTGGCCGATCGCGTCGCCCAGGCGGCGGCTGAGAAGCTTACCAACATGGAAGATAGATTACATGGTAAAATCACGGAACATGACGGTTTCAGCCAGATACTACCCATGTCCGTCGAGGGTCAGGTGAGTTTCTTCATACCTTCACTCTCCGCCCATTGTTCTGCGTTAAACATTCGTCTAGTTAACTATTCTGGAAGCATCACGTTGGTTGCAGGTTGATGTTCCTCAGGCAGTCTACCAGAGTATGCTCACCTTCCGTTATTTTTCGGAAATCGTCTTACGCTGATTCTATCTCTTGCCCGTAGTTTTGACCATATTCTTAATCGGTTGGTTGTTGCAGAGCATAATTCAATCTCGATGCCCTTACTTTTTAGGTTGACGTTTTGATCAAAGAGGCAACCGATGTCGACCGACTATGTCAAATGTACAAAGGATGGATGCCGTTCTTGTAGCATTTTTTCAGAGATTTATTGTACAGATTTTTCACGATTTTGCTTACCCTAGAAATAAACTCGTCAGTGAATTCTGATCAGTCTCTTCTTCCTTCTTTATAAAATAACTGGTAGCATTCTACAAATTTCTTTCCGTGCAACGAGTGAGCATTGGAGTGAGCGATAAAAAGTACTCTTTTCTGAGGAGATTTTTCTTCTAGGCATTCCCCAACCAAAGATTCAATTTCTTTAGATCATCATCGGGAGCATGACATCAGTGTTCAACACCGATGCTTCACTGCCGTACAACCATGATTCATTTGAAAGCCTTATTGTGAAGAAAAGAATAAAGGTGGACGGGGAAGGGACTTTGTGCTAACTTAATACAATCATTCCGAGGTGCCTACACCTCCAGACACTCATTCTGGCCATTTGGATAGAAACTGACAACAAGAACGCCGCTGAAATCGGTTGGCAGCCATATCTTGCAGTGTCTCCAACCAGGCGCAATGGGGATCACACGGTCCCCATCCTGGAAGGCGAGTAGCACCGACACCACCCAGGCGTTTCGTAGTCTCCTTCATACCCCTCTGCTATCTCAAGGGTTAGCCACCTCTCTGCTTCTACTACTCTGAATTGGGCATGGAAAACAGCACTCTCTTCGGCAAACGATGGTTGGGCATACGCAACACATGTCCCAACCAACGCAGCTTCTGGTGCTGGACACATTCTTCAATGGAAGTACCCGCTGCACAA
>SJOL01007403.1:851099-861723 GCA_004794785.1 Opisthorchis felineus | reverse complement strand
TCGTCTGTTATGCAACATATCAAACTGGAACAAGATCAGACCACCACAATTTGAAGATGGCGGGTAACAACACAACGCGGGAAGGCAAAACGAGGGCTCCTATCTGGCGCGGGAAAAAAGACTATAAACCGCGAAAAATAGGAAACCAGAACAGCAAATCGGTCGGCCAATTTGAACTGAAATTGATTGCCATTACTGGGGCTGCGCGTCCTTGGACTGTTGAGTTTATTGGCAGGGCCACGAAAAGCATAGGTAGAGATGACGGGGTGGGAAAATTCGTAATAGGGATCAATGGTAGCTTGAATCTCAGAATCACAGTGTACGGTGAAACTGTGTGGACTCACTAGTTTCGCTGTCGGTGCTGAGTCGGGTGTAAAATTCCTTGAAAGAGTTAATGTTAACGCACAGGACGGAATGCGAACCGTAAATAAAATCATTGACGTTGTGGAGAGGACAGATTGAAAGTGTACCGAGTTGGTTTTATCCAGAGGAAGGGTTTGGCGGATTGGGACTGACTCGTCCCTGATGCAGTTGGGTCCGTGTACGCAGTTTGACCGTATCTGCAACTAGGGTTCCGAGAGAGCGAGCGGGAACAGTTCAGCTTATGGAGGAAATAGTTGCGTGGGTGCCATCGGACGTCCGTGCCATCAGCGCACTGACATACATCGGTTTCTGGAGGGATGACAAAAATGAATGCTGGCACGTCCTCTGTGTGTGCCTTGTGTTCTAACACAACGCTTTGGTCATATCTCTGCGCCGTTGCAATAAACCAACATTTCTATCACTTCATTCTATACATTTCTGGAACTCTGGCCACCTCCTCTCCCAACGTCGGCCCAATTAGTTCAATGGCTTTAACCATACATATGTCACTGCTGTCTTGGTGACTCTTTCAGGTGTCAGCTCACCCATTAGTTTACATGAACTCACAGTTAACCAACTGAGTTCAGTTTTGGTTGCTACTGCAGTCACTCAAGACGATATCCATTTTCTCGCTTATGTTTTCAGGGGCCGTTGTATGAAGCAACATTATGACGTATAATGGCCTGCACTTGGGAGAAGTGTGCCACGTTTTTCGCGTTTGAGCTGTCCTCCCAGGATCAATAATTACTGTCAAAAACAGGCTGAGACCTGGACCGCTCCTAGTTGCATAATTTTGTACCTATATTCGTGTTCGAAACCACTCCCTCTGCATTCATTTCCGGGTGACGGGTTGGCAATAACTTTGGTTTCGGGACATCCACCTGGTAGCCACCTTGCATCCTACCTCCAGCGCATTGAGATTTTTGGGCTCCGCGCCTTCCTTAATGCAACATGGTCTCTCAAAGCAATCCCATTGCACTAAGCGAACCGCTTACAACTTTGTCCCATCGGTCATCACTGGAGACCAGTAATCCCTGTTCGGCGAGTCTGCAGCCCCTCACCTGTTAAATCCTTAAATTTTACAGACCTTGCAACAGACCTGAGTAATTTCTTCAGATAGGAGGGCTGACTGAACAGCTCAACATTAAAAGGTGGATTTAAAGCAACAAAAAATGCCCTTTCTACCCCCTCGTTAAACAAATGGACCAGAGAAGCTACCAGGCCACGTTTTCATGTCCTGGTATCACTGATATTTTGGCATCCCACGGCGGCATGCGAAATCATACCCCGTGAGCATCAAGCAGGATGTTCATTGGCAGATTCTTCATTGGCCACATCTTCGCACCCCTCTAGGTGTTGGAACAGTGTCAGGTGTCCAAAAGACCAACAATCTTGGTGTTCCTTGGCTTCAGACGTACATCTGAATCTGTCAATCCATCGGTGGCTCTAACCCCGCTAGCTCACAAAGGGATGCCCCGAAACTTCCTGCACATAATCCGCTCCTTATATTACCATACTCCTAGCATGCGTATAACGGGAGAAAGTTAAGTGTCCAGCGAGGATGTTCACTTTTCCTATTTTTGTTCAACCTACTCATCGGTGTAACAGTGAGGGGACCAACAACAAAGGGCCTAAAATGCCAGCGATATAATTGTCGCTGCCCTGATATTTGAAGACGAAGACGAAGCAATCGCGCCGTTGTGTAAAGTGACCACCATTGCATAATTTTTTGGCCTTGTGCCCACGATGTGCAAACCAGATTTGGCGACCTGCGGTCTGGACCAGGCCGCGAGTGTTTCATGTCAGGTTTGCATAAAAGCCGATGAAGAGTTATGAGTAGCCATTCATCGATCGTTTCCTGTAAGACCCAGGTCCCCCTGAAGTAATGTTGAACGCATAGGGTGATTCACCACGGCAAGCACAACATCTATTATGTAAAAGCCATTTCAAGTAGGTTTTATTGTGGCTCACTCTCTTTCAGGTAAACAGAACGCACCAGTGAACATACAAGATGTTACAAGGCAGATGCATGCCAGCTTCGCCGGTCGTGAGTGTTATTCCTTCATGTATTTTGAGTTCAAACTGCGAGAATTTTAGCGAAGAATGGACCAATGTTGTGCCTGCTAGCAGTTAATTGGCGTCAAAATATGAACAGATGCATGCTCGGAAGCATAATGTAATCGTTAATGATGCAACAACGAACCGGAATGAATCAGCTGATGGATACCTTCAGCGGAAAATAACTGAGTCGTCCTCGTAGCTCACCTGTGTTCAGGCCATTATCAGTAGGAAGGAGCAGTTGGGAAAATACACCTTAGTGTTCCACTATTGTTTTACCGACCAGAATGTGCGACTCTACCGCCTCACTTTGCGTGTTTGGGCCGGCTGACGCCGTACGCCCAACAGCATTTCCGTCGCAACCATAGTAAAAGTTTTTAGTTGGCCTTCCGCGTGGAATCGTATCCGATTTTCAGTGACGGTAGTGAGGAGTAATTCGGATAGCCAATGAAGTTCTCGTGTTCGTTCATGAGCCCTTGATTATTGTCATGTTGGCATATGCCGCTTGCCACTGAATATCACGGACAGCCTCTGGTTTTGGTGTTCGAGTTCAGTAAGTGGCTGTTACCACTGAACGACGTTCAACCGTTAGCCAACTGTGCTGAGCCTCGCGTGGTAATACAAGCTCTCCCAAAAGTCCAGTCATCCAAACTTCGTGTTGCTCGGAGTATCTCAACGGATGTTTGCAGGGCAACTGTCCGTCTGAGTTCATATGACTTTGGTGCATGCTCTCGTTTCTTGCGAACGCTTGCCGAGCAGGTTTTCGTAAGTCATGTGTCAAGCTGCTTGTTGTCGAGTGATGGTGTCACAGGCGCTAAAGCAGTCGAAACGCATAACGCGGTCTCCAAATCTTTCACCGCTGTGATAACAAGATTTCCTTACTAGCCGCTGAAGCGCCTGTGAGTTGCAACAACTAGCCAGACACCTCTAACACCATCACACGCAGGTGCGTTCAAAGGAATAATCTTCCGGTGTATGGCAAAGCCAGATAAGACGGCTGATTTGCTGGATAGTATAATAATGACAATAATATTTATTCTCAACTAGTGGGTGACATACCTTCAGGCATGATCATAATGTTACAGTCAGAATAAGAGCGTGACTGGTGAGGTTTGTGGGTACTGGGAATTTCGTGGAAAAGGGACGGTCACATAAACAGTGGGCATGATCCGATGTGGACTTGGTCAAGCCTGAGGCGGCGTGGGTAGGGAACCAAAATTACAAGGGCCCCTTCTTTCTTATGGTGAACATATCAGATGGAACAAGATACGATCGTTAAGATTTGAAAGTGGCGGGCCAAAACAATACGAGGGAGGGCATAGCAAGAGGCTTCCTGCCTGGTATGTGATAAAAAACTTCAAACTGCAGAAAATGTGGAACCGGAATAACGGATACGGGGAGCAGCGGAGCTGCCACGGTCTGGCCGGCCAACTTGAAGTAAAGCCTAGAACCGTCACTGAGGCACCAAACCTTAGGAGCACACCTAAAAATTCTCTGAAACCATAGTTCGGAGGAGGAAAACTTAAACATATAGTTTTAGCTTTTGATGGTATTTATTCAAGCCCTTAAGATCTCCCCATGCGGCCGCAGTTTTGTTGGAAGTTGCTTAAACGTACTCATGACCCACTATAGGCGCGGAATTCATATTTTACTGGCTGCCACCAGCTTCGCATGGTGTGTTCGTGAAGGCGGTGGGAAAATTTGTGGAGAAGCCGGATTCTTCACATGTTTCCTTCTGTATTGGATTTGGAAATGATCTCGAAACTACATGAACAATGACTACTCCCTCCATGTTCACGCCAACTCAAAATGGATCAGCTATTCGTGAGGTGTATAGGAAAATTTTCTATCGTTGCGGCAGGAGCCCAAGGAATTCGTCACAAGTAGTAATTTTTTTCATGATGGTCACCACGCGCTATACCGGGTGCACGGTAAGCTTCCATCTTCAACGGTATACTGATCTCTTGATAGTGCACTTGAACGAATTAGTGGGTTTATGGGCAGAACAAGCAGACATTGCAATAGGATTGTCAGTGCTTTGAAGTTCTGGAACAAATTCAACGGATTGGGACGGTTTTTTGGGCGCATTTAACAATCTGTCCGGAAATATTAGGGATGTGTTGAACTACGGGCAAGCCATCAGACTGGGTGTGGCAGTCACGGTACCCTCATCGCTACGCCGTACTTGGGTTCGTGGACAGCCCCGTACATGGCTTAGTTGTGTACAACTAAGGTTCCCCGGAGGTTACAGCGACATGATATCAGAGAAAAACGTGAGTCTATGGTAGTGTTGCGTGTTTGTACGATGAGATGACCTCAGAATGGTGCAGTTACAGTTAAAAGAAAAGCGTGGAGCTTTGCTAACCGAGTGGCCTCTAAGGCTTCATACAGCGTGTATTCAGTGAGTCTCTTAGCATTTTTTGCTCTGCAATCAATGAATATTTCGGTTCATAGGGGGAATTGCTCGGGATATGTGCGACAACCAGGGCAAGCTCAGGCCGGAAACACAGGCGTCCGACAAAAGTTGCTTCCATTTTAGTTTTCCATTCCCGCATTGCAGAAGGCAGGGACGAAAGATGAGATGAGATAATGAGACAACGCTGAAATATCTTCTGAACCCTGGTTTTCAAATATCTGACGAAAATCATGTCGATCTGGAATATGCAGACACTGTTCTCATCTTCGAAGGGGAGGAAAAGGCGCAGATGGTTTTGGATAAACCTACCCATATCATCCCGTTCTTTGGTATGCACTTAGCACCCACAACGTGTAAGGTTATAATAATAATGTTTATTCGCAACTGGTGGGTGGCATACTTTCAGGCATGATCATAATGTTACAGTCAGAATGAAGCATGAGTATGTTTGTAGTTGCAGGTAATGGAACTAGTGGGCGACAGGGTGCGGTCAAGAGGAAGAAGGGAATAGTTACGGGTGTGTTGTGAAACTGGGTATGGCAGTGCCATGCCATCATTGCAATGACATACTTCGGTTTCTGGGCAGCCCCGTAACGGACGTCATGTTTGGAATGATTGGGCTGGGCTGTGCAATTCTGTGGGCAGCGAGGAGATTTTTGGTTGGATGAGGAAATCTGCAGAGGTGGAACAAAGCCGATGTAAGACCGCAGGCATTTTTCCGGTCTAGATCAGCAAAGCCCGGTGAGTTTGAGGAGACATCAGATGGGATAATGTGCATTACTAACTTAACGTCTACCACAATTAGGATGGTGTCAGCAAGTGATTAAACGAGACAAGATAGGAATAGATTTGTACTTAGTGGACTGGCGATCAAGCACGGATTCAGTTTGCTAATATATGCTATTGTAGGACGAGAGATCTAAGCAAACCGGTATAGACACGCAGAGGGATAGTGTTTTTTTTACATACATTCGAAGTTGTATTGGTTTTGATTGTAGTATGACAGATGAGGACAATGTACGAATCAACAAGGCTCGGGTAGCGTTTGCTAATTGGAAACACCTGCGGCGTCAAAGGGGAATGACCCTGAATATCAAGGAACTCGTGTAGCAGGCTGCAGTTGTATGGCTGTGAGACTTGGCCTGTTCGAGCAGCGAAAATAAGACATCTTCGGGTGTTTGACAGCCGTTGTCTCAGAACCATAGCTCGTGTGTTTCGGTGTTGGCGAATCCGTAAGGCGACAGTTAGATGTCGATTTTCCGGTTGTGCACCGGGGTTTCCATTGAAGAATGTGTTCTTGCAGTCTCCAGCTATTTTAGTAGCCTGTTTATTCAGATATAGTAGACATGATTTTGGAAGTGAGGGTGGGTTGCTATACTTCGACATGAGCGATGAGTTGGATGAGGCCCAGAAAGGAGCCCTTTGTTGGTGAGGCTGTTACTGTGGTTGGCTATGGGATGGTTACAAGTTTTGATGAGGAAAACGGACCTGTCGATTTGATTAAGCTACGCTGTATCGGAATCGGGAAGCAGAAGTGGATTGAAGTTGGGATTTAGTGCTCTAAATGAACGGATTTGACACCAAGCACCCACCCGCTCATTAGATCTTTGCAACGGCTGCATCCATGGGTGCACGTCTCAGGACGCAAGTGGTCCTTGGATCCTAGGGCTCAAGGCTATATCACTTGGTCTTACGACTGACAAGTATACACCCCTCTTTAGCTTTAACTTCGCTGCGCCCAATATTGCATATGGTTGCCGAATTCCGCTATCGAATCATCGATACGCACACGGCTCCCTCCTTACCACCAATGGGACTAATTGAGCATGTAGTGAGCTTGCCTTTATAACAGTAAGACTCCAGCTTCAGCTTGGACACCGATCGGGAATTGCGGACAAAGAGTTTATTAAGCACTTGGTGAGTTAACCATTACAACTTTGTTTAATTCTGTTTTCAATGATACCGCTGAAGATGTGTATGAGTCGTAATTGATTATACATTTTTCCTTTCAGAAACTGTCGAGTAAAAGCGGCTTCCCGAAACTGAGACCTGGATCGACCATACATTACGTTTGTACCGATGCAACCAACAAATAGAAACATGATTCACTAAAGGTGGTTGTGTATTTTTTAGGCATTGGGTTGGCAGACGGACGACAAGTATGGATGTGAAGGACCGCCGCTGGTGGTTGGCTTAGTCTATTATGCATATTTGGGGCAGCTACGAGCATGTGTACGGGCGCGGCAGTTGCTGTAAGTAGCCACGGTAGGCGACATTGAGTACAGTTATGAGTATGACGGACCGTCGTTGGCCATTAGGTTAGGATATCACGATTAGTTGAGGCCTCATTTTTATCGGCCCGCCTAGATACTGGCCTGGTGTTTACTATAGGTAGCAACTATAAGCGGCATCGCGTAAGGTTATGAGAATAACGTCCTTCGTTCGCCGTTAGATTAGGTTTATGCGCATATTTCGCCACTGGATTAGGTGGCCGTGCATAGGTGAATCCTCATAATCAGCGTCGCACATAGACACGGACCCAGCAGTTACGATAGGTAGTCGAGGTGAGTGACGACGCGTAGATGTATGAGTATGAAGGGCCCTCGTTGGCCATTGGATTAGGTTGCCGTGCGTAGGTGAGGACTCATAACCAGCGTCGCGTCTAGACATGAGCCTAGCGGTTACAATAAGTATTCGAGATGAGTGAAAACGCGTACAGTTATGAGTATGAAATGCCGTCGTTCGCTAGTGGATTACGTTGCCGTGCGTAGGTGTGGCCTCATAATCAGCGCCACACATAGACATGGACCCAGCAGTTACGATGAGTAGCCGAAGTAAGTGAAAATGGCCTTCGTTATCATGGTCACTGGTAATGGATGCCCTTAGTTGCCACTATTATATTTGCGGTTTGTGACGTATTTCATTTATGGAGCGTAATATTTCTAATACGAATGATATCACTGTGTTGGTAATTTACCTGCAGCCATCTCGTGGCGCTGCATTGTCCACAGGCTAGTTATGCATCTCTGGGAAAGGGAATCATCCACAGGGATGTCTCTCGCATTGCCACTGCACAATTCATGCATTTGCCTAACAGCTTTCCACTCAATGGAAGCTGAACTCCATGGGAAAATGCGTCGTGACGAAGTTCGCTGAACAAAATTATCTCATTTGTTTGATCTGAGGAGTATAAAGCAGACAAGCGTCAATGAACGATTTTTCTGGAGGGAATTTGCATTAGATATTCTACAGACGTTATTTCGTTCTCGAAGAACACCAAAGAACGCCAAAAGACGCTAAGGTGTGATTTCGTGTTTTATCTCTCGTAAACCGGTAACAAAATGCGAATCGGTGATGGTCCGTGATCTTGAAATTTCGCTCACCTGAACTAGATGCTGTGAGCAAAATATCACCGAAAAGTGCTAATAGATTAGACTAACTCCCCGTTGAAGTCACAACTTCGAAAACCCTATAGTCTCTGCGAAAATAATTTGGGTGTGCTTCTAGTGGGCGGCCACTGAGGCTTCATGGCCTTGGGCTGTTGGGCGTATGGCCAGAGTCACGAAAAGCGTAAGTGGGGGAACATGCGGTACGGATAAATGGTAGCAGGAAACTCAGAATCACAGTGTGCAGTGAAACTGGCGAGACTCACTAGTGTTGCTGCTGGAGCGGGGTCAGGTATAAAAGTTCCTTGGGAGAAGGAGTTCACGCAAGCACACAAGATGGAACGCGAACTGCACGGAAAATGACTGACTTGGTGAGGAGTGCTAAGTAAAAGTCATATAGAGGTTTAGATCCTGTAGTGCATCAAACTGCATGATCATTGCAAACCGCCGCAAAGTATGACACCCTGGCAATGCACCGCCAGAAGGAGCCAATGGATGCATACACTGACGCTGATCTCTGTAGCGTCTGTACTTCGTCTTATGGCACCAGTTAGGGGTTGAGGGTAGACTGGATACAATGTGACTATTATCACGTGCGGCCGCATTTCAGTTTCATCGGCAGCTAGCTTGACAGGCCGATATTTTTCTGCTCTATATGCCATCAACAGAATTGGATTTCGGGGTCAGTTCCCCGAAGGACATCGCTTAGGGAAACCAAGGTCATTTTTTATCTATAAATTACGTTCAGGTGCTAACTTTCATGACTTCTTGGATGTGTTTGTGACGAGTGGGGTTTTCTACCGTTTTGTCCCCTCCTCAACGTTGCGCGGCCGCGGAAACTAGTGTACGTCTCTCACGCAAGCTGAGCAAATGATGCTCTGGTAACTGCTCTTATGCTAGCAATTGCTAATTCTCCTCCATTCATTGTTGTCTTCATGTGAGAGTGTCGCGTGCAGGTCGTATGCCTCCAAATTATTTCTTGCGGTTGTTATTATTATTACCATACTTCCGGACCAGTGACTTCACTTTCCATGACAAAGCAAACTTAATGGCCAACAAGGCATCCAGGTGTTGCGTTGAAGACAGGCTTGCGTAGGCCTCCAAAGGTTAACGCAACCCCCCAGCCGGGTTGATTTAACAACATCTCCCGTCATGCCCAAGAGTGCACGAAACAACTAGTACATGCTTCTTGTTCCACAGATTTGGCCGTTTTACAAGGTGCGCTATTTTGTTCTGCGGTTACTGGGTGTGCAGGTGAGGAGCACCACATAGCAACCGGGTTCGTGTATATAAATTGTTAGGACGATCTAGTATTTCCTGGCCAAGAGAGGGTAGCCTCTTCTCTGGACCGATTGACGAAGCGTGCACTTACATATTTGGCCATTGCACCTGCACACATTTCCAGAGTGTTTGTGGTCTCAGCTGCAATGATTTTAATGGCGAAGGTCGAACGGCAGCGGAGCTCTGGAGAATTGAGCCACCAATATTGGATATCTTGTGGATCCACTGAAAAAAGTGAGCTGTTGTCTTACACCAACAATTGCCTCTCCATCTACATCGTATTTCAATGGATGGTACACTTCCGTTTTTCTTACATTGAAATTTTCGGACACAGGTTGATTTCTCTGACTGTACAGGAATAACACATGAACAAACTTCTCTGACATAAAGCAGACACCCTGGTTGATCTCTACCGCGAAGGACGCACCGAGAGTTCCGTTATCATCAACCAGAATTACGGTGCTCACTGATAAAAAGAACACGCAAAAAGGAGTTCCCGAATCTAATGAAGTCTATTTGCGTGTTGAAAGGCCTTGGAAAGGGGCTTTTTTGGTCGCCGAACTACTTGCACGTATGCACTTGGTGTTTACCATTTATCGGACGGTTTACCTACAGTTTATTGATGGAGACTGAAACCAGTCAGAACGAAAGAACTAACCGCTAAATTGTTTTATTATTCACTTTTGAATTAGCGCGATCACACCGAAGAATCACCGTTGATTGGTCTTATACCGATATTTACCACCAAGGTAGACGAGGGTATACATCGGAAGCGGACTAGGCCAAACTGCTCCAAATAAGAAATACCCTGCAACAAATACACCGGGATATTAGTTCTTCACTTCACTTTTTATCAATTATTACCCTGTAGTGGGTAACGGCCCTAAGAAGTCTCTAATGAACAGAACATACTTTCAACGTAAGTTAGAAATACTGTCACAAGGAGAACAATCCAAGTAAATCTTAACTCACAGTTCACAAGCGGAAATTCCGCACCACCACACCGTTCCGTTCCGTTCACCACACCAAGAAGAGGTTCTACTTTCCTGGTATTCCAGACCTCCGGTAATCACAGTATTAATCCAGTGATGTGAATAGATAAGTCCAAAGTTTGTAGCTA
>SJOL01007403.1:747659-840173 GCA_004794785.1 Opisthorchis felineus | reverse complement strand
TCACTGCCGTACAACCATAAGGTTCGTCTAATTATATTTAAAGCCCTAGAGTGAAAAGAAGAGAAAAAGAGTGGGTGAGGGAGGGGACCTAGTGCTGGCCTATGCCAAGCGTTCTGAGGTGCCTACACCTCCAAGCACTCAATCAGACAATCTGGAAAGAAACTGACAGCACGAACGCCACTGACATCGATTAGCCGCCATTTCTTGCAACGTCTCCAGCCAAGCATAGGCGGGGTCACGGGGGCCCCATCCTGGAAGGCGTACAACACCAACAACCCCCAAACTCTTCGTGATCTCTTTCACGCCCTTCTGCCAATGTCCAATGTATGTTACCAATGTATGATAATAAGGCGACTTTCTATCCCCAAACGCTCTCCGCGAGTGCTACTACCTTCCATTATAGTCAACTACATTAGACGATAACATTTTGTCTGCATGTGTGGCACCATTTAATATATTCTTATTTCAGATTACGCAGAATCGCTACCCTGGCTTGGGTTCTCTGCTTTCCACTCCCATCGCGGTGGCTATTACCAAACAAGCATGTTATTCGCGTGGGTTTGTTTCTTCTCTTCCGGAATCACCGGGTTCAGGGCGCAAATAGTTCGGGTCAGCTAGGCACTGGAGACGCTGGTGATCGGAGTGAGCCAGTTCCGATACATTGTGATGCAGTGTTTTTCGATACGGCTGATCGAACAACTCAACCGTCAACGGTTTTGTTTCTTGCGGGTGGTGGTGGACACTCTGTGGTTTCCAATGGTACTTCAATTTAGTATTATTCACAGCACTCTAAATAGGGCTTCACACGTTTGGTTGTGGTTCACACATCCATGGCCAGATAGACCACACTAGTGATCTGATGTTTCTTCATCCTATTTATCTCAATACCTCTCATCCCATCGCGGCCGTCGCCTGTGGCTGGGACTTTACACTGTGTTTGACGAATGATGGTCAGTTGATTGGATTTGGATCCAATATGCATGGGCAGATATTGGGTGCACCTACTCCCTCTCACTCTGTACAACCAGTGAGTTGCCTTGTTCAGTTCATACGCAGAGTTCCGAGTCACTGTTCCACGTGTTCAAATGGTTTCTGCTGGACTGCGACACGCACTGGTTGTTTCAGGTATACAAGCATTCGATCACCTCGCTCCATTTTCTTTAGCTGACGGTGAGGTGCTATCCTGGGGTGCTAATCGAAGAGGTCAGCTGGGCGGTACTTCAATTTCTGATGTCGTTCGGTTTACTTTCAACCGATTGTATGGTAAACCTGTCTGCTGTTCAGCTGGAGCTCAACATTCTGTGGTCGCTACAGGTAGATTCTAATATTACTATCAACCATTGCCTCTGGCTTTGTTACGTGGATTATTATTATTACTACATATATCACATGCTCGAAAAGTCTTTTCATGCCAGTTTACTTCCCCTCTGTAGCAATCCGAAGCAACTCCGAAATTGGCAATAGTGGCTTCGTATAGCCATTGTGTCAGTATTTTACTGAGTCCATCACGAAGAGTCTGGGCCTTTCCGCCGTGTGATAGTTTATACCTCTATAACCCATTATTGGGCTGTACTATGGAGTGTACGTGTGACACCCACAGTCTCATACAAGGTTGGCCAGTGGGCAGTTATGCAGCCTGCTAGTCCTCTCGGCTTAGGGTCTCATCCTGCTTGCTAAAAGTGTGAACTGCTCTGGCGGTTTTGTGCCATCCACCGCCATCCTGTGGTTGGACTTTTCAGCTCAGGACTTTGTTTGAGAACTCTGATTGTCATCCTGTCTAGGCATGGACGCCCTGCCCTGTCTAGGCTTGGGCAACCTGGCGGTATCCCAACCCTCGTGCTTTCTTCGGGTGGCATAGCAGCTAGGCACCGTAAGGGTGCTACAGCTGAATGATTTTTTTATGGACGCCCTGACAGTACTCCAACTAACGTACAACTGTGAATCGTACAATTGCGAATAACCGCATGCCACGTCGGTCATCGCATGAAACAATCACCTAGGTCGCCTTGCAGCACAGAGCAGGTCGGGTACGTGAAAACACTGCTAATGATGCCTTCCTTCTTCCTCTTTCATATATTAGTTCTCTCCCGCTTTAGCCCTTGATAGTGACAGCTCCGTAGGCCCATTCTTAAGGACTTGCAGATCTGTTCGCCGACCACTGCCGTTAGCTGCGATACGTACGGTTAACTCGACTACCACGGCATCAGACACTTCGAAATTATTATTCAAACCGCGATATTCGGCTCATTTTTCAGCCTTTACCGTTTGCACTCTTAAAAGAACCGGACATCGTACACTGGAGTTGCTTTTATTTAGTATGTGCTCTCTTTTAAACGAAGATTCAGGACTTAAGTACGGTTTTAGTAACCTTTCCATTGGTTTCTTCACGCTTTCGTTTGCGCACTACTGGTAATCCACTAGCCGCCGTGACTAGTTCTGCTGCGGTCTTACGGTAGTTAAAAACCAGTGTTCTCATCTGGTGTTGCTTTCAATGATGGCGGTGGCCACTAGGGTTAGTATTGTTTTAAACCGTCGAACTGAAGGACCCCTGATTGTCTGTCTACCCGTTGGTAATCACCCCCGTGCGGTTCGTTTGGCAGAGTCTTTGAGGGTATCTCATAAACGCGCCGATAATAGATACGAGTTCGCTATATCTCCTTACGACCGTAGCGCTCATACTCTCAAAGACGATTTTTGCCTTATTGTGGTGGCCTAAAAGCCCAGCCATTGTTGTAGTTGCCGGGGCTATGAATGGGCATGCACATAGACTTGGCGCTGCTGAGGCTTAATTGGATGATCATAGTGTACCGGAATCGAATCTTGTGTACATTATTACTGGATTCCGGAACAACCAAAGACGTTTCTTGATATGGTGGTTTCTGTGTGCAACCCAACCCCAGACCTTTTAGTCAAAGCCTCAAAGTTGAGGTTTCTCAGCGAAACCCTCTTCGGCCTGGGGAACCGGAAAGTATCATTTACCCTTACCGGTCGTCGTTCACTGACTCTTCCACACATGTCCGTCAACCGAGTCCTGGTTCATTTAACTATCACTTACCTAACCGTTGCTTTGCATATAAGTTTTTGCCTTGCAAAATAAACCATTATAAACCCTTACTTACTTCAAGGGGTCTGTTCCACATTGTGGCTTTTAACTTCTTTACTCTGTCAAATTGGGCAACAGACAACTCTTCCTCAGACCTTGTTCTATCTTTCCATCTATGTATGTTATGCCTCCGAAACACGCATACAAGACCCCAGTTCGGTTGTACACCTCAAACCGCTCGGGTAAGCCAATATTACTCGCACTTTACTCTTCTTGTGTCTGGTGACCCTGTGCAATAGCTCGAGGTATCTACGGCGTCGGAGTTATGCTTATCCCATGGGCTGAATGCGCCTTAGTGGACTGGATTCCAGTAAACAGCTGTGTTTGTGCTGTCAAGTTGACTGGTGGATCGCAAAAGCCCCGGAAAATGAAGGAAGCTTTTATAAAAGGAAACAATCACACACTGTTCCAGATCGAGATTGTTCAGTGGTTAAGCCGCAAATTTACTGACCGGAAGGTCCGTGGTTCGAACTCAACCTCTGCATCTCGAATGCTCCTGTTTAGGCTTGGGCAACCCGGCAGTATCTCAGCCCTCGTGCTTCCTTCGGATGACGTGACAGCTAAGTATCGAAAGGGTGTTGCAACTTAACAGCCATATATATATATATACAGCGTATCCGATCAACTGGTCGGAAGTGAGTTGGTGTTACTGAAACTATCTTCGAAAAAGACGGGACTTCAATTCATTCACAAAAACATCGTCTTGGACGATGGGCTAAGCGCTTCGAAGAACAGTTCGGCTGGTTCCCATCACTTCAACCTCTGGAAAGACCAAATAAACTCGAGTGGAACGTCGATACCAGTCCGTCATCGACAACGGAAGTCCAGCATGCAGTTTCATTGCATCAACGCAGAAAAACATGTGGTCCAGATGGTTTGCATCTTCACTGTTCAAAGAAGGTGGAGTTCATTGTGAATATCCGGACTACTTTACACCAAAGTACCTGGAGTGAGCAGTCAGGAAGAGACTGGATCTTACCGTGGTGTGAGGGTTTGTGTGCCTGCGTGACACATTGAGCTATACTGAGGGGTGTCCCTGCGACACTCGCAGTCCCTCATACCAGGTTGGTCAATAGTTAGAGATCCGACTAGCACCGTGTCCTGGCCCTTCTGGTTGGGGTTTAGAAAATGATCGATGACTTGTTGGTTAAAAATGGTGATGCAATTACATTTCTCACCAAATACCGTTGCCTTTCGGCCAAGCTTTTGAGCTAAAGGCTTTGGTTGAGGACTGCGATCGTCCTCCTGTTTAAATGTGGGCGCCCTCGCAGTGTCGCAGCTCACGCACAACCATGATACCTACAACTGATAATACTTACGGCAGCGAAGCATCATTGTTGAACATTGATGTTATGCTGTCGATGGTGATGATCTGGGGTGAGGAACGAATACTGACAGAATGTACCCCCTCGACGGTTGTTTCCAGTGTGCAAGCACATCCTGCGAAGACCACCGGAGTACCAGTCTAGTGGCCATTACTCTTAAGGTGGTTTCTGGTATTATCTACGAAGGTTAGGCTATCATCCGGTGTCAGATTGGCGAGAATGAAGCTGTGAAAGTTTCCACATGCAACAGCTTCCACTTCTATGGTACCAAACCACTCTGATTTGTAGTCAGCTCTGGAGCTCCTGGCGGTATTACGCTCCAGGGCTAGGCTTGCACCGTCTTCCACACCGTTTGGTGGCAGCTGGCGCCGTATCAAACATTTGAACAGGTCTAGTAAGAGTTCTGCGTCGAACACAATGCTCATTTTGTCCACAACTAATTGATGCTTATGAGTACATAACGGTATGTAAGTTGACCAAATGTGACTCAGAACCGTCGGGATCGGTACATTCAGATCTGTGTTAAGTTTCTTCTGGGAACTGCAGTGGAATGCTAGATTAAACAGCATAGCATGATCAGAAAGAAGAAAAGTAGACCGAAAGTAACAAAAACTTTGAACGCAATTTTGTCTTCCGAATCTAATGGTAGTGTGCTTGATTCTTGTCTATTCTTGGTGCAGCGGGGTGCCAAGTACCGTAGTGAAGACTCGTGTGTCGGAAGTCGTTCCTGATAAGGAACAAGTCGTGGTCCTTGCACAAGCTCACTAGTCTGTCACTGTTATCATAATAAATAGGATCGCAGCCAAAATGGTCACCCAGGAGTGTTTCACCCGTTTTATCTTATTCTGGCATCTAATTCGCCAACTACTACCACAATACCGGATTTTAATAATTCTGAGGAAGCTCGTGCAGGTTATGGGAAAAATGATCTTTCATAGGAAGAATAGTAATAATAATAGTCGTTCAGCTGTAACACCCTTTCGGTGCATGGCTGCCACCCCACCCGAAGGAAACACAAGAGCTGAGATAGTGCCTGGTTGCCAAAGCCTAGACAGGGGCAGTCGAGATGCTGAGGTTGTGTTCGAACCACGGACCTTCCGGTCCCTAATTTCGGGCTTTAACCGCTGAGCTTTCTTCCATATCGTGACGCCATAATCAGCAGGTATATATTCAGCCTTGAAGAATGGCGCATGCTCTCCAACTCTCTGTTTACTCATCTCTGAGATGACCATGCAGGTCTTACTGGAGAGACTTTTGTTAAACGGAATCCACTCGAGCAGAGCGGGTGGCCCTCTTACCGAACACCAACATGTTCCAATGTAGCGCTAGTGAGATCCCATAGAAGTCGCAGGGTGAATTTTGTTATTTCAGGAGTCCAAATGGTACAACTGAATCTTGTAGGCGTGTCTACATACACCACTTCCAAGTATCCTGGAGGGTTTAGCGAAATCAACCGGTTGACCAATTCGCGTCAACGCACTAACATCGAAATGTGTGACCTTAAAGTGAACTCGAGGGTGGGAATATGAACGGGTCGAGTTCATTCAAGGGCTTGTCTACGTATGGGTTGTTTGGAATGTCAAAATATGAGGTGAACAAGCGTCAGTATGTTATAAACTAATTGAAAGTGGAAAGACATTACTTTCGAAATCAACCAAATTAATGAAGTTTGGTGATTGATAGTACATTCTGTGCGGCTCATAGGAGTGCTTGCTCGCCTTATGCCGGATCGCACATCTGGAGTTCAACGGAAAATATGACGAACGACTACGTGGGACACCAGTGGGGTCGCCATTTTCAGGATTTACAGCAGAAATCACAATGCAAAGGTTGGAACTAATTGTATTACCCTATATAAATCCGCTACGTGGACGACACTTTTGTGAGCATCAAAAAGGGCGAACTGCAACGAGTAAGCCAACTAGTGAGCAACGTTTTCGACGACATCAAATTCCCAATCGAAAAAGAAAACAACGGAAAACTGGCATTTCTGGAAGTCCTCATCACTAGATTGCCGAACGGACAGCTACGAACTGAGGTCTACAGAAAGTCTGCATACGGACCAAATCCTGAGCTACCACAGCAACCATCCAAATCGTCACAAAGAAAGCTGCATTCGGATACTTTTCAAGCGGATCGAGACACACTGCAGCACAACAGACTCCTAGACTAAAGAAGAAAAACACCCATACATTTTGTTCCGGAGAAATGGATGCCCAAGGAATTTCATCTGGAGATCACTCAGGAATCCAAATACGATCGATGCAACATCACAAAATGGAGGTAAATAGTCACATTCCCGTACATCAAAAACACCGCTGAAATGACGACAAGGCTCTTACGACAGCACAATACTACGGTCGCTTACAAACCTGCGACAACTCTGCGGAGGACACTATCAAAACCAAAAGGAACATTAGATCCAATGATGAAGAACAATGTCATATATAGGACCCCATGCAAGGACTGCGACAAGCGGGAAGGAAGCTCCTCACCAGAATACATGAACACAAGCTCGCAACTAAAAGCCTCAATTTTCCCTCATCCCCGTACACAAAAATCAGGAAGGACGAGTTCGACTGGAGCGGCGTTCGCATACTGGCCCAAGCAAGAACGAAGAAAGGACGTGAATTTCTGGAACGGTCGTACTCAACTGAAGAAGCTGTCACCAAACATATCGAAATTGATTTTATTTACCAACCACTAAGAGCAAGAGAACGCCAGAACCGTAGAGCTCGGAGCTGTGAAAGCAATCCGACAAGGAACTCATAAGAGAAGCAGAAAAGCCCGATTCAAACGGACACATCAATTTGATGGAGGCGTCCAACCGATAAACCAAAGCACCAAATTAACCGGCGGACGCAGGGACACTAGCCGTTACAATGGAGAAAATAAGGCGGTGCAACCAACCAATCAGTCCCGAGGAGATCAGACCACAACGCAGTGCAAATCGAGAAGGGGCCAATCAAAGCCGGGGAAGAAACTACTAAAATAGAAGGCGTTGGGATAACCAGCCAGCTCAAAGGAACGCAGACCACAACGCAACAGAGACCACAAATGGAACTATGGATTCACGAAGAACGCTGTCCACCAAATAGCCAATCACGTTAGATATCAGATATTCTCCAAATGCTGCATAAGCGCACGCAGGCAAAGAGGAATCAACCACCCGGCTGCCCACTGCTGATGTCTTCTCATATGGTGACGAAACCTTTGCAAGTCAGTTGCCAAGCTCGGCGAACAGATCAACAGCCACCTGATCAAAAACCAATAAACTCACCCCTGCTACCAATATTTCAACACAATGCCAGTGTTTAATATCACTCTGGGAAAACATAAACTGGTAGTAAATATAGTAGCCCATAATTTATGGGACAGCGAGATACTATTAGGTTGCCCAGGTTGAAGCAAATGGTTTTCGTAGGAGGCACCATTTGGGACCTATGGTTAAAGAATTCGACTCATGAGATGATGAGGTTGAACACGATGTTTGCAATCCACTGGAAGCTGGTGACTCTGGCCTTTTAAGATGGGGCCATCCAGAGTGTGCAATGCGCCCATAACCACGTATGCCGGTGAGCGCCTGAACCATTCGAGCCAGAAAGGTTTGATCCAGATCTACTCAGTAACTCGGGTATCGATCAGATATTTGGTCAGGCACGTCACAATCACTAGAAACCCAACGTTTCAAATGGTCAGCACCGTTGGTGAACTATAATAACAAGACACGGTAAGTGGCTCTTCCCTGATTGAATGCCTTCGCCTTTTCTCACTTTCAGGCATCAAATCGAATTAAACTTTGTTGTTGTACGCTAGTGAAGCGTCAGTGTCAACACTGATGTTGCTCTCTCTCTCTCTGATGATTTACCACCTTGTTTCCTCTTGATGTATGGCGTGCTTGTGTTTGATTTTGAGTTTCACCACCTATGTTGTCTTGTTTTTAGGCCCCCAAATGGTGCGCAAGAGACGTAGGTTTTTCTTAGAATACTGTAGATCTCTGGTACTGATGATCCCCTTACCATAGTACCAAATTATTGCACCAAATAGTTCACCTGTGGTGCATGGTTTTCATGAAACCCGAAGGATGCACAGGGCTCCAGATACTGTATGGTTTCCGAAGCCCAGATGAGAGCGGTAGAAAAACCAGAAGTTGCTTTGAACCACGGAGCTTTCGGTCTTGCGCTTTGATTTGTAGCTTTCTCGCACTCATGATGTTACCACCTCGCTTCTTGTTCGCATCAACTGTGGCAGCTGTGTTTCTTCAGTTACTATCTTTTAGTGTGGTGTTTTCGTACATCCGTTGCTTCCAGATAAAGGCTATGTCCTAGTGTTTGGTGACCTTCGTTACTTTCATGGGCCCCAAGCAGTTGATGAGCCAAGAGCTGAGGGTGAATCCCGATGTCTCAGTTTTTCTCGTCATTTGTTTGGAGGTCGCCCAGTCGTTCAAGTCGCTTCCGGCTGGAGCCACATAGTTGGGCGTACTGGTAAGTCTCAGGCTTCTGTTTTTCAGAACAATTTCGGTGTATTCTGTGTTGTTTCGCATCGTCGAGGAGTCACGTCTTGACCAAATACCTGTGCAACATATCCATCTTTTGGACCTGTTCGTTCAATAGGTGGGGGTCCATTAAAAAGATCACATAGGGATAAAAACCCACAACCTTTCAGCATGTGCTTTTTGTCTAAACAGAGCCTGTAACTTATCACTATCGCAAGCCGTTAAGCTTGGTTCACACTACTGTTAACTGCCTCACTTGCGCTAATCATTTTATCATGTTCCTTCTACTTCGGAACACCAATCGCGCTCGTTGTGCGGGGATGTTTTTTCACTGTGGAAATCGAATTAGCCTCCGTCCGTCAACTTCGCACTGGCATGCCGGAATGGGGTTATGGGTCATAGTGTACATTCGAGAATAATGTACAGCTTCACAATGGGTTGATATTATCACAGGTATCCGGTCCCCGTAACTGATCACCGTTTAATCGCAGTGGATTAAATAAGTCACGAGTGAACGATTTTTATGCTGGGATAATATTCTAGCCCATAAAGCTTTCGAATGACTCCATCGTTTGTGCCCTTAAGGGCTATTTCCCTGTACTTATGAGATGTTGACTAAAGACTATTGTCACACCCAGTTTGTAACCTGTGGTGACGATTAACCTGGTTTATTAAGTCGAATAGATACCGAAATACCGAACAACAGACATGTGGTTGGCTGGGCTCTTGATCTTGTCTGCATTACATTGCTATGGACACACGTAACGCATACCTTACTCAAGCTCAGTTTTTGTTTGTTCACATTTCTTTACTCGGAAACCTCGTTTCGTATTCACCGAATATCCTGAGTCTTCAACCGAATTGGATGCTGCTGACGGTGGTATCTCCAAAATCGATAGGCTAAAGAGACCGCAGTATGTAGGTATTTGGTGGCATTTGTCTATGAGTCAGTTGTCCCAGAAACATACTGACTTTCTGTCATAACGGGACTAGCTGTCGCTCGTTGCCTGCTGTAAAAGCCGGATTATTACAACTTCGGCAGGGTATTATGATTGAGTTCACTCTTAATAAGGAATTTTCAGAGGGAAACTTGTCTTGGGGAACAAATAAGAGTCTAAATATGTGGCCCTACATATACACTACTGCCCTTTTCATGTAAGATTTACCCACTCAGTTTTGAGCCTTTGGTTATTTTGCGATACAGTGCATATAGTGCTGGTAGTTGCGGACTGCGGCTGTCTAGCAATAAGCACGAGGTTTCGAACAAAGTTGTTTTCTGCTTGTTCATCTTAGCTAATGATTTACAAATTTGTATGCAACTAGACATGAATCACGGGCGTGGTTATATAAACTTATGGATGTAAGTGTAAATGGGGGAAGGTTACCGTGGATGGTCAAATGTGTTGTCTCACAGCCAAACTAATTCATGGCTGGTTGGTCGCAAATGAGTCTGTGTATCACGTCGATTAACTGGTTGGTACCCATGAGGCTTGGGTTTGATGCCACCCAGTCTTGCAGCATCAGTTTGCATTTTGAAGATACGCAAACCGTGCAAACATGCAAACCATGTGTCAGAATTATTGAAGTTGATTAAGGTTGTTTGTACCTCCAAAGGATCTGAGCAATGAACAGCGATATTGTCTGTGCACTCAGTATCTGTGAGTGGACGTTCCAGGGAGCATTTCGACAACTGACAGTCCATGGTAGGCAGAGTAAGCAACATTTCCGTAGCAAGGTTGAAGCATTGGACGTGGAAAATTTAGGTGAAAGTTCTCCGTAGCCCATACACGATCACAGTTGACATATAGTGCCCTTGTAAGCGATTAGAACTAGAAAGGATACCGATAATTGCCAGACATTCCCATAGTTTCTGACGCTCGAGAGTCACAAGTAGCCTTCGGATCGAGAAAACGAATGTGGATAGACGGTTGAACGATTGGCACTAGTCAATAACCTTCAAAGTAAAGATATGGCGGATGCTTGGTTCTTACCAGTATATCTCCTAGTTGATCAGTCTGTACCACAGAGCATCTTGAGTGCTACGGCTATCAGACTGATACCAGTCGTTTTCGCATGAAGTTCTTGTGCCCTTTACGAAGGGTGTGATCATGGTTGGGGCGCCTGTTCGCCTGTGTTTCACGTTGTTCGAAAAACAGCATGCAAACCATTCTGGCCTATTGCTCTTTTGAGTAGAAGGAGCGATATATGGCGCTGAATTACTGGTACTCATGAGGGGTTGACATCGACTCTTGTTCATTCGGTGTTCCCTTTGAGGAAGGCCAACAAAGTCGTTCGTTCGGTCAATCATTCATGACGACAGTTCTTGATTTCGCTTTTTTCTTGTCGATTGCTCGAATTGGCCAAAGCAGGGTACGATTGTTTTCTGTAGCAAAAGCCTTCGCAATCCACCAGTGTTTTCTCTTATTCGTTGAGCTCTCGATTATACGGCTTTTGAAGGATCCGCTTGTGCTACCGTAGTCACTCATCGTTCTTGTGGTTTTTCTGTTATTTACCACCGCTGAGCTTGATGGTGTTCGGTGGTTATTTGTTCCAACCGACAATCTTGGACTGTTTCATTCGCCCTATACATAGTCTTCCTTATCGGCGTGGCTACGGTTTCGCAGCAGCTTTCCAGCAGATCAGCCCGATGCTGTTGAGCCACAGCCGCTGGAGTTGGGGAACCGAATGGTCTTGCGTTGGTCTGCGCATTCCGGTGGGGAAAGAGACCGATAGACGAACCAGCATAGTTGTACGAGTGGAATAAAACTTCGTATCTTAGAAGGGACTGCAGTCTACAGTTGAAGCACCCCGCCGTTAATTAATTGTCACATGATGCACCCAAGTCCACCTAAGTGTGATCACTGGCCTCCAGGTAAATGGGTGCAAGCGCTTGTGCTGAAAGTTCGTACTGGCCTGGAACAGGCTACGTAGCTTAAGAAGTCGTTTTTCGTTATATGTACGCTGAGCATCGACTCCAAATCTACCACCGGCGTGATTACCTAGCTATACGAAACCTAAGTTGAGACCATCTCTCTCACTATCAGCCAATAGGAGTATGGATTTGAGAAACCGTCCTCCAGCTTGTAAGTAGAGCTTCTCACTGAAGGCTCACCCGGGCTTCCACTTAGTAATGTTCCGCTGTTTTAGTCTATGCTTCACTTAAGCACAATCGACGCTTCAAACAGATACATCGACTGACCCCAAGTATCACACAGCCAACCAAATAGTGGACTAATCACCATACAAAGAGCGGTAAACAACGTTGTTTGTTATCTTCTCAAAACCTATGGTCTTACATTCACAAATCACTGTTTCTCTGGAGTGAAGCCAGTCCTCTTTAATTGATTACCGGGAGTACATCACCGCCCAACTGTAGACCGTCCGGGCTAGGTCATCCAACTTAAGTGTTCATGTCACCCCCCAGGATGACAATGCCCGTCCCTCTTGTCGACCGAACCCATCCTCATCAGCTTGACAAATTTAGTCGGTCGAGACCTATGTCGGCTTGTTATCGAGTCCGATCGAGTTTAGTCTAATCAGACAACCGTATGGCACAGCCATTTGTTGGTATTCAGTAAGGCGCTTTCGTCCCTCTGGTAAGCGCAGCTCTCAAACCATAAATATCACGAACCATTGCATTAGGATCGCTAGATACCTGAAAAGTGGAATGTGGAATATCTGATCTTGTCGTAAGCGGGTTGAGGTACGTGACGGAAATGGGGTCTTGCGTGCATATATCGGAAACACAACATGCATCCACAGAAGGAAAAGTATGACAGCAAGAGATGCCTGTTGCCAAATTTGACACGGATTATCGACGCTGGAAGTTACAACTTGGTTTGGATGTTTTGAGTTTATTGGAGAGTCATTTTAGTTTATTCTTGACGCGTAATAGTGTTTGGATTATTGATACCAGATCTACAGGACAGCGAGAGAGCGTTTGGCTCCGTTTCGGGACGCTTTCTTTAGCCTTTAACTAAAAAGTCTGACCGGGAATAGAGCGGGTAGCAGGGTTTTCTTTGACTACCCTGCCTACTCAGTGGTCTGATCCGCTTGGCTGTGGAGAACAGGCCAGATGGTGCAGGATTTAAGTCGTAGATGTCTCACTCCTGATGCTGCCGCGCCCAGCAGATTCGCTTGGAACCACGTTGGGGGTGTTGGTAGTTTTTGATTGTGTTTTGACCGTATTCGCTAATTTGTCGGCGGTCTTAATCAACTGTTAATCGGCTTTAAAGCCGACGTTCCCTAGATTGTCCTTCTTTGGGATAAGACAGTATCACAAATGTGAAAATACTGGTTGCCTCGAGATGACACTTCACCGCCTTCACACTTTCGCTACAGGAAACAGCATAGTTTTTACCCCTCCCTCCCCCCACCCCCGGGAACACCTCTTTATAGGATTACTCGAACTACGGGGAGTTGCTCCTCTTTGGCCATCCTACTATGGTCAAACCCACTGGAATAAACTCCCAACCAGTGTATCCCTCGCGATCATGGAATTATTAAAGCCCGACCAGCAGCCAAGGTTGTAGCTTTTGCTTGGGACACCAAAGGTGGGAGTTCTGGACTCAGGTTTCATTCTCTAGTGCTCACAAGGCGTGCATATCGTTCGATGTGCCAGAATTCGAAATCTGGACTTGCGCTACCGGAGGTCGGGCCGGCTAATCACATTTACTGAAACGGGATATTCAAGTGCTTCCAGCATGCGCTGGCGGAGTAGTGATAACACACAGGTCTCGCGACTCGAACGTCCATTTCAAACCTTCGTGCGGCCAAGTATATGCGCTGCTGAGGAGTCCTGAGAACACCGGGATTTCATCAGGCAGGCAGAGGATGTATATGCATGGCCAGCTTTTTGTGTCATTTAGTCCACAATACCTTTTTAGTTTGTGTAACTTTCTGTCCTGAAGTTTCCCTGTGTCATCTTGTTTTTTCTTACTTGGTCGAAACTTACGCAACGTAGCTTAGAATAATTAAGTTTATGAGTTCTCATGATGCTAGTGTTTTACGACAAATTCCGCCGACTGTATTTCCTCAATGCTTGTTTTCCAGACGCCGGGGAGGTTTACACATGGGGTCGAGCTGATCTAGGACAACTCGGACGGCCAACCTATCCTTCTGTTGATTCTGTCGGCCCGCGATATGATCCTACTCCTGGGCTCGTAGTCTTCGACGATAGTGAAAACGGTAGACCTGTTAAGATTGTGGATGTTGCAGCGGGCTCTGAACATTCGATGGCGTTAGATGAGAACGGTCGTATTTGGACATGGGGGTGGAATGAGCATGGCATGTGTGGTATTCTTTCGGTCACGGACAGTGACGAATCCGGAGACCATCCACTTCACGGTTGCCTTCAGCGCCCAACTTGTGTTACCTTCCCTTCATCCAATACGTACCAAAGCTTACGGGACCCAAAGGCGATTGCTATCGGGGCTGGTTACGGCCACTCGCTAGCATTTGTTTATTGAAGTGCTCGTGCACATTGCACATTCTTTATAAAAGAATTCTGGCAGTTCAAATTACCTTGTATTATATTAATTGTACCGTTCCCCGTACTTCCTGTCACTATTTGGACAGCCCACCGTAATGATATTCTATTGGGTTTAATCGTTCAGGAGTGAAGCGCATTATCAGCAAGGTCTTCATGGTAACCTAAATTTAGTGACGCATTGAGTAGAAACGCACTCGTGGTCTCAATGGGGTGACCTCTTTTCGGAGGGGTCTCTTGGGGATGAGCACGTACTGGTTCCAACGTCTGATGGCGAGCGGAATGTATTGAGAGCTATCGTAGGTGATAGCCACTACAGTAGTCTCCAATGCGAGATATTTGACACCAAAGCGCCTCAGCTTCATTGATATAAGTATCCGTGCTTGGCCAGGCATGCTGCAATAAGTGGTGGCAAACGGAAGTCGATGGCATTCTCTTCATTTTTATCCAGACTGCTGGAATCAGTGTTGGTGGCGTGGACCGTCAGATGTCGACGGTAGATCTACGTTTAGCCCTATCTCTCCCATTTCACTTTTTCCACAAGGCGTGGTTTTACGGCAATGAGAGGTCGATGTTGCTGTCACACCGTTTCCTTCATAAGAAATCCACTTTACTACCTCTCCTTTATGTAATATCTTCTGCCACACTGCCGCCTCAACCACGATTTCCGAACTTCGCCTGCATGTTTCTAACTTCCAAGTGAGTTTTCGTCTTGAAGGTATAGCCAATCTATGCTGAAAGGCAAAAAAGCACTAATTACTCAATAGTAATCAGCGGAAGGTCAACAATATAATAATAGACAAATACGTTAGTCCGAAAAGTTACTCCCCACAATCAAATTCTACGTAGTCCATAGAGCAAAGTAAACCAGTGATAGTTTTATCAAACATTCCATTAAATGGCGAATAGCGTTGTCTCTCGAAGAAGTGACTGGACTTTATGGTAATTAAAATGGCCACAAATGTAGAAGAAACAAGTTGTATTGTTTTGTGTTTCGACAAACATTCTTCAATCGAAGTGGAGGAACAAGTTACGCAGTTGATCGCAGTTCTGTAGTTCTGATAGCCAAGTTTTCCGAATATTGCACCAGTAAAGAGAGCATTGGATAAAAAAAATTATGGTATTACTAATCTGAATACAATGGTGGATGGGAGAAAGGCTACAGTTGTCATTGGTAGCAACCATTATCTACAGAGGGGCAAACAATGCCTAAGTGATGGATCTTGCCGACAGATTAGCAGTGAGGCCACTTCGATTATCAACAACAGGGAAGTTGGAGTTGGCAGGTACTTTTTATTCACGGTAGACTACTTGTGACAGGGTAAGTGATATCGACTATATCTTAAAGTACGGCCCAATGACGACTTTACAGGCCGCCAAAAATTTACATGGCAGATACCTTCGTAAGGCCGATAATAGATGACATGGGCCCCTCCACGTGAGTTTGCCTGATTCTTACCATCTGTTCCAAAGCCGGCACATATAGTAAGAAGTCGTACGACTACAACATCCAGGTCGCAGATGTCTTCCTTGAAATCAGATGGGATTCTTATGAGTTCCGATGTCAGCTCGCCACTTAGGGATGTACTTAAAAGCGGATTCTGTAGAAATGGCCAAACAGTTGCCACCAGCACAAGCAACCTTTTTGGAACGGACGTATTTTAGTGTAGTGAAAAGGGTGAAGGCATAAAACACACGAACTCTTTTCACTCTGTCTTTGACTCAGTTATTTGCCCAAGAATCAATAGAATCTCCAATATTTTTAGTTTGAGCCAAGCCCTTCGTGGAGAATTTCGGGCAGGATGCTTTTGTTAGGTTTTATTATCAACCAGAAATATTTTGGCATCATGTAGACGATATTTTTATGACAGTTAAACGGGATATGGTCCAAAAAATTTAGTACTACCGTGATAGCTACCTGACAACATAAATCCCCACATCAATTGCGATGCGGGGGTAATGTCATCACCTGGCGTATTGCCTTTCCTGAACTGTACGAGAGAAGGCTTGTGGGAAACTTGAAGCCAACAGACTGGTGCAGTTTCGGACTATTAGTCGGTCTATCTCAAGTTTAGATTCGTATTGCTGTCTCATCAACGTTTCCTCAAATATGGCCTCCGAGCGCAAGAGTTGACTTGACGGCAACTCGAATTGAGCTAACAACCGGTATCCAGCTGGTTTGAGGGAGCGTCGCTTACTGGTGGCTAGGTCTTTCCCACGGTCGTTATCCCACAAACCATGGGTCTATCCAGTCAATCGGGTCAGTCAACCATCAATGCAACTGAAGGATTTCTCCTCCTCCGTAGACAGCTAGGGGCTGTGTTTACACAATCATAATCATCAACAAAGGACGGGCGGTCGGATGCTTTCACCCTAGAATCTTTAAACATAAGAAACAATAAACAAACCACTGAGGAACGCGGTGAGCATGCAGCTCTCTAAAAAGACGATATGACGTACACTCGGTAAGAAGCACGAAATGTTAGAGTTTTGAGGAAGAGACTGCGATTCACACCGCAGTGACCGATATCCGAGGCCATTGAAATCGCCGAACAACTCATTATGAATAGGATAGAGGACACGGAATTGGAAAGCGTACGGGGAAAGGTTTTATGTTAGTCAAGCTGACATGTGGTGATGTGTGCTAATGAAAAGGAGTCATCAACAGAATTTGATTAGATCTGCTGCGCGGAACCCAAACCGGTTAAAATCCACGCTGTCTTCACCTCCTAAACAAGTGGTCTTAGCACTTACTAACTCAGCAAAATTTGTGAAAAAGTGCAATAGAAGCCACCAACTGAAGTCCTTTAAACCGGAAGCACAAGGGCTCAAGCCTGATTCAGATCAATGTTAACTTGCCCGTCTACCGGTCATCAGACTGAATCACCCACACCAACTTTCGGAAGCGAAACGTTGCTCAGAAATGAACCTGCCTGTTGTTTAGAAAGCGATTATGGAACGTTTGAAGATATTTCTTCTAGTTTATCAATGATGAGGAATGGACTCGCACTTAATAAAAGCACCCGCAATATGGCGAAAAAAGTAAGACGACGAGACACGTGGTAGTGCCGCAGATTTGGGTTTAGTGCAAAATACATTCACACTGACGCACACCAAAATTCATGAACAATGTCAAAATGGCATCCAGGAGCTTTAAAATGGTTTGTCGTTATTCAGTTATAAACTTCTGGCGATATTTATGATGTTCCCTCATGCAAACCTGAAATGACAACATCAACAAAGTTAAACGGACTGGTGAATGCACATCGCTTGGCCAAGAATGGATAAGAATGATATGTGGGTCAGTATCATTATAACAAAAGAAAATGATCGATTTTCATGTGCCCATCTAACTGACAGAGTTTATATCCGCGCATCATGACAGGATTTCTCAGAGCTCATCACACAAGACCTTGTATTTAGTCGCAGTCATGTCCATCCAGATTACTGCAGCGTCAACTATATCTTCTGCCCTTATAGCTGTTTTGCACCTATTTCGAGTTATTTTGTTCTTTCATGGTCTGAAGGTTACCACTAACATGTCCTCGCACTTACAGATATGGAAGGCAGAAAAATTACCAGTGAGTATTATCTTTAATGCTCACGGATTGTAGTTTTTTCGGATGTCAAGTTGACTTTTGAGCATTATTACAGCTGATCAAAAGCAGCCGATAACGCTAGTTTCGTCCTAATTGTAGATGATCAGCCACAGCTCATGAACTTTGTGCAGTAACACACTACTTTTAAAGCGACAAGCTGAATTTTTTAGCAAACACTTAGAGAGCTGATTAATAGTGTTCACATACTTGGGGACTGAGAAGACCTAAAATGAGTGCCATGCGATAAGGTCGCTGTTATTTTCCAGATTACTCTCCGTGGTTAAAGTCTGACAGCAATCGATTTTTAAATTATGGTATTGGGAAGATATTCAGTCATCAAGTGTTGCTCATTTCAGCTTAAAGGGGGCAGAACTAAGACGAAAAGTATTTGCTGGTTAGGTAGGTCTATTCAGACGAGGTCGACACATTCAAATTTAGTGGTGTTGAATGAGCTGATTATTTCTGATCAAGTGAAATAAACTGTACTGGCCTTCACCGACGCGGGATAGCTTGGCAGATTGTGCAACGGGGAAACAGCAAAGCGATATCAAAAGGATAGACTGGATCAGGTCAGGGTACTAAACGTTTAACAATCGAGCTAGATCGTACGTGACTGGTGATCGACTGACGTAAGTGCTTCTCAATTGAATGAAATGACAAAAGTCAACTTGTGCTCGTTAAGGAAACAGTAACTGAGGAAAGAACACATTACGAACAAACTTGGTGTCCACCTGTACCCTCTAGACTTTCAGTCACTATTGGTCCTCGAGGCAAACAAAAAGCAAACAAAGAAACATTCCGGCACAATCGGTTGCCAAAGTATGGTATGAAAAGAAAAACAGTTTAAAAAACAAAATCCAGTTCGGTCATCAAAAATGGAAAGCAATCATGCGTTACTGCGGCAGGTTTGAAGGTCGTTTGCAGGCTGATTCTTGTGCGTGGACGTGGCGCTTCCGAGCAGAGTGAGGTGGGTTGAACAATCAAGAGATTAAAGTCAAAACTGTAGCCAGAATGAGATTTCGCAGCCTTTGAGTGCGCTCCGTACAGCCGATGGAAGCTTTGACGAAATATTTTGCTTTAATTTAATGAGCTACCACAGCGTTGTTTATGGATTTCGTAGCCCCGCTATCCAGGTTTTGCTGTCTGACGCGTCCGAAGAAATCATATGGCGACGTACTTTATTCTACATGAATAAGCGAAACAGTAAACATGGAGAGTGGCTGCAGAATCAGGCACATTATCCTCATGCGTTGGGCACAGAACCGTAGTGTTGAAGAACGAACGAAGTGTGGAAGTTTTCCTTACCTGATTCAATGACGTAGAAAACTGGTCAGTCTTCGACCTGGTGGAAATTTGGGAAAATGATCATGATTCCGTCCCACCCGCCTTCCATGTTGTGGCACGCCTATATCTTCTGGTGACGTTAAAATATAACTGTCAATGAAGGTGTGTGGTGTTTTGTCGTCAGTTCCTACCTGATTTGTTTTTCTGGGTGTCTGGGAGAGCATTGGCACCTCGTGGTACTTGCACTAGGCATGCATTAGATTCATTTCCTCTGCCTCCTCACCGATTTCCTTCACGATAAGGCCTTAAAATGAGTCAAGGTTGTGCGGAAATGAATTATTAGCGTGCAACATTGGTGTAGTACAGTCCACGACGATGGTGATGACTCCATGTATGAAAACCGATGGAGAATATGTGATCTAACGATTCTTGAAGTGAGATCATGCATACTTAGCATGGGCGAAAAAAACCTCGGGACTGTACCACCGACTTACTGCTTACGTGGATAGTGCTCCGCCTGCCGATCTACTGAGGACGCTTACTATGCGTAACACTCACGTACTTGAACGTAACGGCTGATTCAAAATATCTCTTTTGAATGGATCAACAGATCGCATGACTAACGTTGTCTTATTGCTCATGCTACTGGGCTTGGACTTAAAATTTCGAGGTCTATCGGACCCCCTTGTACCTCCCAATATGGCTTTATTGCATGGGTGGAACCCTTTGCACAACGAAGCAGGATTCCTAATGTATATAAGGCAAATGAAACGGGCGAAATACACTCACTTGTACATCATTTCTACTTCCACCGCATGGGTAATGATCTCAAAGACAGACAATTGCACTGTCCTCATACGGTGTCCGTTGGTCTATTCTCTTCCTTATCCGTAGGGATAAGGTTCATTGGCTTAGGCCGTGAGTGTGAAGCACAACACTCGCATGAGGCTAGGGTAGCGAGCGAGAATGAATAGGACTAATGAAGAAGAAATGACTAACATTACGCTGATCGTACTGCATTACTTCAATGTGTCGGGATCTTACTCAAGTGTCCATCGTCAGCTACGTTTCTCTCCAGGCATCGTAGTTAGACAGAGCAGAATAGGAGAGCTCGTTACGTCAAACAATGATTCGCCTATAAATAGTAAAGACAGAAAACGACTGGACTAGGTAGCTAGCTTGCTGATCAGCACTCAGCCTATCTCCGTATCGACGGACGGCGTGCACCCGTGCCGGACAATGTGCGGACAGTGAGCAGACATACTTACCCTCGGTCAGGTTGTCCGAAAATGAATGTTTCCACTTATGTCAGTTTGGAATACTGTGGTACCAGGCATTAGATGCACGCTCTGTCCTGTCGCCTTGCAGCAACGCTCCGTCTCCTGATATTAAGCGTTGAGTAGAAGCCATGTGAACTGCATCCCTACAAATCGTGTAGATTTGAAATTTAGCCAATCAATCGAGAGGAGCTTAAACTGTCTTCAATTAAAGTTAGTGTGTTTAATACGTTTCAAATTCATCTTGTCTGCCTTAATGAGAATAAGTCACAGCTATGGTTATTCATTAAACTCTCTCGCAAAGTTAATCACCCAAAATTTACTGTATAGCGCCCCCGTCCGTGCCCCATTTTTCACACATTATTACCGTAGTGCGTCCGACAATAGGCCTTTCGTTTCCTGACAGGTGCAGTCTGCTTTTGTAGTTTGGCAGATATTCTCGGCTAACCCCTGCGGATGGCTGTATCAAGCACGTCGTGCTAGATCGATCTCATTCTATGTTTGATTACTGCTAAGCTACAGTCCTAAATCCAGTTTGTATAGGTCGTGCAAGATAGCGCTAGAAGCTATGGGCTTTCAGCCCATAACGGATGCGATGGAGCTCACTAAAGCACCTTGTGCACAAGTCCATATCTCTGGAATGTACAAGCAATCTGACGAGACCGAACCAGATATTGCTTGTAGGTAGTACATGCAGGTAAGATTGTCCACCGCTTATTTGTCGGATCTCCGGCAGCCTCATAACAGAAACCACATGAACCAAAGAAACAGTAGTCCCAACCTGTGAACACAGTTTCTTTTCGGAAAGGACAAGAGGTATCTGTCAGGGTTGCCAGGCTTAGTTTCCGTTGCAGTTATTTTATGAAGAAGTCGTTCTGCTACTGAAAATAATGATAAATGGAAACAACCAAACAGGTATAACATCTGACATAACTGAATAAAAACCGAGTCTTCAGGCAAGATTGACGTAACATACTCCTTAGTGCATGATTCCCATACAATTAACCCAACTACATGTTGAATTTTATCATAGGTATTGCGAGAAACAGGATCCCTGTTAGTTGGTTTTGTTCTTCTGCAGGTTTTGGAACCACTGTTCGATCCCTTCGTTGAGTTCCTGGAAGCAACACTGCCACATATCATAATCTTATAGATATGCGGGCCTCCATTTCATAATTCTTCGATATGTTCTTTTTTAATTTACGTGTTATGCTTGGGGAGTATATAAGGGTGTTTCCAGTCACAATAGTTGAAGTTCCCTGACCTGTTTCGCTATAACTTTCACGACCCTCATATTTCCAGAGGAGGACAAGTAGGCTCGTGTAGAAGCCATCGGTAAAATCACTCCACTGTCATAGTTTGTACAAATACTGAGCAGTGTTCAACCGCTTATTGTATCTTGACTTGCTTTGGCTGAGTATCAACTTATAAAGCAAGCAAAAGGTCAATGTCACACACAAAAATATCTACAACTTGCTCGTTGGTAGTTTTGTTTATGATCGAATGCTGTAGACGTAAAGCTTTCCTGTGCGGCTACTAGAGGAATCCATAGCCTAAGAGTGATTAGCGAAGTTTCCCTTTCAGCCTTCCGCAGGCGGAGGTTTCTTCCAAAGTTAGAATGATGTGTTCGCCATATAAAATAAACTGTCTCCTATTTGGACTTCCCGAGTTACATTGATTGACATCTATTTGATGCCAGTATTCAGGGCTTACAACAATGTACACGATGCCTCGTCTAAACGTTGAAGAAAGCTGTGACCACTAAACGTCTTTGGATGGTAAGGGAGTATCCCTTCACAGAGAATAAAGTGATATCACTCATGTAGACATCACAAATCTACCGGCCAGTATTATCCGGTTGAACCATAAAAGTTAGCAGAGGTCGGTGAGGACACACGGATTCGTTCGCCCAAAACACACCATATTCTAGGGCGACCGTTTGAAGCCCCATAATTATGTAGATTTAGGGTCACGTTCCCTGCACTCACTGTTGGCTATCGTGCTTGAAGATTTGACTTTTCACAGGGAATTTATCGACAGTATGTTTGTGACTTGGAATCAGGCAAATATGCTCAACTTTCCTGACCACATCTAGGACGCTGTTGTTGTCCCACGGGCATTTGTCATTTAGAGTTAGGACGTGGAGATGGATTCATTGTTTTTGATTCAAATTCACAAGCTATTTATCCAGGAGTTCAGTAGAATATTCCTGGCGTTACGATGCATGAGCGCGTCACAACATGGATCGGCGAGCATTCCTAGGTTGGTGTGTCTAAATTAGTCTCTTCACAAACGTCCCCACTTCACAACCGATGGTTAAGTAGTATGAATCAGCTGGACTGAGGTAATACGAACAGTAAGATTATAGCTACGTTTGATTCGTTGCTTAGTCTGGCTAGCTTTCCTACCCTCATGAGATTGTCCCGTCCGTTCCAGACTCATGAAAGAAGTCTCTGAATCTCCTCCATGTGATTTGTTTCTCATGGTAAGGACAAATCAGTAAACAGTGTATGAAGCGGTGTGAGTCGCCTTTGCGCTTCTTAACTTGTTGGTCCTATCATTTATGCTTTTTCTGTGGTTAACTTCAGAATTGCACTGTGAGATTCAGCTAACAAAAGTGATAGATGAATTGGTCCCGTATAATGAGCTCACACCACGGTTTTGACATTGCCAGCATTGTGTGCCTACACAATTTGTTCACAAAATGGGATATATCCCAAACGTTTCCTTGTATTTGGCACGCTGACTGCCGTAAATTATTTGGGTTAGCATGAGCTTAAGTCGTCCTGTAGTGAGTTCGTGCACTGTAGGCCTGGACAGTGAATCAATTATTCCACTATTTTACTAATAAATATATGCGTAATTAGCCTTACTCTCATTGAAATGAAAGCTACATGAGTCCATAGTGCTGAATATGCAACGATGGATTGTTATCAACACGTTTTGTACTACTTATGATGCAAAGTATCACCAGATACTACAAACTGAGATGCGTCGAAATCCACGAGATTCACTTTTACCTTGAAGACTATATCAGCGATGAAGCGTTTACCAAGGTGCGCGAAGCTTTGAAACAACAAAGTTCGGCTGGTGGATGTTCTAGATTGCTGCGTATTAGGAGTGATAGCAATAATACCCGGTGCGCCGTTGGTTACGGAACTGTAGTGGTTTTCAGTGCTTTTCTGTCACTGATGTGTCCCATCTGTAAGCACACTGGATTTACAGAAAGTGTGCTGTTGATTTTACCCGGTAATGTTTTGACCAGGCCGCATACAAGACAGCGGAATCAAACTGCTCCGCTCACTACATCCACCAATCACCCAGCTGCTCAATGTGGACGATTCTCTTGTAACAAGTCAAGTTCAGCAGGTTCGATTTACGGAGAAACTCTCTTAAAAGAGAAAGGCCACATTTGCTCTTCCGCCGAATCACCTCTGAAGCGAACGCCCCGCATGAGAGAATCCTCGACAGAAAATCGTCCTACGCAAACAGTGCTGGCAGTGGATTTTTTACAACATGGCCAATGCCCTTTGGCGACATCACAGCAGTCTCACCGCTTGACCAACCAGGTGGACGTAGCAACAGTTCCAGGGATAGCAATGGGCTTCACTCAACATCAAACATCGAACGAAGTGGAAATATCTATCTGACCTGGTTTCATCGAGACGTGCCAGTTCACTGTCAAAATGTAGTAAGTTTCGCTGAGAGCTGAGCCGTACTGTTAACGCCAAACAAATATTTTCAGCTTTAGAATTGTGTCGTTTCGGTGGGCTCTGTCCACCCACACGAGCCGCTTTAGCTGACTGTATGGCCGCTGACTACTAAACAGTAGACAAGGGGTCGAGTATGATATGTAATCCTATTAGTCATATATGCAATGTGACGAAATAGAAGCAAAGTTCGTACACACCCATCAGTTGAACCTGCAAGTTACGGCTGTGCATATGACGGCAATTTTATTGGTCTCGTGAGTGATTTTCCAAAAAGGATTTTACCAGTGATATCTGATTGCTTACCTGAGTTGGATCATGTTCGGCTGTTGCTCATCTTTGGTATCTTTAAATAACTTACCGTAATCTCATGACAGTGAAGAACCGATTTTTACCACCACTGTTTCCATAATCATGGTAAACCATACACTGAGTTATTGTGTAGTTATGCAAGTTTGTTGAATACAACATCGTCAAATTTGAGATGCACCAACCTAACCTTCCTCCAAACTCAATGCCAACACAACGATCTGCCAAAAAATGAACGGTTTTGACAAATAATAATTTACACGAAACTAATTCAACGGAAGGCCAAATAATAAATTAAATTTTTCCTTTGTGCACAATATCTTATCCTGAGTAGTGATTTGCAGCGTTCAAAGGAGTGAAGTTTCACCAGGATGCCCGGATTTATAGTGGCTCCGCTTTCATGTGACTACACCCGACTCTTTGACAGTTTTTTTGTAGAGAATAAATGTGTTATTTGTATCGGGTAACAAAACCATCGTGGTAACTGAAAGGGGTTAGCGTCGTTTCGTGAGCTCTTGCAAAGCCTCCACAAGCCGCAAAGCTTCGACGAAGCTCAGTCCTAAATCTGAGCGTATGCTTTTGGCAAAGTATTCAGGAGCCCAGTAACGCATGTAGACCAACTGAGACAGAACTATGCCATCAATATCCCCGCAAAGTTTTCGTAACAGGTGCGAAAGCCCTTTGTTTGTGAACCATTCCTTGACCTGTTGCATTGTCCACTGCCGCACGTGTGGTTGAACAACATCATCGTAATTTGTGATACTGAATACGACGGTTGGCGTCCCCTGGATGGTTGGTCCGAATACGGACATTGGCGATAAATCAGTCAGTGCATGTAATCCTAATTGTTCTGTCGGAACTTGTGTGCCCAAGCTTGAAACACCCGTCCCGGTGGTTTTGATATCCTCGATTATGGAAAGTGTTTGAACACTGGAATCTGGTAGTACTTTGGGTTTCGAATCGTTCATTTTTGATGGTAACGAGTCTTGAGTTTTTGAGCTTCTAGGAGACAAAACCACGTGACTTCCTGTTTCTGAAGTGGTCGGTGGTATTGCATCCGGTTTTCCAGTCTTCTGATCTTCACCGGTTAGTCCAACTTCAATAAACGGTCTAGATAAAGTACCGGCAATTGCCGCAGTTTCCAGTGCAAGTGCTTCATCAGGCGCTTCCTCACTCGTTCCATTCAGTTCCGTATGTATAGCAGATTTAGGTGCTTCCACCGGTTTCGTTTGCTTCGGCGGATTAGGATCCATCGATTGGCTGGTTTTAGATGGGTGACGTTGCGAAGTTATGCTTGGTTCTTTGGGCAAGCCCTGTCCAGCGAACTCGGTATTTATCATTTTGTTATCCTTTGGTAATTTATGGTTTTCTACGACGTTCCACCCCAATGCACTGTCTGGCATGCCGGTTCCGGACGACTGGCAGGTTATTTTGGACCTTATTTCACTCACATTTGCGGCTTTTGATAGATCTGTGATGCAATTTTGAGCAACCTGCGACCTATTTCCCGATGGTGTGTTGTCCTGTGGATCAGCGGTTTTTGTGCCCAAAGCATTGTCAAATTGTGGCCATGGTGGCTGCAATTTCAGCGCACTCGCGTGTGAAACCTGAGATTGCGACAATGCGCTTGCTTGTCCCTCCTGTGATCCTTCGGGTTTATTTTCAGTGCTCATTAGGATATTTTCTGCCAAGCTTGCGCTGGGTGGCTGGTGATTTGGCTGAGATTTGGCTTCATCTACTTTCGAGACAGGTGCTTCAACTGAACACTTCACCCGACTATCATCTAACTTCATAACTGACTTTGTTTTCTGTGAATTTTCAATATGCACTCCTAAGGCATCTTCCGCTTGCTTCGTTCTAGATGATGGATAGGATGTCTGCGATTTCATTACATTTAGAGATGAAGCTTGTGAGAACGAGACTTGACGCTTTCTATCTTCACCTGTGTCTGAAACTTTGTTTACGTGTGAGTCCTTCCATTCACCTGCAACTGCGATGACTTTTGAACTTGGTCTAGATGACCGATATGTTAGTTGTGACTTGGTTTCCGTTGCGACTTGTTCCTGTTCTGCGCCTCTGTGTTCCGGCTGATCATCTTCTTCCCTGAAGTCTATGGTTTTTTCATCCCTGGAACTAGGTTGACAGCCTGTTGCGTCTGATCTCAATGCATTATCTGTTTGGCTTGCCTTGATTGACCGATTGACTGGTGGGGAATGGATCCCACTCATGTGTGAGACATACGAGTGATCTAGATGACTTGTATGGTCCTTTTCATCGACATTTACATCTGGCATTTTCGCTTCTTTTAACTCTTTCTGTTTTCTTTCATCATCCATTCTTAGCTCATCATCTGTCAGAATTTTATCAGATGACTGATTGGTTGGTTGTGATATGCTTACACTTGAGTGGACATCTCGCGATTTGTTTTTATGACTTTCTTTGTCCTGCGACTTTGGCGTTATTACGTTCGGACCGGCTGAAGTTCCTTCTTTATCCACCGATTGCATCCTCTCTGCATATTTATGTTCTAGCGCAGAGGTAGTTTCTTTCAGTAGTGCTTCCTGTGATATTTTTGGACCTGTAGATGTTTCTGTCGGCGTGTAGGCAGTAAGCGCCCCAGTTTTCAAAACTTCGTCTTGAATACGGTATAGTTCGTTTGTAGCAGAGTTTTCCGACTTTTGAGCACTACTTTTGTCGTGTTCCGGGATTTTAACTGAAGTTTTCTGACCACTGATATTTGATACTTGGCTGTCGTTGTTAGGCTCTTGCTCGCCTATCTGGTCCGAAACATCCGGTGTTTCTTGGTATTCCCCTGTTTTCAAATCATGTGCTGGTGTTGACAATTCGACTTTGGAAGTATCCAACAATGTTGCTTCAATGTTCTGCGCACTGAACTGTGTGACCACAGGTGAATGGATCTGTACTGGGATAGGTCCATCAGGATGTTCTGCCTGGAGCACTTCATCTTGATCTCTACTCAGAACGGAAGAGATTGCCTGATTATCGCCATAATGATGGCTTAGTATATCAGATCTTGTTGAAAGAAGTGGTGTTGGGGAAGATGAACAAGACCGGCGGATTTCGATTCCTGGCGAATCTGACCGACGTGGACTCCCCTTCGATATCATTTGTTCAGCGGTTTGTGTTATTCCACTTTGCTTATCGGGTTCAGTATCTGATGATGTTAAGAAAATGGAAGAAGATTTTAGGCCGTTCAGGTCATCCATACTCATAAATCCTTTGTTTGCCTCCATAGAGTCGTAAGTAAGCGAGTCAAGCGGTTCGTCTGCTACGGTAATGGCATATGGTCTTCCCGCAAGGGAAACCAGATGTCTTAGCGTTGTAACAAAAGTTCGCTTGTGCGTGAAATCCAGTGCTTCGGATATGTTTGGTAGGCGCGCCGTCCATCCATTTGGATGGAACTTCGGTGGCATTAAAATGTAGATCAGAAGTTTGGGTGTCTCCTTTGAATTTATTGATAGAAAATACTGTAATTCGGCCCGACATCCAGGACTCAGCCGGTAAGCATCACTCAAACAAACAATCATAACGGTGGCTTGATCCAAACACTGTAGCCAGCCTTTGAGATCGTTGGCAAAGGCAGCCAATGCACTCATCCCCATCTCTTGCGCACTTTGGCTACTGATAACACTTGTTTTGTTATGATTCCAAACAGGCAAACTAGCAGCACGAAGCTGCTCTATGAAAAAACCAGCAGCAGGTGCATTTATAGGTGCATAGCTCATCACTATTGGGCCGCATTCTGTTGGCTTCGGGAGTGTATAGGACTCAAATGTCATCGATGCAATGGGCTGTGACAGTTGCCACATAAAGATTTCCAGTGTTCGATACAACGATTTATTGGGATTCTCCACGACCGTGGGAAGCCGTGACAGGTCAGCAATACGGCCAATAAGCTCGTTCAATGCTCCATTTTCTTTCAAAGTTAGACTAAAAACTAGATGGTGTATCATACGAATAGCCGCGTTTGCTTCTCTTTCTGGTTCTTCATCTAATTGTGCACCCAGGTAAACATCAGTTAATTTTAATAGAAACTTCAGAAAGTTCATAGAGGGCAGCGGTGGTCTACCTGTTCGTTGCGGTCGTTCCATTTCCGTTGTCAGTAGTGTACGGTGCGTATTTTCATTCACAGCAAAAGCACTTACGGCTGTCATAAATTCGGCAACTGTGTATCCGTGGTATTTCCGTCTGACAGAGTGGCTTGCTGAATACATATAACTGAGAAGCTGGTAAATTAAATTTGGAGACTGGTTCAGCGCCATAGGCACGTCAACATCGTCTAAAGTGTGTGCCAGACAAAGTGATGCAAGACAGCGCAGAGACGGCTCTCGTTGAAAAGTTAGTATATTCAACAGTGCATCCCTGCCAACGGTGTACTGAGCCATGTCACGGTTTCCAGGAATTTTAACGATGTTGTGCAAAAGGGAAAGGCTAGCCTTTATTAGAAAATACACGTTCTTGCTGTTGATGTTTTCCAAATACGGTGGATGTCCAATATTCAGATTGAGTAAATGTGATATTCCAGCTACCGCCAAAGCTGTCGTAAAGTCCTTGGAAATGTCAGAGTAGCTCCATGCAATGTTGTACAAGTAAAAAGAGGAGAACCATGTTCCGTCATTGCTGAACACACCCAAGTTGTTAAGTCGCTTGATCATCTTGACTGCGAGTGAGGGAAACCGTCTTTCGTTCAAGTATTCGGCAATGTTTTCTCTAAGATATGGGTAGCTTGTGAAGGTTCGACTCAAATGCTTGTTTATTCGGTAAAGTGAAGTTAGGTCAGTCATGTCTTCCAGTTTGATAAGATTCGTTATTGCTTCGTCGATAAACCGTTGAACCTCTTCCCATGTGAAGTTGCTTCGACATTTGGGGACAGTTATTAGGTCCCTGCCTGGAGTGTTGTCCAGCTCTAGTTTATCAACCTTCACCGCCATCTGTTTTGTATCCTCGTCATTTCGAGCGGACATATTTTGCTTCCTTTATAGGTCACGGCTGGCGTATGTAATGGATATTGCGCCCCTCACTTGATATATAGCTAAGGATGTTAGCTGGACATCCGCTAAAAAAAGGAAAATAGTAAGTTCCAGGGACCAACTGTCTCAATTTTGTTTAGATAAAGTTTCAAAGCGAGTGTCAAGTGCCTTGCGCAGTCGGTCACTGGAATATTAAGATAAACGAAGTGCCAAGACTAGGAGCTTCCTGCTGAATTAGCAGCTTTCTACAAAAACCTTTGTTAGTAAGTTAAGAAACCATCGTTGCTGATGAAGATTTTATTAGTATTGGAGTCCGTAATATTGGACTCTAACCGTCATAAAGGCGGAACCGAATTTTATGGTACGGTCGGATCTCGAAAATTTGATCCATCGTCGTTATCAGGATGCAGTGGGTGGGCGTAGAAGGATCGAACACATCGCCTCATAGTTAACAGTTTCTTGTTGTTGTTTGTTGATCAGGCAGCTGTTGATCTGTTCGCCGAGTTTGGAAACTGACTTACAAACGTTTCGTCATCATACGAGAAGACATAATCATTTGCGCACTGGTGACGTCTGCTCGTATGATGATGAAACGTTTACAAGTCAGTTGTCAAGCTCGGCGAACAGACCAACAGCCACCTGATAAAAAACAATAAACTCATCCGATCTACCAATATTTCGACACAGTTTCATGTAGTTACACACAGTACCTCGTATTGCTTTCAAGTGTACACATCTCTGCGAACTGGATTACGTGTAAAACCTTATTTTGATCAGCTATTGGCTTATGTAAACAATCTGGCCACTGGTGAATTACCAACAAAATTTATATGAGTAGTCATCGATTCTCTTGGACCATCTGAAAATTGCCACGCAATGGAAGTTAGCCAGATGGTGTAGTAAATTTCACTAAGATAAAATATTATTACAGTAGATAGGGTAAGGATAACCTCAGCTACACGGGATCTTTAGTCTTTCTGGGTAGTCATCTGGGGGAATGGGAGAAGCGAACACGTGACCGTCTAACTAACAATTTCAGAATGGCCATCACGCAAGTGATATTAACAATAACAGTAACATGAAGACCGATGACAACCGGTCGAATTTCATGGATAGCGCTCGGTATTAGCCATTTTCCTCGCGAGAACCCATGAATACTCAGGTAGAAGGTTCCAAACACATCAATTTCATGAATATAAATCAAGCATTGATTGATATATATAAAACGAGAAGCAAACGCTTGTATTAACTGTCAGTTTTCTTATCAGCCGTAGAAAGACAGTAGAACAAGAAACGCATGATATTACCGCTCATGGTAATGACCGGTAGTATCAAATCTCCCCGCCAATTCGATCTCCGATTTTTCTTTTGTCAGAATACGTTGGATAGGCCCCCTTACACACGGGCATATGAAAAAAGCTGCCGTCCATCTTTCTGATAAGCCGTTCTCCTACTTTCTATCACCTGCTGCAGCGTACTGATTTTACTTCCGAAAGATAAGTTATTCAGCCAGTCGGTATCTTGCGATGCCACTTTTTTCAAGGTAAAAGAAACTCATTTTCCTTTTTCTTTTTTTTCTCACGAAAACGCCCAATGTGACGGAAATTTAGGCGAATTGGTCTAGCAGTGTAGTCTTAACTGTTTGGTTGGAATACCAGACAATAACAAATTAGAGGTCCTGATGTTTCAATAAAAGTTCTCTGTCGCTGCAAATAAGCAATATTTTGTCTTGAAACTGCTGAAGATCTACCATGTAGCCACCCCCACCTGTTTAGAGACTTTGAATGCTATGAGCCGAAAGCCTCTTACTGGTCCAGTTCAACAAATCATTGGCAGCCATCACCAGCATGGATCAAAGGCGTGGTAATGAATCATTCATTCGGAGTGAACGAACAAAGCGTGGGAGCGCCCGTCTCTGTGTATACGCTAGTGCATCTGTATGCTTTGGTAGTCGATATCATGGGTTCTTGGATTTCGATCAACCTTTGAAGGTGGTAATCAGGTCGGAAAGTTGTGAGTTGAGCCATGAACAGGTGCGTGTAATTCGTGATTTTGCACCAAATTTCGATGCATAAACCACTCCAGGACCATTATTTGACTGGTTTTCTGCAGTCGGCAACATGCAACTCACGGGCCAGCTTTGAAAACCGCCGGTTAGGTGGGTTCCAATGCCAGTCCTATTCTTTCTGTTGGCCAACTACAGCAGATAGAGGTGAAGTATGTTACAGGCTACTGTGCAGACAGAGGTAATGGAAATTCTGTCACTTCACTGGATTCGCATATGATGATTCCAGTTAGTCGTTGATCCCACTGTTTTGGGTTTTGATTGACAGTATCACTAAACCACTCCGTAAGCAGGTTAACTGAGAGGTACCGACCAATCCAAATTTTTCTGACTGTTTCTGTCTGCGTCAGTAAGTATCTGATCCGGGCTACATTTCTGCTGCCATCGAAATAGTTCGACAGCTGAATTGTTTGTACTTTTATAGTTTATTTGCGGAATTTATAGAAACTCATTGACCTGGTGGAGCTTCTCTTCTGAAAATTCATTTGAAGAACATTAAAACGGAACTCATATTAGCATCATGTCCGTTTGAAACGGATGGTTTGGCTCACAGCCATTTGTCCTATTTTTTAATGTCTGAAGCCATCAACGTGTCGCAGAACACTGTAGATGTGGTTAAACCGGCTTGCTTGCCCACAGATTATAGTCAGTCTAATAGGAATGCGCCCAATTTCGCGAGACGCGCCTGATTTTCCATCCATCCTGTCGTTCACGAAAGTCAATTGCACTCAGATTTCCAAAGACTAGCTACCCATGAGAATATCTTAAAAAGGGAATGGACATGGGGTAGATTATTGCCGAAGGAACTGGCCTTTAGCAATAGATAAGCATACATTCCACTGTGAATTCTAAAAACCAACGTTCCACTACCCTCAGGCAGACCAAGGTTGGATTACTCTCGTTTTTTTTCATAAACTTTCCTTCACACAATACCATCAAATTAATTAGGCTGATTCCATTATCATTTGCAAATACAGTACTTCCTCAAAAAGGAAACATCTATGTGAGACATAAAATTGTCCCTCAACGGAAAGTTTATATTGCTGAGCGAGGCGGGAAATATGGAAAATCTTCTACGTTTTATCTGCCTGGTTAAGGAAACATTTGGGGCTTTAACTGTTTTCAAATGGAGCTGATACGGTATAATAAAATTAGTGAATTCAGCCATAACTCAGTCAACTTGGGTTTGTGCAACTGATGCATGCTGATGCATCATCAGGATGTGCTTGAGTGCTTTTCGTCGGACGCTGTAATAGTTCTTGAACTGTTCATGGAGACTAAAACATGTGCTCAAAAAGAAAACAGCTCTGCGGTAAAAAAAACTTATATCAGCATTGCAACAAAATGTTAATTAATCGGGCCCCAACAAATGATAAATTATTCTGTTATTTTGTCTTGATGTTCAGCTTCAGGGATTTGCTACATTCTACAACTGCTGTTTTTATTAAACTAGTGCGCAAGCTAAATCAAATTATGTCTATAAGGACTGGTGGCGCAACTAGTTCATGTAATTGTGTCAGAGACAGAGCATTGCAGGAGGCAAACAACCTATGTTTTGTACTTGTCTGCGCATTCACACAGTCCTGAATGGATAAAATACGTGCAGAAGGCATCTTTCGATCGAGTGAGAACAAAAACGGTGAATGACTAAAAAGTCAATACACTACATAATGGACTGTCTATTTAGAAGTTCGCATGTTTGTTGAATAGTACCTACAGAAGATTTCCAGTTTCGATCCCTGTAATTTAGCAGCTATGAATCACATACATCGTGGAAGCATACTGCTTTAATCCCGAGCCAAAGTGAAGGTAATCAGCTGAGTAAAATATATTACGTGAATCTTACGAATCAAGGGGAGATTAGGCTGCTTGTACATTAATATGGCATTCAAAATATTAAACAACATATGCTGTACACTTGTCAGCCAAATGGCGCAACAATCATCTCGTAGAAAGAGGACACTAGGGTTTATTTGACTGCATGTATGAAGGTATTACATGGTTTCAGGAAATAACCGGTAACTTAACAGTCCCTCAAAATACTTTTGTGCTTACTCTTGCTCTTTTAGAGGGCTTTGGATTTGGCCAGTTTATATTCCCTATTTTACTTGCTGGATTTTCCCCCGACGGCTGATTCTCCTCTCAAAAACGCTGTTCATTTTCCCCAGTTGGCACGCGTTGTACATGTTTATTACTTTTTTGTGCTTGTGATCACAAATTGCCTGGCATTTTTACAGTTTTAGCGTCCCCAACCATTGCGTACATCACAATGCACTATCAAACACTGCTTGTGATAACGGAGAGAGATCTGACCCCGTATTTTTTTGGTGGTATTGAACTGCCTTGCTCTTATTATATTCCCTCGCATGTAATGCGTTTCCAAGTTGCTGGGGAGAAAGTCAGTGGAACTAGATTTAATTGGGGTGATCATCACTGACAGACTCTGAACCGCGTTAACATGACCAGTTTTCACCTCTCTTGTCGTAATAAATCAGAAGCATGTGATGCAGAGTGAGAGGTTGTTAGTCGTCTGAGATGGCTGTGGAGCGAAAGGATCCATTGATGTTCACTGTGTTTATTAGGTCGATCGAGTTCCACACAAATTGTAGTCTTTCAAATACCACTACAACAGAGTTAGATGTTGCTGGTGTGAATGACAAATTGAGAAGACTATCAACTGTAGGTATTGGTCGAACCGGCATTTGAAGGTTACAAAGTTGGGTGCAGGGGTGATAGCTAGAGGTAGGAAATACCAGAGTCGGTACATGCGGCTTGAGTGGAATTGCCAATAACATTCAGGATTGATTTGTTGGTAGGCGATTTTTCTATCGTGTCCATGGAGTTTGGTCGTGCTGACATGAGTGGACAAGTGAAAACAGGGGCGGTTAACGTCTTCCAGGATTCGGAATGTAAAGATAGGGTCTCTCACTAGAACGCCTACAGAAAACTGAGTAGAAAGTAAAAGTACTGGTTGAACTCCATTAAAAAAGCTTTTGGGAACGGCAATAAACTAGGTGGCCTATTTATGAGTCCATGCCGACAGGTTGTAAGCCTGCTAAACGTTTTCAAGTTTTAGTGGCATCTTAAAGGTGCACTTTGATGTGGCCTGAATTGACTGCATTCCATTCAAGTGATCAAAGTGACCGACAAATTGTTTGCTTACAATACTGGTGGCCTCGTGGTAAGTCGTTTCCAAGGGTTATTCCAAAATCTCTTTCGGTTATGACAGTGTGGATACTCTGTGGGCACAGGTCGCGTGAAAGAGTACTGCAGTTTCAGTTGCACTGTCTCGGGAAGTTTGGTGGTGGTGGTTCATATGATCGACGTGCTTGTTGTGTAGTCCGTGGCTTTTGTGTTCCAGCATTTGAAGGACATGTAGCCATGTGGACGGGAAAAAGTTTTAAAGCATGGTAAAGATATCTAATCCTCTTTGGCCTTTCCATGTCCCCAATGGAGGGCCACTGTTGGAATGAAACTCCGGTTTTGATATCCGCTGGCAGAGCACTAGCATTTTGTTTGGCTGCATACGCAAGTCGGTGCCCAGATGGGGTCAGCTTGCAGTACGCATTTACTGCAGTTACATCCGTATTTTGCACCAGCAAATGGCCTCTGAGGACGAGTAAGCAGTTTCCCTTGTAGGTAAACGAAACGCATCGGTTGGTAACCTGAGTAGTGATACAGCTCTTAATTCGGAGCTGTTTCTGAGGATAACTCGATTCGTAGCTTTCCCGCCGGTAACTTAGAGCGGAATCCGAGCCAGTGGATCATGGGCACATCGTAAACAAAGATAGCATGCTTGTCACTGAGTATTTTGGTCGCAAGAGGATCATCATCTTCTCGTGAAAATATTTTGTTTCAGAGCATATCCGGACTTTCCCGGAGGGGGGCTACCTATCATAATCCACACTTCGTAGATTTCATGGCCGTCAAGTGGGTAGCGAATCACTCAAATGCAATGATGATGGCTTCCTAGTGAGCTCTCTAGGATTGTCAGTTAAGCTTTGATTCCGATTTTTTGGAATACCGAGGTTCATTGAGTTTTATCGGCCTTGAATTCTACAAAACATTGCCTCGAATGTTTTATACTGATGAATTCGACGAAATCGGATTGGTCAGTGCGCTTTACTGGTACCACGTTCAACATAGGGGGGGTTATGTTTTGTAGCTAGGTGTGCTGTTGAGTGTGTTGTTCACCAGATGTGTGCGAGTATCGAGGTTGGGAGGAGAAACCCACGGCCGTCAGCAGCTGTTGTGGCAGTAATTGCACAGAAAACACAGGTATGCGAGCTCTCCAAAAGCTTCCGTACACAAAGCGGTGTCCGTCAGGGATGCCCACTCTCTCCTTTCCTATTTAATTTCGTGATCGATGAGATAATGAGACGAACGCTGGAAGGTCTCCAAAACCCCAGTGTTCAGATATCCTGTGACGAAAACCTTGTCGATCTGGAATATGCAGACGACATCGTTCTCATGTTCGAAGAGGAGGAGAAGGTACATGTGTTTTTCGATGAACTGACCAAAGTCATCCCGTCCTTTGGTATGCACTTTGCACCCACAAAGTGTAAGGTCATGCTGCTGGACATGCAGTCACTGAACACGCCACTTACAATCCAGGGAGAGGCACTGGAAGTTGTGGAGCGTTTTACGTATCTTGGAAGTTGTATTAGTTCTGATTGTAGTGTGACAGACGAGGTCAATGCGAGAATCTGCAAGGCACGGGTCGCGTTTGCTAATTTGAGGCACCTATGGCGTCAAAGTGGTGTATCCCTGAAACTCAAGGGACGTGTGTATCACGCTACAGTGTGGGCTGTTTTGTTGTATGGCTGTGAGACCTGGCCTGTTCGAACAGCGGAACTGAGACGTCTTCAGGTGTTTGACAATCGTTGTCTCAGAACCATAGCTCGTGTGGGTTGGTGTCGGCGTATCCGTAACGAGGCAGTTAGAAAGCGAGTTTTTGGTTGTGCAACGGGTACTTCCATTGAAGAATGTGTCCAGCACCAGAAGCTGCGTTGGTTGGGACATGTGTTGCGTATGCCCAACCATCGTTTGCCGAAGAGAGTGCTGTTTTCCATGCCCAATTCAGAGTGGCGGAAGCAGAGAGGTGGCCAACCCTTAACCTGGCAGAGGGGTATGAAGGAAATTACGAAACGCTTGGGTGCTGTCGGTGCTGCTCGCCTTCCAGGTTGGGGACCGCGTGATCCTCACTGAGCCTGGTTGGAGACGCTGCAAGATATGGCTGCCAACCGATGTCAGTGGCGATCTTGTTGTCAGTTTCTATCCAGATTGCCTGAATGATTGACTGGAGGCGTAGGCACCTCGGAATGGTTGTAGTAGGCTAGCACTAAGTCCCTTCCCCGTCCACCTTTATTCTTTCCTTCACAATAAGGCTTTCAAATAACTCATGGTTGTACGGCAGTGAAGCATCGGTGTTGAACACTGATGTCATGCTGTCGATGATGATGATGATGATGGGTACTTATGCATATTCCTCCTAATTTCGTAGAAACATGTTTCGAGATATAACAGGCGATGTTAAAGGCGGGACTCAAGAAAAAATAGCGAAGGGCAGTCAGTGAAAGAAGTTTTTATGCACCTAATATCAAAGGGCAAAAAAATGCTGTTCAGAGGATTCTCCCCATTGAGTGTGCAAACAAAAACTCATGGAGAAGTTTCCGAATACCATCAACTCTGGTGAAGATTTTGAACAGCGGGAAAAAATAATGAGTGTTTATTTTGACAAGGCCCCAGCGGTCAAGCAGCAACAGCAGGTGTTTTCGGTGACTTAGCAACGAAGCTGTCCATAAACAACCCGTCCGCAAGCTTCCACTCACGGCGGCGGTACGCTGTCTATGGATGGCCCTGTGCTTCGTTTTGGTTCAGCTACGCATGTGACGGTTTTTTACACAAAAGTACCACCAGGAACTCTCTAAGCAAAAGTGTGCGAATCAGGGGGTGATACTTTCAGACCTGCCGACGGACTTCAGTGGCACGCGTCTTTTGCACCTTAGTTGTAGAAACCGGATTTCAGTGTTTGACCAACGATGTCTTCGGAACATTGCCCGAGTCTGATGAGAACACTGGATAAGCAATGCTGAAGTACGTCGAATAGTTTTCGGAAGAAATAACTCGCCCACGATAGATGAACTGATCGCTCTCCATAGGTTGCGCTGGCTTGCTGTGTATGGCAGTCGACCGACTTCCTCGAAGGGTTCTTTTCGAACAACCACGTGAAGGGTAGAAACAAGCCAGAGGCGGTCAAACAATGACTTGGCAGCGAAGTATAAAAGCCATTACCAGCAAACTCAGCTGCGCTGGTCATTGCCGTCTTCCTGGATGGGGACCCCGAGACGGGCCACATTAATGGTTGGAGACATTGTCAGACATGGCCCAGTCGCGCCCTCAATGGGGCTCGTGCATCCCAGCTATTGCCTTCAATGCATAGCTCCCTTCCCAACCCCCTCACCTGACAGTCCGCTGACAGTGTTGTACTTACGCACCAATTTATCAGCTCCAGCCTTCAGTGCGCAGCTACCCACTCCACCTCACCAAATCACAGGTGAACGAAACTGTGGCAGCTAAACCACTGTACGACAAGTACGCTGTTCCCACAGCTGACGATAATGATGGTGGTCTAGAAACCGGCAGAAATCATCTCGAGATCAGCGGCAATGTTGTGATAGGTGGAGACAACCCATTAGTGGTTGCGGGAAAAGGTAATGTCCGAGGTTAATTTTGGTACTTCATCGGTCAATAGTGTGTCCTGTCAGAATAGGTGCGGGTACTTAACTACGTTTATCTTAGTGTTATTTATTTCACATTATCAGTAAACACAATTGTCTAACGATATCACGTTTAGCCACGACGGAAAATCTACCACCTGAGAGTAGACAGAATGTGACAAACACAGTGCTGTAACTAATAACAGTGTGCTAGTGAAAACAGACCCTGTGGCCCTCCTTCATTTAGAGCCAGAGGTAAAGCAGCGGTCAATTTCGGGGAGTAATTTAACTAAACCAGTACCATTAGGCCCTGACTTCCATGACAAGAACCCAGGTGTGGTAGACACTAACGGCAAACTTCAACAGCTGGGTCATCAGACGACGTTCTTCTGTAAAAACCCCTCTCATATCGATGCTACCCGTTGAAAAAAGCTCTTTTAATGCAAAAATACGCTACTTCCCTGACGAACCAGTTTTTTTCTTGCAGAACAAGAGAGTTTTGGACATGTTTGGAAGGCGTGCTATATATCGAAAAGCGTTGCCATGGACATTGTTGATTATTTTAGCGAATGAAGATTTAAGTTTATGTTGGCCATGTGAAGTTTTTGGGTTGGACGCGATGTAATTTGCTGCCATCCTCCATATCGGGGCATTGTGAAACGTCCTGCAAAAAGCACATTAGTTTTTCACTGCCTATCTTGATGTAGGCCTGGAAACTAAAGCTTTGAGGTGCAGTCGTGCAGAAAATTTTTGCTCCCACTGCGTTTATCTCATAGGCCGTGGCTAATTGAAGTTTTGGTGCGCTATTATAGGTCCAATCTACAGTTTAGAAACAAAGATGTACATTTATGAAGCAGCGCTGTCAATTTCTTGGTCACCAAATGGCCTCAGCAGACGTTAAAGCAGATGGGTTGAAATTAGTTAAGGTATACAGTCGGCCAGAGCATAGTTCAGTCAAAGGGGCATGTATTTTTAGGGAGCCTACTTCATACCACCATACATATTTTCGCTTTCCCCTCTAAGATCGCCACTCAGCTCCACCTGGTTGAATAGGATGACTAAAATTTATCATAGGTAGCAAGATTAACTGGAAGATAAGCCGTCTTTCTCACCATTGCTGACGTCTCTTGGTACCACACCAACAACCGCTTCGTTCATACTGAATACTGAGTTGGGTAACCTGGGGATAAAAGTTTTTTCACAAATGGAAGTGGTTGCAAACATGGTACAGGTCATCTGTATTACTATTTTGTAACATCCAGAAATTGTTATCCTTTGTCTTTTCTATTGAAATTTTAGACCTCACTTTTTGAATGGGTTCGTCATTCCTTTTGGACAAAATATCTAGTCGTCCGTTGGCTACAGTACTTCGAAGAAACTGAAGACCAATTAACAAGGTGGTTAAAACCCAGTCGTAACCAAAGCTTTGGATGCGACCATCATCCGAATAAGAAGCGCGGAAATACCGATGGTAAATACCGAATCCTTGTTATTTATGCCCGGTATTTCTACGCAAAGGATAGAAGTGAAGTTGTCACGTGTACCAGAAAATTATCATTTATGTCAGATTTTCATATGAAGAACGAGGTTGCTTATTTAGTCTAAAGTTAGAATAATCATTGAAATTTGAAAGCCATGGGTGATAAAGCACATAGCGAAGAGTTATTGGTTCCGTGTTGCAAAATTTGTACAGTGTCACCGAAAACTGGAATATCCCGGGATCAGAAGAACAGTGGCGGATATTTTACGATACTTTTGATCCTTTTGATAAGAGTTTGAAGTTCCGCTAAAAGTGTGAGAGTTGTCCCAAAACAAGCCCCCATGCAGTTGCCTATTGCGTCTTTTTGTAAAGCTTTGTGACAAAAAGGTACAATTACTTGCTTTACATCGGATGTACTCGGCCCTCTTCTTGTAAATCAAGCAGTTACCGACCAACATGTTCTATGGTTTTGACGGACAACCACGACATCTTGGCGACTACAGGGCTTTGGTCTACAAAGTTTCCCTTACTCCACATTTCTACTTACACCCGGTAGTTGAAGGTCACCTCTTTTCCAAATTGTGCAGTCTTCTACTCGCTGGGAAGATAATTGCCACTTCTTACCATCTGCAGAGAAATTGCAGAGGAGGAAACAAACCGTTAGCTTACTTTGTTGCTAGTGTTGTTTGTTGACAGACAATAATGGAACCAATGACACTAGGGGGACTTCATACCACAGTACTTCATGGTATACCGGGAAGCTATCTACACAGACAGTGCCTTCCCTCGACATGCTCAAGCTTTGAAGTGCTTTGCTGTTGTCGGTTGAAGTAACTAAAACCGTTAAACTTATACACTTCAGTAACCCCAGGAATTATCCCCGTAGCTTGCGATTACTAATGAAGGTGGTATGTACACTTTCCACCAGCCAAAGAAGACCCAGCTGTTACCGGGCGACGTTATAAACGGCGTTGTAGCAGATGAATTAACCGACCGCTTTTTAGCATCAATTCCGGGTCTTACAACAAGGCAGCCTGCAATAAGCACAGTGCAACAAGAACTGAGCTTAGAAAATGGACTGCTAATGAAGGCAGCAGTGGCGTGCCTGAAAGAACTCCAGAACAAAATAGAAGCGTTTATGTGCTCCAGAAGCGCCTGTTGCTTTAACAGTCACTGACTGAGTGGCCCAGTACCGAGTATAAGTAACTGTATGAGATGGAGAACTGACGCTGATGAAGAGGAACGTTGCAATGATTGTAAGTAGGTGAGTGCAAATGCATGCGTTTATAGTTGGCCGTCAGCTTCACAAGATTGCCAAAAAGAAAACGGGTTAATCGGGGAACAAATAGGCTCGAACGTTGTGGTACAATATTAGGCAATCTACGGATGTGGCCGCACTAGCATTGGCTGTAGAGGTACTGGCGTTTCAGTTCCCATTACTTAGGCATTTCACTCAGCCGCACAAAAAGGGACCGACGAATCGGAAAAACTGCTCTACCGGTGTAATCTATGGGCGCGCCTGCTGGCAGTATACAAAAATATACATTCAGTATGGATTCAAGTTACTCAGCCGTTACACTAAACTTGATCGGGTATTCAGTATGTGAGATTCCAAATTCGTACACATCGATTGGTCAGAATGCAGCTAGTATGGTTACATGTTTTGGAGCGGGTAGTGGGACAACGGCTGACATGTGTTTACGAGTAAACCAAACACACTAATAAACGTCCCACGATATCACCGCTGTTGGCAAAATGCGTGAACCGTTTTCCGGCGGTAAGCCCCTTATAACGGTTACCACAGTTCGACACTTATTGGAGTATACATCTAATGAATTGTTCATTGCACTCTGGACTGCTGGTTTCAGGGTGTTGGGATATGGGAAAGGCACAGTGGTTGAAACGCGGAGCCAGTTCTAGCAGTAGAAGTTACGTGGAGACATATTTACAAGCATCTGTTACAATCTGCCGAGATATTTGACAAGAAATTGATTTTCAAGCCCCCTGAATGTTGTAGCGGCTAACTGTAGTTATCACTACAGTTAACAGTTCCACGCTGCATGTTTTTCATGTCGTTTTTTATGCATACTGGCACCATTCCTTTATGGTTCGCTCCGTGGCAAAATTATTTGTCTTCTTGTCCTACCCAAGTAAGTACTTAAATATTCTCGTGTTTTGGCTGCCTTCCAACACTTTGAAAAATCCGTAAATGGCTGAGAGCTTTGTTAAAGTGAGCATAACGCTTCCATATCTGCCCACGGTGGTTCAGTTATTGATTTCCTTTCTCTTCTGCATTGCACTGTAATCGAAATTTCGCTGTCTAACTGACCCAGTGGATTTGGACACATTTTAAAGTACACTTATTCCCCAAATGTATTTTACGTTAAATATAATTATCTGTGTTCATTATTACCTAAATCTTTTTTAGTTTAGATTATCCAACCGCCATCATCTCACGACACGTAGAAGAACATTTTAGAGCATAACTATTTTGGTAGGATACTCGCAGGCACCTTTCTAAAATGTCACATTATTTGATGAGTCACGACAGGACAGCAAACGTACAGCAGTGCTCCGAAGAAAGCAAGATCTTGTTAACCAACAGCTAGTAAAAAAGGTCAGAAACGCCTACAAGCTTAAGGCTTCCAACAAAAAAGGACATTATGAGGAAGTACTGCAACTAGCGTTGAAAGCTGTATCGATCGCAGAGGTTAATAGGCGCGGAAAGCGGAACCATACCCGATGAACCAAAACGAAATGACGGGTTCATGTAACATTTTTCTGCTATTTTTTCGAGTTTACCAACACCAAAGGGGTTTTTTATGACCAAGTAGTTGAAGCATGAGGGAAAGTTTATCTAGATCGTGTGTACTATTTGAAAAAAATCGGCCACCAGGAACAAACACACAAATACGTTGAGACAGACTACATATTTCATGCTTCGAAGTCCAGTCCGCGATGTTGAGATTCATGTGACACATATCTACAAGTAACCATCAAATACAGAATTTATCCAAGTCTGAGGTACCAAAATAATCAGACCAATTTCAAATGGCCATAAATGTAGAAGTCCTAGCGGCTGCAGACCTATCTGCCTAACTTTGGGCGTATTCAAGACTCTGTTCTATGGAAGACCGGTTGCGTTATATATATATATATATATATATATATATATATATATATATATACGCGGAACGCTCATCCGTACCTCGCCGAAGTTCCTGACTGAGAGGTCGTAAATTACCTACCCGCTGACAGCTGGCAAAACTTGGTGCGATGTGGGGAAGTGTTACATGTGTTCAATGAGATCAGCAAAGCCTACGACCTGACGGACCACAAAGCACCACCAATTCAACGGGCCGGAATCAGTGAATCGCTTTGCAGATGGATAAAATCTTTTGTTTGCTAGCGAAGGTGCAGACAGCGTCAAGCGGCCCTATTTCCGAGCAAGGAAAAGTTTACAGTATCGTGCATCAATGGACAGTCATTGAGTCCAGATGTTTCATAGTGCACAAACTCCTTACCAGCGAGTCTGCTGTGTTTAGTCCCACGTGCATGTGTCACACCAACAAGAGGGTATCCTTGAGAACTGAAAGTTCAGTGTTTATGGTCGTTTGCAGTACTCCCGATTACGATAAACTCTGGACCCATCAAATAAGCTATTCTGTCGTAACTCAATATAAGAATCGAATAAATCCCAGGTACCGATAGAACCAAAGCGTGCACCGAGTGGTCGAAAAAAGAACTTGCAGCACGGATATGCATTCAACAGAAGACGGTAGGAAAATGGCTAAACAGAGCGTGAAATAATCGGTAAGCAAATTGCGCGCAACGAACAGGGAAGGTTGAAATTGAAATACGTGTGTAGGCATAAAGATAAATTTAGCACGCAAAGACTAAAAGTGGGCGGAAGGAATGAACGGAAGGCCTGAGGCATGACTTCGATATCTCGAGAAGGACGATTGAGGCGCCTCAATGCGCATTGAAAGCGACCTTCGCCTCGATCATACTCAGATGGATGAGTGCATAAAACTTGAGGTCTACATCAGCTCTAAACCGTGTTTGAACCTAACAGGGTTGGGGTAATTTAGTGAATATGGAAGGGCATTTCTGGCACACTACCTAGCTAGTTTCTGAAACGCCTATCGGATCTGCGAATTATCCCACATAAGCAAGCGCTCGAAAGCCTCAACCTAAAGTGTCGTCAGAATGGTAATGGTTCCAATGCACCAACTCTACAAATTTGCTAGATTAGAAGAGAGGCGGAGAGCGACGCTGCATCTAGTGATCGACTCCCTCCAAAGCCAGTTGACCAGTTTAAGTCTTTGATGAGTCAACATCTCGCAAGGCCCACTGAAGCGGTATCAGAAGAAGGGGATCTGGTACTTGCAAAATCTTCAATATTTAGAACGGAATGACCATGGCACAAATTCACGGTCAATCCAAATAGCCTGAGTCATATTTAAATCTGCGCCAACCAGTTTCCGTGTGGAATACCACTGTTCAGGCGACAAAAACATACTCCCTTCGGTACATTAGAAATACACCAACCTTTTAGGCAGGTGACAAGTGTTCCTTTGAACACTTCCGCTAAGTTGTACCATAGGTTCGGAAAATCCCAGGGGTTTGGATACGTTATCTTTTTCTACAAAAATCGGTCGGCGGTAGAAACTGGTCCCAAAATACTGGTGCACAGGATCGAAGCGTTTGCTCAAGATTCGCGGGTCGGGTTTGTTCTTGTCATTAAGAAGCTTCCGCCCACTAGCCAGGCGCATTCGAAGAAGGCGTAGTACTGTCCTGTAAGAGTTCGTCCTAAAGATTCCTACAGAAAAGCATGTGAGAGTGATTTGAACTTGTTCCTCGATGCACAGTGTGTAAATATGGGGGGAAGGTGACCGCACGCAGCCACCACCTGGAATGAGGCTATTGTTATCCAATAAAAGTTCGCGCCCCCAACTCCAATGTCTATGCTCGAGGCTCCGCCGTATTTCAGCAGGGTTGGCGGTAAAATAAACCTGTGGGTCGAACTCTACTAAAAACGGAACGTACGTAAGTATCAAGTCTCCTCTGGGGTGACCGTCGTCTAGGGGAACGGATCAAGCATCTCTGGAAGTTTGACCGGAGGCCAAAACTCATCTTTATTACAGCGTCTTGGATACGCACAATGAGAGTTACCTCCCTCCTTCGTTTTTTGTGGAAAACTTGTTTGACACCCTGAGGGTACCGTCTGACGTAGGTTGTATTAATTTTCTGGAAGTCCACACTGGCAGTACGGAGGAAAGTGCACTGGATCACCTGAAGATCAAGAAATGCCTTGTGGGCAATTTTTGTGCAGCGGAGTGAAGAGAACCTGACACCAACATTTCGGAATCCAGCTCAAAAATACATTCTTGTCTGTTGTCACAACGCGCCACAAGGACGCGCACAGAAATCCACTAAAAGATCAGTTACATAAGGCGGCCCCGCCCATCTGCAGTACAACTGTCTCACAAGTGTCCTTCAGGCGACCTATGTACTACAAGCCAAATCCTAGAACCGCTCACGGACCCCAGGGCGCTATCGACCAAGACAGGTAGCCTCCAGCGATTTCCACAAAAGCTTACACCCCTGATGGCTAAGCAAAGTGACGTAGCTGTCAGTTGGGGAGAGCTTATAAGGATAGTTCACTGATCAGACCACCCACTGAAGCCAAAGTGCACCGAAAGCACTTCCAGAAACCTTCGAGTGTGACCAGTGGCTGTCTACCCATCTGAACAGATTTTCGTTCGACGCCGAATTTTGTGATTTCAACTTTCCGACCACGGCACTCATAATTTTGCACTGGTGGTAAGCTACCTTGTTTGCTTGATTGCACTCACCATCGGTGACACGATGCAGATGGAGGCCCAAAATCTGTGCTTATCCAAAAGCCCATTACTACATGGGTGAGGATATCGGAAATGGAGAAGCCAGAGAATGAAGCCATGAAATTCAGCATTTTGATGGCTGTCGTTGCTGGTAATCCTAAACGTTGCTCGTGCTTTGGGCTTACATCTAGCTGGATGCAGAAGATGCGTTAAAATTGAAGAAACTTTAGGATACATCATCACTAGCAAAGTATTTCAACCATATGTAACAGGTGGATGGATATTATCTGAATAAACGCCGGCAGGATGAGTACTTGTTACTGCCAAATTGAAGTTGGCGGCTTTTGTGGATTGCTCAAAGTGTAAGAATTAGCCGAATAATAGAAAGGACTCGCTGATTCGTGCATAACAAATAAAAAATAGCTTTCGGGAACCGAAATCAAGGTCGCCCTGGCACAGGGTCCCACGGAGCGAGATTAAAATGATATTTAACCTAAATAGCTACATCTGGTAAATTTCGGCAAACGGTTTGGGGGGGTTATGGGAAGAGGTTCCTAAAATGATGGCTTTGAACGGCTGAATACATTTTAGTTGAGTTCACTTAAAGTGGCGTGCTTTGAGCTGAGTATATTACTTGACCTACATTGAAGCACCTTCTTAGCCACGCTTTGTACACCGAAGGTTGTGGTATGAAATTATTAGGCATCAGAGACAGCCAGTTACTGGCATCGATAGGCATGCATGTATCGCTTATGGAAGATGCACTGGTGAACATGAGCACATACAATTATTATGGGGTGTTCAGCTGCGCCTCATGTCATGAAGGACATTTTGAAATCATCGTGAGGCTTGAAGACAAAGGCCTTGACAGAGGACTCTGTCCGCTATTCCAGCACTCCATCAGTTACACAGACCGCACAAAAACACAAAATCTACGAATAAATGTACTTGAAGGCCACATTATCGTCACGCTATGGCGGGGTGCCTTTGATAACAAGCCTAGCTTTGGTAAATCTGTTTTCGTTCACATGCATTTCTATGGTCATCCCACGGACGATTGTTTGATGTTTGCGAGTTTTGTTGGGAACACTTTTTAATGAGTCTCAACTACGTAATTTAGCACCTCATCTTCCGTTTTCCTCCATGCAGGTGACATCAATTTATAGCAGACTGCATGTATGGCATTGCCATAAATTAATCCTTCTGTCGATCCTTGGCATCCGCACACACGTGGGCAGATGAGCAAAATATGCGGCTGCTGGTGTCATCCATACGTCTTTATTATTGCTGTCAACTCATCTTTGATCCCATTTATCGTCTACACCTACATGTGTCCTAGTCGTGAGCAGATCGGTTAGATTATTCGTATGTAATATACAAGTGTTTCAATACATCCATCACCCTTATCTCGCTCTCCAACCCAACCTTCCTACATTACATTCACCAACTTTCCAACACCCACTGGAATATTATGTTCCTTACCACCTTTCTTGGCTCAAGAATCACAACTACCTACCGGCTGATTTTCAGAGTCTTATCGCTACACTTATTCACCTGTTACTGCATCCGTGTTGGTTCATCTCGTTTCGCTTCTCAGGCTGGTTTTGACGAACTGGGGTTACAAGATATTCGCAACAGTTAAAGGAGTCAAAGTCACACCGCATTTCAAAAAATCCCTGACATTTCAAAGGACATTAGTTGAGGACACCAGGGTGAGTGTTCACTTAAACACCGCGGGGCAGTGGAAAATTATGCATCCGCCTAATTACCAGGTTGCATTCTCCAAGCTGCCCCAACAATTTCCATATGCCGTGTCTCCAGAGGGAACTGACCCCATAACCAGCAGTTTTTATGTCTTCTAACCTGTCGAACAAGGTTTTTGGTCTTTCCTGCGATAACTTATAATAATAATAATAATATTAATAATAATAATAATAATAATAATAATAATAATGTTTACTCCAACTAGTGGGTGGCATGCCTTCAGGCATGATCATAAATTTACAGTCAGAATAAGAGCATGACTGGTGGGGTTTGTGGCTACCAAAAATAGAAGTTTTGGATTTTCGTTCCCTCTCACAAAGTTTACCAAATGTTAGACCGGATCGCCCCAGCATCAATCATCCATGTGAGATGTCTTCATAAATTTTCATTTCAGGGCTATCAATTGTATGGGACGCAGGGGAAAGTGATACCAGCACAATCGAAGACTATGAGAGATAATATAACGTTGCACATAATATAAATGGAAAAGAAGGCACCACAAGTCGAACAAGGCTCGACCTTCATACTTCCAATGGCGTGCCCCACTGGATCGTCCCGCTGACATTAAACGGATCTGACGGAGTAATCCAAAAATGGAATCCGACTTATGGTGACGAGGCACAAATTATCTGGCCATAGACGCTCAGGGTATTGGGAGTGGGCGCTAAAGAATTGGGATGACGTGCGTTAGGCGCTTTCGGCGACCGATCTGCATCCGGGGAAAAGGTGCAGATGCATTCTTCAAGGGTGAGAATACTGCCGAACGGTGATTAATTAGAGTATTATTAAAGTTAGTAGAGTATTAGAGTAGAGTAATTAGAGTAATTGCTGAACAAAAACTGCGCGTCAGTGTTGGAGAGGCTAAACCATCCTTTTCCAATATCGGTCTCGCGAAAGCGGCGCCGCGAAGAGAAATTCGCCTTCCTCAGGATGCTTTGAGAACCTGTGTTAGAGGATATGGTGCGGATGTATGCAGACAGCCTGTTCCACGGTTTGGGATACTTACTTTGGAAAAATTTTTATAGGTGGACTGGTCGACTTGTCGACAAAAAATTCTGAATTGTGGACAATACAGAGAGACAAAAGATGAAAAATTAGGGCGGTATTCAGCAGCGTCAACGATCTGGCAGACTAACAACAACAATAATAATTTTTATACCCAGCTTGTATGTGGCATACCATCATGCATGCTTATAAGGGTTGTGGAGGACAAAGGTTTTACTTAATTTTATTGAACCTTGGAGGATCTAGCCTAGGTGACACGCAGCGAAGACAAGGACTTGTTAGATGAGCACCGCAAGAGGCACAGCAATAACGCGGGTATGTGAAAACTGTGCGGCTGATTCTGGGCTAGATTCTAGAGTAAGTCTTACAGAATAATGATAATGATAATGGTGAGAATGGCACTTTAACTTGATCAGCTGTGGAAATTCCAGAGTTTGTGAACTGCAGCCACCTTGTACTATGCCTGTTTGTAAAAGCGAAAGACGCTGGGGGCCTATGACTTCAATTTCTCTCTTCAGAAAGGGCAGGAATTGTCAATCCATTACGAATAAGCTTCTCAGCATAAATTTGGAGACGATAGGAGGGGAGCTGACATTTACGAACAGCGAAAAAAGTCGGGATTTAGAGGGCCTGGTGTATGAGGGACCGGATCAGACTAAGTGTTATATAAATTAAGGCGACAATCACTCGTCTGGAAGGTGTGGGCTATTTTAATATTGCCAGAAAATAGAGTGTGGTGCAGCGGACGTCCAGTGAATGGCATTGGTGGTGTACAGCAAGAAAGCTAGGGAGCCGCGCACACTACCCTGAATAACTTTGGTGGTGCTGAGAAGTGGTGATGAAGAGAGGTCTCCGATTTTAAGCTAGGCTCCTCCACTGATGTAACGATCAAGCTAACGCAGGAAAGGGCCTCCAATAATTCATCGGGTAGGACGTTTAGAGAGACCATTTCACAAGCCTCGAGAATGTATGGGTGGATGATGATAATAATAATAATAATGTTTATTCCCAACTGGTGGGTGGCATACCGTCAGGCATGATCACAATATTACAGTCAAAATAAAAGTATGACTGAAGGGTTGTGAGTACAGAGGACTGCGTAGAAAAGGGTCAGCGTCATAACCGGTGGGCATAATACGATATAATATTAATAGGTTTCATTTCCCGATATGTAGAGTGCATGCTGATGGAGGCATGATCGAGTCGTTACAACCAGATCGCGGGAGACAACACAACGGGCATGTTTATTACGTGAAAAGTCACCACAGATATAGGAACGGAGAAAAACGAGGGCAATGAGCGTGAGGTACGACCAGTTCAAAGATGAACCGCCTGACCTGAACTAAAACTGAAAACCGCTGCTGGCCATGAGTGGCTTTGGGCGGTCGAGTAAATGGCTAGGGTCAAAAAATCAAAAATGGAGATGAAGATTGAGGGATCTGATTTGTAGATACATGGCAACTTTTCTTCTAAAAATATGGTTTAAATTGAAACTAAGTAGACTCACTGGTATCACTGTTGTAGGGAAGTCAGGTGTAAAGTATAGTTTTGATGGGGAGATAGTGCTAGCGCATAGGGCCAAACGAACACCGTGAATGAAATTGAACTTGTGGAAGAGGCAAATTGCGACTGGGAGCTTCGTTGGTTAAATCCAAACGATAGGTTCAGCGTTTAGAGTGCGTCGGTTGGGGCCAAGTGATGAATTTGGTAGCGATTGTGATTACAGACTCGATTGGGTGAGAGGTTGCGGTCGAGATTTCTAAGAAATCCGGCATCGTTAGCAGACGAAAAATAATTGAACAAATTTTTTGGCATACGTTGACTGACCAACAGATCATAAATTCACACTGTCGAGGAATTATAGTCCTGGCGGTGGGCCAATAATACATGTTAGGGGCTTTAGTGAGGCTCTAAATGATAGGGGGGTTCGAGCGAGTGTAATGTACGCCACGACATTTAGCTGGGGCTTTTCGTGGGCGCGATTTTGTGGTGCTTCCACTGGCTTGAACTAGGCCAGCGATTAGGGCAGTATTGAAGCCATTAAGAACAACGTTAATTTGTTACATTCAGGTAACCGAGGTTGTCACTGGATCTCCTGGTCCTAGAAGCTCATTGATTCAGCCTACTGCGACTCCAGATTGCTGCTTCTTCGCAAACGCGACAGGCCCGCTTGCTACCGAGGGTGACGGTGTCCCGGTTATTGCTAAACTCGCGAGGACAGAATATCCAACCTATGAGGATTTATCATCGCTAATTTCTCTAGCGAACAAGAATCGCACAATGGGGAAATCTACATCGAAGTCGCAAGCACTTAGACGCCTTCGGTCAGTTTGCGGTGACACGCGGAATAGTTCGATGACTGACTAGCCGCCAACATCAAACACAAAGTCAGAGACTTTTGCAATTGCTTCGCAGCAGCTAGTCAACCAACCCGTACGAAACTGGCAGCGGCGCCTTTAGAAAGGGCTACCGCTGGCGATCCTTTTTCTGAAAATGCAGAACCCCATCTTCGGCCCCACTCCGTTAAAAGAGGTCAGACTGACTAACGATTAATTCGGGGACAAGGGGTCCGGCGAATCTCTACCTAAAATTTCCACACAGATTGCCGACTAGATGAGAGTCAGTACAGAAACAAGAGAGAACCGCCAGCGGTCGACTCGGCATCACAACCCTCGTTCAGCTGAATGCGGAATTTAGGGCGCAGTTGCATACGAAGACCAGCAGCTTTTTGAGTTTTACCAAAAGTGATACCTTCTGTGGTTTGATACAACGACCGGGCGGCCCATCAGAGCCTGACAGAGATATTTTGATGACCAAATCGGGTCAGAATTGCCAGGTCTAGCTGTGACGTTTGGAGCCAGAAACGAGCGTGAATCGGTTAAAACATGCTTCTATGGGTAAAAAGTGGTTTCTCGAATTCTTGAAACAGCTGAAATGAACCTTTGTTAATTTTGGGTTCTCAAAAGAACTAGCCGACGATGAGATGACTGTAGTGTGCACACCATGGAAGCACATTGTTGCGGTGAATTGATAAATGTAGGATTTTTCCTTTATTTGTGTGGGCGGAAAACAGAGAGAAATCTCATGAACCGAAGCCCATTGATGTAGGTGAGGCTTTGACAACATTTGCGAATAAACGAAACTCAAGGATACTATATAATTTATAGCGAAATTCGCCAAAATAATTTGGGAGTTTTCATGCATTAGGTAATTTGGTGCAATAAAACAAAATCCAAACCAAGTGTGTTCCAAAGATACAAGTAGGTGACTTATAAGCCATCAGAAAGTGTAGGGATGTTATAGGGACAAAATCCTTCTGGGGTTTTTTTCGGCAGATCTTCAATCACGTTGTGAACATGGATGAGATTCGGGAGCAGTTTTGCACACGGCGAATACTGCATAACGAGTGCAGGCACGGAACAAATATATAGAGCGTCTAGCTGAATGCTAGTACAACATTGTTCCGGGGAACAACATGGGCACGCACTCTGCGAGTGCCATGAAATTCGATAATATCCTGTCTGTGAATTTCAGGTACTAACATTACCCTCCGTCGTTATCAGAATAGCCTTGTATATCTCGAAATGAAGGTTTAGGAAAATGTGTTCCATAAGTTTTTTTACCGCAGAGATATATCTGTGTTGTCCAGGTTATCACCCTGTTTTACGGATGCCTGAATTCGCGGAATGGAACAGGTGTCCCGAAACCCACTATACATTCATGGTTACCACTTCGTAGCTGAGAATGTTTAACGGGCTTTTCTGCAAATACACCGACTGGCTGAATTGTTTAGGTGAGCGAACCTCCATTAGTAACCTCGAAGCGGAAAGCAGTTCCTAATGGAATATATCACCGCTCACTAGAAGTAAACCGAAATTAATTTTGCCGAAAGTATGGGGTTTCGAAGTTGCCAACGTTATGGGGAGTCAGCCTAATCTGGTTGCACGTTTCAGTGATATGTTGGTCATAGCATTTTGTTAAAGTAAGTTCACTGATCACCGCCGATTTACATGTGATTGCCAGTCAACGAGATTAAGCTCCAACTCAAATTTTCGCCCATTTTAGCGTTTAGCGGTTTTATTCAAATAAGAGATAACACCTGCAAAATATGCAATGTAAATTCCGCCCATATGGTAGGCTGAACGTTTGTGTGTGGTTTTGCTCGTCAGGCTTAACAAGTGAGGTTATTTTGTTCACCAAACTTTGGCACAACCGTTTTCTGGGAAGCCCGCTTTACGTGCTATATGGCAATCGATGACGAGCTGATGCTCTTTCCATTATTGATGTGAATATGCCTCCCTCTGGATGAACCCCATTCTCAGATATGCGCAAATACTCAGAAGATAATAGCGATTTCAGGTATCGACACGTGAATTGCCAAAATCCAGATGAGACACCTAGCCTATTGGGAAGCATTACTTCACCTGTCTGATATCGTCATAGAGCGCAACGACATTCGCGGAAAATGAGGCCAACCATTGCCCTTCATCATGATAGCCCTACGCCTTGTCGCCTATTTTAGCTGCTTATCGTAACTGGTAGGCCCGTGTGTATGTGCGACGCTGGTTGAAACCTCAATTATGCGTGAAAGTCAAATCCAACGACTAACTACGGTCCTCCATACTCCCACTGTACGCGTTGTCGCTCAACCCGGCCAATTATTTTAACTGCCAAACCCGTGTTTATGTGCGACGCTGATTTAGGTCTCATTTATGCATGATTACCTGATCCAATAGCCAACGACGGCCCTTCCTCACCGTAACAGTAAGCGTTGTCGCTTACCCTGGTTCCTTATTGTGACTGCTAGGCCCGTGTCAATGTGCGAAGTTGATTGAGGCCTCAACGATGCGTGATAGCCTAATCCCACGGCCAACTACGGCCTTTCCTCACCATAACCGTAGGCGTTGTCGCCCACCCCGGGAAAATTATAGTGGTGGCTACCCCGCAACTCTGCACGCCGCTGGCTATGAGGCCCCAAGTATGAATGGTAGTAAAATCCAACGGTATATATTGTCCATCTGCCAAGCCTACGCCTGAAGAATATACAACCACCCTCGGCGAATCATGTTTATATTTATTGGGTGCGTCTGTAAAAACGAAATGTGTCGTCAATCCGGTTCTCGTTCTTAGGAAGCCGCCTTCACTCGACAGGGTCTCTAAAAGGCAGAATGCATAATCAACTACAACTCATGTACATCTTCAGAGATATCATTGAAAACGCATATTTAAACAGTTTTAGAGGCTAACTCACGAAGTGCCTAATAAATCCCATTGTCCACAGTGCTCTGTCGGTGTTCACGATGGAGCTGGAGTTTCACTATAATAAAGCCGAACTTACTATTTGCTGAATTAGTTCCACTGGTGATAATGAGTGATCCGTGTGTACAGCGATGATGCCACAGAGAGATTCAGTCATAATAAGCATTATCGTATGCAGCGAAGTTCATGGTAAAGAAGGGCGTACACAAGTCATTCGTAAGGTCAAGTGGTATAGACTTCAGCCTCGGGATTGCAGGACGCCATGCGTCTTCAAACGTAGATTTATCCGTACCGACGATCTAGTGAGTGGGCGGGTACTTGGCTTCAAAGTTCCTCATTTAGAGCACTAAATGTTAACTTCACTCCACTTCTGCTTCCTTATACTGACATTATGTAGCTTAAGAGGAAAAACAACTCCGTCGTCCCCATCATAAATTGTAACCACCCCAAAGTCCATCGCAGATGCCCTGCCACCAAATAGGGTCTCCTTCCTGGGAATCCGATTATCAGCTCCCGTGATTGCATTTGCGAACTGATTTCTTTGGGATTCTGCATCCCGTTATATATCTCAGACACACAACTTGCGGTTGGCAACCCTAAATTCAACTATATGCCCTCCCCCCCAAAGATATTCTCTACCCTGTAGTGAGCCACACTCTCCAGCTTCCCCAATGGGGGAAAGGAAAAACTAAAATGGAGGCAACTTTCATCGACCGTCTGTACCGCTGGCTTACGCTTGCCCTAGGTGTATCGTATATCCCGAGTAATCCTCCTATGATTCCAAAACATCATTTATAGCAGAGAAAAATTTGATGACGGAGACAAACTAGATACACACGATATGACGCCCCAGATGTTTTGCAAAGCTTCCATGCTTTTGTTTTAAGCCGTAACTTCGCAATTCTGAGGTCAACGCACCGTCCAACACGCAACACCACCGATCACTCAGGTTTTTCTCAAATTTATTGTCCCTGCCTTCACGGAACTACATTATTGTTGCGCAGTTTGGCTAATGCACGTTCCTTATATTGACATATGCCCACACCCGCTAGCATGCACCACATACGTACCATCTTCCCCTGAATATCGGTTCCCCTTCTTGAAATCGGGCAGTGTCGCCCCACCGGAGCAGACGGAAATTTGACCACTCTTAGTTGCCTGCTATTTCTGGAGGCTGTCTAACTCATACCACACTGCCCCCAGCAGACCTTTTTAACCCTTTCCCATTTTGAGTCCTCACCTTTTAAGCGGCTCATTTCCTCGTTTAAATGCCAGCAATAAACCACCCTGCGCCCTGGATGGACACAAGAATATCCCTGATCCATGCCGGTCTTGATTTGTTGGGATTTTTTCATCAGTGCTAACTACCATGGCAGCCCCAACCGACTAACACAAGATGTTCATGTACGGGACCGTCCGCGACGTCCGGCTTCGCGATGACGGTACCACGACTACCATACCCAGTCTGATGGCTCGCCCGTGGTTGACCATTTTCCTACTATTTCCCCACCAAGCCTGTTACATGCATCCGCATGGCCGTCCCAGTCAGTTGAGTTTGTGCCAGATCTCCAAAGTACAGGTTACCCCCTTGTACTGTCTAACCTTTCTGCTCATATATCCACTAATTCATCCTATGGCACTATCAACGAGTCGGTATACCATTGAAGAAGAAACATTGCCGTACAGCGGGCGCTGGCCGCCATAAGAAAACCGACAAACTTACTGGCTGTGACAAAGTCCTTGATTTTGTCTGGCGGAAGACATGCTGCAAAGATAGAAAACTGTTTCATATATGGCTACTCCATCTTGGCTTTGCGCGGAAAAGGCGGACGTAATTATAGTTCATGAGAATGGCTACAATTCATCATAGAAGATAACGCGTGAAAAAACCAACTTATCCAGAAAATTCCCCACCGTCTTCAAGTTGACATCATGCAAGACCACCAGCAGCCACAAAAAATATGGGCTTTAATCCCAAAGTAGACCACAAATACGCTCAAACATATTCTAGCAGAACTGCGGCTGTTTGGAGAGATTAAGAGCTTCAAATATATATAATCAAATGATAGATCTTTAAGTTGAACTCTCCAACATTCAAAATACAGTTTCAGATAAATTTTCGATGGGCGTCTAAGACTGGGCCCGCGGATCCTGCCAATGAGTCCATCGGAAGGTGACCAGTTCCTCATACAAACCCTTGGGCAACTCTCCCCCAGTTACCACTCCACAAATCTCTTGCCGTTAGGCAATTTTTACTCCCCCAAGGCCTCGTGGATGGAGCTTAAAAGCGTCAGGTCTAGTGGGCATTTTGCAGCGGCGCTGAACAAATTCATTCAGCAGGGCGCTTAGACTCAAAATGTCGTCGCACCCACCAGATGCCACGCGGGCCAACTACCATCCCTCATGGTTTTGGTCATCACCAACGAAAGACACCTCGCTGATCAGGTGTTAATTGATGCCCCTCTAGGACTTAGTGACAACTGTGTGCCGACGTTTGATTTCATCTGCTACTGGTTTATAAATATCGAACAAAAAACGTGGATTCGAAACCTCTGCCGTGCAGATTTCTAAGGAATGCGCATTCTTATTGATCAGTTTAAGATGGAATGAGCTTCAGTGGAAGGGTTATACAGGACCACTGTCCAGAAAGTTCACCAAGCTGACGCGATGTTCGTTTTAAAAAACAGCACGCAGTAGGATGGACTGCAAGCTACTGAGGAGGATTCGGCGTCATCTAGAAAAGGGGTCCCAACTATTTTTCAAAACGGTGGCTACAGGAGACACAGAAGATCACCTGGCGTTTCGTAAAATGCGGAATCCGCCAATGGAATATAGGGAGACAACACGCGAAAACAAGCCACCATACTGGACCTCGCCCAGAAAGACAAAAATGTGCTGTTAAATTACGTGAGACTTCTACAGAAATAAGCTAACCGCGTTCTCCTCGGGGCCGGAAACGGGGAAACGACAAGTGACGCAATAGTGGTATCTAAAGTCTACAGAGAACACAATACAGGCCTGTATTCTGCCTCAGCGACTTCGTCACACACAGGCCTGGTAACTGCGAGCGGTCTCTACCCAACATGCTCTCCACGTCGGAGGACATTCGTTAACTCCCGCGCTAGACAAACGCGCTGGGACCAGACGAGGCCCAAGGATCCTGAAGGAAACGTCGTTCCCACTGGCAGAGAATTTCTACCTGGTGTTTCGTCGGTCGCTCGACGAAGGTATTCTTCCTCTGCTTGAAACGGAGCCATTATCACGCCAATCTACAAAACTGTTGATCCACTATCGCCCGGCAGCTACAGGCCTATTTGCCTCACTAGCGTGTCGTGCAAGGTGATAGAACGCATTTTTAAGCTGGCCATCTTAAATCACCTCACTACCAACAACTTGATATCCCCAGTGCAACACGCATTTCTCCCAGACCGTTCTTGCTTGACGAACATTCTGGTATCTATGGTCAACTTAACCCAAGCTAAGGACAAGGGACTCATATCGGATGTCATATTTTTGGACTTCTCAAAGGCACTCGATTGAGCCCCATACGTCACGCTGCTTCACAAACTCGATTCTTACGGGATTCAAGGGGAGATTCTACGCTGTATTAAGACGTTCCTATCAGGCAAAACATTCCGAGTGAAAGAAGGCTCGACCTACTCTTCTCTGGCGCCGGTCTCCACTGGAGTTCCTCAAGGCCTTGTTTTGGGACCGCTTCTGTTTCTGATCTACGTCAACGACCTTTCAGATGTCCTTTAAAGTCCACATATACTTTTTTCGGACGACTGGAAATCCTGGGGTTCAAAGTCCAGTGCCCTCCAAATGGGTGTAGACGCTGCAAAGCAGTGGTCGTGAGACTGATACCTTCACTCGAATGACGATAAGTGCGTCCATATGCCATTCGGAAGAGACTCGGCGAACGCCTTATCGTGCATGGTAAGAATGGATCAGAAGATATGACGAGGATAAATAGCAAAAAAGAATTTGGGTATCTGGTTAGCTTCAAACATATCTTTCTCTCTGCACCATTAAAAAATCGGCTCAAAAGGCATTCGCCGTCCCACGGATGATTCGGCTCACGTTGCCCCATATTACTCGCATGGACTTCCAGATACTCTATGTGGCCTACATCAGACCGCTTCTTGAATATGCCAACCAAGTTGTCTACTCAGGACGCACGAAGGGCGTAACCCTCATTAAGTGTATCCAGCGACCTGCCACGAAAATGGTTGCCGGCCTTAAATCCGTGGGCTATGAAACGCGTCTCACGTTGCTTGGCCTATTTCCCTTATAGTTTCATCGCCTCCGAGGAGACTTAGTACTTATTTATACCCTGTTTGAACGAGGCTTGGTGAACAGGTTTTCGATCGTTGACCCAGCTAACACACGGCAGGGAATTGGCAAGAAGATTTTCCAGCTCAGAGCGCACAGCTTCGTTGGGCAACATTTTTTCTCACTCAGGGTAATTGGCCCGTGGAATAGCCTTCCTCCGACGGTTGTTTACGCTGCGTCTAGTACCCAGTTCAAAACACTTTTAGACGCCTCTTTAGTTGAGTCATCGTGCTGACAAGATTTCTGCTTGGTGCTGAGAGCTTAGAGGGCAGTGCTACACCATTTTTTCGCTCGTGCCTTTCAGGTGAACGGTAGTCGCGATCATGGTATCATCTGCGGGGGCTCCTTGGCCGCACAATGCTCTTAGCTGCAAAACCTTTGCGGGTGGAATAAAACTTTCTACGCCAAATTGTTGCATTTTGTTGCTCAAACCGAAAATCGCCGAGTCTAAGTTCATATTTTCCCAGCTCACCAAATTTCATTGTCCACTGAAGCCATCATATATCTGGCGGTGTAATAATTTCCTATCACCACTGGGACCCCGGAATGCCTAGATGGGGCTCAAAAGTTTGGACTGGTATTCCGAAATCAGCTGCCTGTCTGTTTTAGTCCATCAGGGACACGTCGTAGCTTTCGAAAATTCAATTCTGTTGCGCGAATACTGAGCGCCCATTCCGTGAATCCGTGAGCATTCAAGTTCAAATCGCGCTTTAGATGGACGGAACGTTAGTTAATCACGGGTTACAAGAAACAATAAGGAGATTTAACTATTAGAAGACCACTTGTTCTGCTGGTTCGGGAGGCGGTATGTTTAGAGTGACTGTCTGCCGGACAGGTTGTTTTACTTACTCAATTAAATCGTCCCGTTGCCATACCGACCGACGAAAGCCTGTTGGTTTGCGTTCTGGATCTATGGTTGGGAGTCATAAAACACGGGTAAGATCCTTCTCTGTCACTGGCAAACATATTTAGTGTAGTGTCATTTTCTTGCACCGTTTGTCATGCCGTGTATGCTTGTTACTTCTTTTTGTTACCGAGCTTGACACTAACGAGTACCTGCTCAAGCTGTCGAACCCGATGGATTAATCCCTCGATTAACAATTGGTAATAGTTTTGGATTCATTCTGATAGGTATCAGGCAACAATCACCGGCTGGCTATGTAACCAACAGGAACGAACACTTAGCCAGCATGGTGATAGCCTGGTTTAATGATTAATTTGTTCAACGTTTGTACGTTGGCCTATATTGACACATGTTAAGTGTCCGTCAGCGCCACTAAATCCGGACATTTGATAGTAGTATCGGCCTGGGAGCCGAATGATAAAATTTGGATTCGGAACCTATCTCACAGCTGGAGACCGCGCAGGATTTATGAGTGCACCCTCAACACCATCTGAAAACTCGCCCACGTGGCGCTGGGACTGGTCACGTGTTTAAAGTATTCTAGATGTTTAAACCAACTCCATACAAGTTAAGCCCGACGCTGTTTTCGAAATTCTGAAAGTGGTATTTGTCCGACCAGCCACGGGCTGCCGGCACACCACTGCGTGCCACCTAGCATACAGGCTGGCACAAGTGCAGAGACTGAGCACCAGCATTGTGTCTAAAATTTGGGGCCTACTGTGCGAACAAAGACATGATGCTCTACAGCACCTTACTCTTGAACACGGGCGTCAAAACAGGATCTACTGTTAATCTTCAGAGTGGCATGGCAACGGCAATGCGTTGAACTCCTACGCAACTGCAAGGAGACTGGAACTCACCGTGGTGTGGCGGTTTGCGGGCTATACTGAGGGGCTTTCCTATCAAAACCAAGGATTTTCTCATCTTGGGTCGATCAGTGCATAGAAGACTGACGAACACTGACCCCTGGTCCTTCAGATTGGAGGCTGGAACGGGCACGGTGACCTCCTTAAAAACTTGTAAGGCTATAGCATTAGTTTGCCGGCACCCACCCGCTGTATTGTAGTCAGGCTTCTGAACCAGACGCTTCGGTCGAGGACCCTGATCGTCTTGTCTAGATGCGGGCGCTTTGACGGTATCCCAGCTCGCGTACAGCGATGAATCTCACAGTTGAAGATATTATCGCGACACATCGGGCGTCATGTGATATCTCCCGGGTTGCCTTACTTGCTACGTACATCAGAGGAGGTAGGCGGAAACATGCTACTGATTGTGCTTCCCTTATTACGCTGCCACATATTCCCTCTTCTACCCTACCCCACCCCAAGCTGAGAGTTCTCTTCGCGGGTCTTAGCGCTAAGTCTGACCTCTTTGTTCGCCATACATCACGCTCAGCTGTAGTCCGCGTACTTTTGACTTCACTGACCATCCTATACACCTGGATTCTTTCTGGATTGGTGTATGCTGTTTGCCAGGAACAAGGATTCAGGTCGCAGACACAACTGAACTGACTGTCCGCTCTGTTCCAGCTTCCGGCTGCGCAGCTCTGGTGATGTGGATGCCGCTGTAGCTGGGCATACCAAGGTGTTTATTGTGTTGGTCTATCGAGCGGAAGCGTCTCTACATGATTGGATACCCGTTGATAGTTGACCCTTCATGGTGCGTTTGACAACTTCTGTGAAATAATCTCGAGAATGTGAGGTCTGTCGCCCCTTTTTACTGTGTCTTCCTATGCTCCGACAGACTGTAGCTCAGAATCTATGGAAGACAGTTTCTGTGTTGCTCTAGGTGTTCTTTAACGACGAGCTAAATGTTCTGACATTGTTGTGGTTACTGGTGACATGAACGCTCAGGTAGGTAGCCTAGGCGCTGCTGAAGCCCAATAGGCCGGTCGTTTTAGGTTGGCCACGAGACGTATGGACACCGGATAACGCCTACTGCAGATGTATGTTTGTCGCAGACCGTTCCTCTGCAGTACCGATTTCCGGAACCGCGGAAATTGCTTGACAGCGTGTTGCCCACCGACGAACCAGTTTCGAATCGAAATAGACCACATTGCTATCAGTTACCGGTTGCAAGGGTCGATCACTGCCCGCTTCTCCTGGAATACCTGGACTCCGATCATACACTTTACCGCTGCTGCTTTTCGTTGCGCTTCTCCAGTGTACACAAAACGCTAACACCTCGCTTAGGTGTTCAGAAGCTCGTGGATCAAGCAATCAAACAAACCTATCAGAACCGGCTCTCCCGACGCCTGCTGGTTATTCCTATATGGGGTGTTAAAAGTCACTGGAGACAGATGTCCAAAGCGCTACTCCATGTTGGGAATTCTGTCTGCGGTACAACCCATTCAACCTTATTCAATTGCTGAATCCCTGATAGGACCGTGACTTTGCTGAAGGCACAGCGACAGATTTCTGGTTGCAACCACAACTCAACCCAACGCACCATCCAATGCCGGGTGAAACTGAGTGCCCGCGCAGACCGAGAAGCTTGGTTGGAAAGACCGAAGAAATGGAAGGTACAAAAAGTGCTGGAAACTTCCGCAGGCTGTTTTACTTGATTCGTACGACTGGTCCTCGGAAGCCTCTTGTCAGCGAAACTAACAGGGACCAGGATGGTTCTCTGATATTCAGAAAAGCAGAACGTTTGAAAGGTTCGGCAGAATACTTTGAAAAAAACGCAATTCATCTGACCATCTACCACTTCCGATCAGGACTGTGTGCCTGTAACAGAAACGGGGCCGGTGAATATGGAGACTTCTTCAGCCTCATAATTATCCGAGTGTATATCTCTACTCAAGCATCATAGTTCTCCTGCTTTTGACGACCTTCTACTAGCTCTGTTCGAGAACGTTGGTGAATCTCTCAATACCTGTCGTTTACTTGCGTCTACCCGGGAGAAAAATACCGTCTCAGAAACTGGAGTTCGCCGATGGTAGTGCTCACCTTCACAAAGGATGTTCGCAGTGGGAATTAGTTTTAGCCCCATTGTAACAAGGCTTCTGGCTTCGCTGATACTTCGCCTTACGGTGGCAGGCGAAACACTAGCCCATGAGGATTAAACGGGATTTTGAAGAAGTAGACGCTGTGCATTCACATTTCGTCAGGTGTTAGAGCAACGCCACCTGTACAGATGACCCACAGTCTTGGTGTTCCTTGACTTCAACGGGGCGTTTGATTCTGCCGAATGGTCGGCGCTTCTAAGGGCATTTTCTCAAAAGAAGTTTTCCCCGTTTCCCCGGAAGTTTGCGTATATAGTTCGGTCCCTTTATTCACATACTTCCTGACATGTGTGTTACTCGACCTAGGGCTATCAAATTGTCGTGGTGGTCGGGCTTCTGTGCTGCAATGATCCTGCGGGCTATACTGGCTCGAAATAACTTCCTAGAGATTCACCTATGCCAGAAAGGCCAACAGGGAGCAGCGTGATGAAGAAGAGCGAGTCCCCGTACTGCGATTAATCGTATTACGAGGCCGTAAAGTCGTAGTTTCCCCTGCGATAAGAGTGTGGAGGCAGTAAGGCGTTTCTCCAGGCGACCAACATATCCATACTTATGGAGGCAGCGATGCTGCCTTCCCTCGGAGAAGGACGGGTTAGAAAAGGCCGGCCATAAAAACCGCACACTCCAATCGGCCAACGGTTGACCGTGACCGCCGGCGCATTATTCAATACGGTCGAAACACTTTTAAAACCAAAGAGGCCGGTGCTGCTCAAAAGGCACCTGCTGTGCGCAGCTGCATTAGAAGTGAGATAGTAATGCCTTACTCCCTGCGTCCTCGGGCCAGGCCGACCCGCTGCAGCCAAGTGGGTCAGACTCTTGAGTTATTGGCTCCGGGACGGTTCCCCCAAGAGAACCCTAACAATCGCTGTCTCGCGGGTCAGACTTTTGAGTCAGAGACTAGGAGCAGGGTCCCCGAAAAAAGACCTACATCCTCCCACTGCCTTGTGTATCAGACTTTTGAGTCAAAGGCTCAAGGTAGGGTACCTCAACTAAACTCCCTTCTTAGGCCTGGGCAACCGGGAAGTATCACTTGCCCTTGCAGCTCTTCGCTTACCGGCCTTCTCCCAAATTCCCTCCCCACCCATCAAGCAATGTACTGCGCTCAACCCATCTGCCACTCCCCTAGCCACTATTCCGTGTCTGAACCTTCGCCCAGAAAATAAACCAAAATAATCCCTTACTAACCTCAGAAGATCCGATCAACGTTGCAGCATTTAACGTCCGTACTCTATATAAAATTGGGCAGCAGGCATCCCTTGCTGAAACCTTGCTTTCCCTCTCTGTCGATGTATGTTGGGTCTCCGAAACACGCATACAAGACCTCCACTTCGGTCATGCATCTCAAGGCGCGTAGGGCGAACTCAGATGTTCCACATTTCAATCTTCGGGTATCTGGTGACCCTGACGCAATTTCTCGTGGTATCTACGGTGTGGGAGTTGCACTCAGCCGCAAGGCTGAAAGCGCCTTACTGGACTGGATCCCAGTAAACAGTCATCTTTGAGCTGTGCGGTTGTCTGTCTCAATTAAGATAAATGTAAGTCGATGTGATAAACGGCGTTCATTTGTCGTAGCGGCATACGCCCCAACAGACTGGGGTTCTGAGACTGAAAAGGACGAGTTTTACCAAGATCTGTCACGACTGCTTCGGTCAGCAAGAACGACAGATGTAGCAATCCTGGCGGGTGATATGAATGCCCATGTTAGACGACCAAATCCGGATGAAGACAGTTAGGTAGTAGATTCGGAGTCAATACTGAGCGTACGGATAATGGGGAACGACTTCTTCAGCCGTGTGCAGATCATCGTCTGTTCCTAACTAATACGAAATTCAGCACAAACGTTCACATGGAATTACTGGGAGGCCACCTACCACAAGACAGTCGTGGACACAGTTGGATCATCTGGCTATCAGTTACCGATGGAGAGCCTCAGTTAAGGATTATCGTTCCTTCTGGGGCACGCAACTTGACTTTGATCATGCCATCGTGCGGGCCCGGTTATCACTCCGCATTACGAGTATCAAAGGAAAGCAGCTCCGTTCATCAGCTTCGACAAGTTTCACTAGCTCAAGAGTATCGAGCTGTCCTGGCTAGAAAGCTACTGGAAACGCACTGTAATGTGGGTAACGAAGATCGCTTGGACGCTAAATGGAGGCGACTTCAAGAAGCTATGCTCTCAGCTTCCAGAATTGTTTGTCCAGGCCATCTGACTTGACTAAATGAACACTGGATATCATCGAGATCAGCAGATCCTATTGCTGCCAGAAAGGCCATACCAGCAACTAGCGACTACAATGGCGCACACAGATCTCTCAAACACTGGATAATCAAGAGCTTGAAGAATGACAGAGAACGCTGGTGGATTTCGAAGGCCCAGGAGATGGAGAAGGCTTTCGCTGCAGGCAACAGCTGCGCCATATCTCAGCTGATTCCATCAACCGGTCAAAAGAAGGCAGGTATCAGTGAAGCAATATGCAAAAAAGACGGAACGGCAATTCACTTCCTCAAGCGTCGTCTTGAGCGGTGGGCTTAGCACTTCAAAGAACAGTTCACCTGGTCTCCTTCAACACAACCACTGTGAGAACCCAGCGGGTCTGAATGGTATATCGACACCAGCCCACCATCAACAATAAAAATCCAGCGTGAGATATCAATCCTCAAGCACGACAGGGCGCCTGGCGCGGACAGTCTGTACCACGTACTCTTCAAGGAAGGTGGCGAGGTCCTGGTGAACAGTCTGACATCCAGACTACAGAAGATTTGGAAAGAAAACAGAATGCCAGCCGAATGGAGCTCCTCGACCGTCATCCCGGTTTTCAAAAATGGACGCAAGAACGTCATGTGAAAACAATCGTGGTATCACCCTGGTATCCATCGCATCTAAGGTGCTCTCTGGCATTATTTTGCGAAGGTTAATAGGTTGTCGGGAGAGACAGAATCGAGAGAATCAAGCTGAGTTTCGACCATATCTTTACCTTGAGACGAATTCCTAAAGAGCACCACTCCTTCAGACGTCCCACGTTGGTCGTTTTTCTTGATTCGAAAGTTGCTTCTGATTCTGTCGATCGTCAGAAACTTAGGCGGTGTCTGGCGATCAAATGTGTCCCTTCCAAATTTATATCCCTTATGAGGGCACTGTATGCGAACTCCTGTGGGCGCGTACGAGTATACGGGAAGCTTTCGCCTGAGTTCACCACTTCCAGTGGTGTAAGACAAGGCTTCTCTCACTCACCTTTCCTCTTCAACTTTGTTATTGATTTACTAATTGAAATTTCTCTGCCCGCCTCCGAAACCTCGGGAGTCGAAATGCTTCCGAGACCTTCGCTTACAAACATTGAGTATGCAGACGATATTGCCCTCCTTGGTTCACATCCTTCGAAAATGCAAACCATTTTAAATAAATAACTCTGCTACACGGTTTGGCATGTGCTTCACACCTGCAAAGTGTAAAGTGCTACTACAAGACTGGGTGTGATCAAACCCAAACCTCATGCTTGCAGACGAGCCAATCGATGTCGTAGATAAATTTATTTACCTGGGCAGCTGTATTAGTTTCGGTGAACTGGCTGGAGATGAAATTTTTTGTCGAATCGGGAATGCCTGGGCAGTGTTGCTAACCCCCGACACCTATGGCGCTAACGTGACGTCTATTTGTCTGTCAAGGGCAGAGTTTACACTGCGGTGGTGCGATCTATACTGCTTTATGGATCAGAAACGTGGCCCCTACGCGCAGGGGACCTACGGAAGATGTCAGTGTTTGACAACCGGTGTCTCCGAAGCATTGGTCAGGTCTGGTAAGAACATCGTATTAGTAATGCTGAGGTACGCCAGATGGTCTTAGGAAGAAGGAACTCTTCCGCGATAGATGAATTACTCACACTTCATAGGCTATGCTGGTTAGGACATGTACTCCGCATGCCAGGAGACCGTCTGCCTCGCAGAGCTCTTTTGGCCCAGCCCTGTGCTCAGTGAAAGCGACCGAGAGGTGGACAGTGTATGACCTGGCAATGAAGTACGAAAGCACTAACCAGTAAACTTAGTCGGGTCGACAACTGCTGCCTCCTTGGATGGGGACCCCGGGACTCAACTCACCAATGGTTATTGACGCTGGCAGAAATGGCCCAATCGCGAAGTCAGTGGCGCTCGTGCAACAAAACTATCACCTTCAATGCGTAGCTGCCCAGTGCTCAATCTAACCGGATGTGCCATCGCCTCCAAGATTTGGCTGGATGTCCCGCACTCTCCCGTTTTCCGGTGATCGAGACTGTAGCAGCTGGATCCACTGTGCCCATGGTACACGGTTTATAGCTGATGAATTGAATTGAATTTACTTGTGAGTGTACGGTGAGCTTTCTAAAGCTTCCCTAAAAAAAGTGGTGTCCAGCAAGGATGTTTACCCTCCATTCTTCGACCTCATCACTGATGAAATAATGAAACGAACGCCGGAAGGTCCCACAATCTTGGCGTTCAGATTGTTGCTGGTGAGGACCTTGTCGACTTGGAATATGCAGACGACACCGCCCTCATCTTTGAAGGCTGAGTCCAAGCACAACCTCCGTTGAATAGACTGAGAGCCGTAGTACCTCCTTTCGGCATGCGCCCTGCATCTTCAAGGTGCAAAGTCATGCTTCAGAACGTGCAGTCTCTGAACGTGCCCCTTGCAATTCAAAGAAAAGCACTGGTGGTTGTGAAGTATTTTACATATCCCCGTGCTTGTATTAGCACTGACGGAAGTTTCTGACAAAATCTGATGAATCCAAAAGACCCCAATTACGTTTACTAATGTGCGTCACTTGTGGCGTCAAAGGGTACAAGGCTAGTGTAGAAACTGTATTATTTTGACAGACGACTTTTGCGGACAGCTGGTGTGAGGTGCCTTCAGGTTTTTGACCGCCGATGTCTCAGAAGCCTTACTAGGGTCGGATGGCGTTGGCGAATTTGTAATGAGGTAGTTAGAAAACGGGTATTTGGTCGTGCAGCAGAAAACATCCAGCACCATGAACTACGGTGGCTTAGTCATGTACTACACATGCCAAAACACCGTCTACTGAGGTGAGTATTATATCCTTTGTCTGCTTCAAAATGGCGGAAACCGTGAGATGGACAGCGTATGACTTGGTAGAAGGGTGTGAAAGAGATTACGAAGAGTTTGGGTGTTGTTGGTGTTGTACGCCTTCCAGGATGGGGTCACTGTGACCACGGCTTCGCTTGGCTGGAGACGTTGCAAGAAATGGCGGCTGATCGATGTCAGTGGCGTTCGTGCTCTCAGTTTCTTTTCAGATTGTCTGATTGAACACTTCGAGATGTAGGCACCTCAGAATGCTTGCGATAGGTCAGCAGCAGGTCCCCTCCCTCCCCTGCTCTTTTCTCTGTTTATTCTAAGGCTTTAAATGCAGTTAGATTAACTTTATGGTTGTATGGCACTGAAGAATCAGTGACAGCATTGATATTGCTGTTTCTGCTGCTGCTGCTGCTGATGATTGTATGAAAGTGACTGTGAGCATTCTGAGTACTGTCGATGTGAGTCACCTTCATGATGGGGTTCGAGTGACTCCCCTTGTACATGGTTGAAGACTCTGGAAGATGTGGCCGCTAGTGGACGTCACTGGGGTTCTTATATGTTTTTATTCAAATTGTCTGGATGAGTGTCTGGGGGCCTAGACACCTCGTAATGATTGTGGTAGGTTAGCCCTCTTATTCCACTTTTATTCTTTTTCTCACAAATAAGGAGTGGTTTGTCAGTGCTGAACACCGCTGTACTGCCAATAATGGTGGTGACTATGGTAATGACATGATGATGATGATAAGCGGAGGCTATCGTCAAACCTTCATACAGGGACGGTGACGAACATTATTTTGCGAACCATTGGCCGCTAGGCCAACGTTGTCAAACCGAAAGAAATTGGATTGGGCGGGTGGTGACGCAACATCAAACAAAACCAGATCCTTGCGGAAATCCAGCAGAGGTCCGTGCGCTCCCGCAGTTGTATCAGTGGCATTTGGAAAACTACACGCACACTAGACGAAATATTCGTGAATTTGAGTAGGGCCTTTAATCGAGTTGAACCTTGCATACTAACCAAAGAGCCTGAAGAATTCACCACCTCACCGGACCTCGTGAGGTGCCCTGCCCTGCAGCACTGTACATTCCAAGTGAATATCTGCGGAAGCTTGCCCTGCACTTGTGAATTTAGGAGTGGCGTACAACAGGGGACAGTGCTGGGAGCTGTCCAGTTCAAAGTCTGCCATACCTAGTATCGAAGGTCGCCGTCTCTTCGCTGCTACCTGACAACCAGGAGAGCATTCCGATGTCCAGGTGGTGATGGTGTTTTACGACCTGGTCGGACACCATACACCAGCTGGATGAATTACTGAATCTTCCACTCTGTCACACGTTCTGGCATCTTCCGGTGGGTGACATGTCTGGAGAAGGGAGTTAAAGTATATGGAGGCGGGCTTCTTTGGACGAGACCGTGGTCAAGGGCCTTGGTGTTTGGATTTGCAGTAAGCCCAGAACGGTGGTCCACAGGACGCACCAGGCTATTAAGAGCTATCCTATGTTTTAGGCTCTAGGGCGGACATTCTCGTTCTAGAGCTCAGCCGTCTTCGTGGCTCTTTTCTACATTCTGATGACAGGGGGTTATTTCATTCCTGCATGATTTCCGGTAGTAACCACTATGCCTATGCAATATCGACTGCTGCTTGACGAGGATGATCCCCTTTGTTAGCCATTCTCTAGTTATTCAGTCAGTTTATCAAACATAAACCACTCCACACCGGTACGTTAGTCCTAACTACCACAGTTTCCGTTAACGAGAAAATGGAAGAGCTGGGGAACTACAGACAGTCACTGAGAACGATGGCGTAATCACTTAGTTGCTACAACCAATCCTCTCCATTCTCGTTTACTTTTGTCATTGACGAGGTAATAATGCGAAGTTTTTCAAAACCCGCGGTGTTCAAATCTCTCCGGACTAGAACATTGTCGATGTGGAATATTCAGACGGTATTGTTATAATTTTTGAGAAAGTGCAGGAAGCGCAACTCTTACTAGATGGCTGCTTCACCCGGGTCTTTTTGAACCATCAGGAGACTTTGCAATTGTTTGTTGTCAGTGCTTATTCTTCCACACAGTCTCCTACCTGGCTGTCACAGTTGGGAGCCACTTCAGTGGGGCTTCGAGGTCTGAACGAATTTTACTTTACTGATCTGAGTAAATAGCGACTGGAATCATCTACCGAACTCTGTTGTTGAGATTCGCAGTAAGGATTGCTGATTGGGCACTTTTAAGGTCCCCAGGATATACGCTGTTCCCTCGTTCAGTGATGGATCACTGGGTTGACGCTCTCATCTAGCTGTATAGATGCCACGGATGGATCTGGTGAGGACAAAAATCCCACAGCTGTATACACACCTAATAGTGCTTCCTTCGGGTGCCATGGCAGCTAGGCACCGAAAGGGTGGTACATCTGAACGATTTTTTAAAATCTCCGCTGTTACCTCATTTGGCACGACGTGGTTTTTGCGAAGCAGATCTAAGATTGAGAAAGACGTCATTGTTGGTCGTCAGAAGGAGTGGCGCAGTTCCAGCATTTGTCGCAAAGGGAAGATATGGTCGATGTAGCCCTGGGAACAACCCAGCTTGTTTCTCGCGAATCTGATTCCCGGGATAGATCAACCTTCGTTGATTAATACCAGAGCTCACCTTGGAAGTTACGACTACTAGATCGATGCTACGGTGGTTTTCGAACGATCTTCTTTCACCCTTTTTGAACATGAAAGTCATTGAGACGCTTCATTCTATCGGTATTCTTTCCTCACTCCAGATAGTTTGGAGTAAAGTCGTCATGATAAGCATGAGGGACTCGTCACCTCATTTAAGGAGTGCGGGATGCAAACAATCTGTACCAGATGCTTTGTTGCGTTGAGTCAATGAAACTCCACGCTAGATTTCCGTTTCCGATGATACACTGGTATCGAAGTACCACTGGTTCATTTGGCCCTTATAGTGGTTGCGTTGGTGAGGGCAGCTGAACCGTCCTTCATATTGTTCGGCCCGTCATTCAGGACGACGCTTTCGTAAATGGATTGATGGCCCATCTTTTTCGGAGGTCGTTTCACTAACACCCACCCTCCTTCCACCTCAGCTGGAACAGGGTGCGATTGTTCCCTGTTACAGAAGCTTTCTCCATTTCTCGGGATTTTGCGATCCACCAGTGCTCTCTATCAGTCCTTAGGCTCTTCATTATTCAGCGTTTTAGGGATCTACACACCATTGTCATAGTCGTTTGTTGCTGGTAGAGTTTTCCTGAATTCCATCAGAGCTGCAGGTCCTGGCGAGGTCTGGTGTCCATTGTGATGTGCGAGCGACCTCGGGCAGACTGTTTCAAAAGCGGTGATCGTGGCTTCCACCGTCCTCCAATTTTCTTCCAAATTGCCATTGTTCCCGTCGAGTTCTGGAAGCTTCTCAGACAACTCAACTCGATATTTTTGAGCCATAGAGACGCTTTGCAGTTGGTGAACTGAATAGTACTATTCCAGAAGGGAAGTGAACAGATACATGTGCCCGCACAGTGCCGTGATCAGAGTCCAGTGGTATACTACAAAATGAACGACATTCTTGTATCGACGCTCTCTACCGTTACCTGATCGCCACGTCGTCCACAGCTGGTTCGCAGTTGATGGCCTCCAAGTCACACGGTGCGAACGCTTGTGCTAACAGTTTGTGTGGGCTAGAAATAAATTATGTCTAGCACATAGCTGAAGAAGTTGCTCCCCATTATCCGTGCGGCTAGCGTTAAACCCGTCTCGGCCGCCAAGATAGGCTTCCACAAGAATTCGTCGGCCGACCTCGGCCTCCATATCACCTACCATAATCACGATATCTGTAAGTCTTGCTGACCAAGACAACCGTGATAAATATCGATAGAAGGTTTCTTATTCAGCCTCTGGGCTACCGTCCGTCGGAGCGTATGCTGGTACAAGCGGATATCGTTTACCACGTAAATATGCATTGATCTTGCTTGAACCAGTCAACCTAACGGCACAAAGACAAATGATTGATGAAGTCCAGTTCATTAAAGTGCATTAGACCCTGAGGCTAAACGCAACTCCCACGCCGTAGACACCACGAGCCATTGCATCAGGGTCATCAGATATCCGAAGAGTAATTTTCGATAAATGTGGGTTCGTCGCAAGCGTTTCGCGGTGGATGGCCGAACTGGGGTCCTGTATGTCTGTTTTGGAAACACAACATACATCGATCGAAAGATAGAACAGGCTCTGAGCAAGAGCTACTTGTTGCCCAATTCGACACAGAGTACAGACGTTGAAAGCGGCAATGTGAAGCAAACCCCTTGGATTTAATAAGGGTTTCCTTTGATTTATTTTACTGAGCCGAGGCTTAAATACAAAGCAACGGTTAGGTAAGTAACAGCTAAGTGAATCAGCAGGACTTGGGTAAGGGACGTATGGGGAGTAGTCAGTGAACGGAGAACTGTAAGGGCGAATGATACTTCCTGGTTACCAAGGCCGAAGAAGGGGGTTTGGTTGAGCCTTTGAGCCTTTGACTCAGAAGCCCGACCCACAATGAAATGAGAGAATGTACAGGGACCCTTCCCCTAGTCTCTGACTCAAAAGTCGACCCCGAGGCGGCGATTCTTAGGGTTTTTTTTGGGACGCTTCTGGGAGCCAGTGACTCAGCGATCTGGCCCATAAGGTTGGAGAGGGCTGGCCTGGCCCGAGGGCGCAGGGAGTTTGACTCCTAATACGGCTGCGCACAGTAACTGTATTCTGAGCACCACCAGGCTGTTTGGCTTTAAAAGTATTTCGACCGTGTTGAATAATGTGCCGGAGGTCATGGCTGAACGTTAGGCTGACTTTTTCTAACCCATTCATTCCTCGGAGGAAGACATCATCGTTGCTTTCATAAATATAAATATTCTGAACAAATAAAGGAAACGCCTTACTACCTTCGAAATCCTATCACATAGGGCGGTACGAATTTACCTCTAGACCGCCTCGTAATGCGATTTCTCGCAATACGGGACGTTGTGCTCCTCCCCGTTGGCCTTGCTGGTTGAAGCCTTAGGAACTGCGTTCCAGCCAGCATAGCCCGCAGGACCATTACAGCACTGAAGCTTGACCACTAGGACAGCGTGACAACTCTAGATGAGGCGTCGCCACGTTATGGCCTATCCTTCAGAGAACTTTCACCAACAAGGAATTGGAGTGTCAGACACCGCCTTATTAGACGCTGGTCAGACATACGCAGTACATGTCCCAACCACCTTGACCCGACAGGCGGTATATGCTGTTCAATCGACTCCGACTAATGACCTGGTACCTGCTTACGGGCCGTTCCATTTTATACGTGCTGCAGCGTGCCATACTACGGAGGTATCGTTGGTCAAACAGTTGACGTTCCCAGTTTTCAGATCAGGCCGGAGGTTTCCAGTTTACAAGGCAAGATTTTTCCTCTAATCTCAGTGAAATTCATTTTTGGCACCAAAGATTGCGCAAGTTGGTGAACACTGCACGAACCCTGATGATGTGTGCGTGGGCTCAGTTTTCCACAGTAGTCGCAGCTTATGCAGTTGCCAATGTACTAACAAACTCAGTCAAATCATTCTGAAGTCTAAAAGGGATATAAGCGAGTTGGTAATCCTGAAGGTGCAAGGCGCACGTCGATACAAGGAAACACTTATCATATTCTTTCTGCTGTGATCTGTGCGGACACACGATTTTTAAGTAACAAGATTGTCGTCATCTATAATCTAAGCTCACTGATCTCTTTTCATAGTGATATTCAGATTCTCGGTCCCTCGTGGAGCGTATTGCATGATGTCAATAGCAAAACTGAGCAAGAGTGGGGAGATATGACACATTTGGCAAATTTTGGCGAAACTTCCGGATAGGTCAGTGCAAGCCCTAACGCAACCAAACGTATGGGAAAAGGGTACGAATTTTCACATGCTTTAAGGCACCCCTTTCCATCATCCAACCACTCCCACATTTGTTCCTTTTCTAAACAAACACGTGGTAAAATAAACCAAAACAATTTTCCCATAAACTCAAAGTATCCTATACATTTGGCTGTCTCGGTTTCGGATTAGACCACAGACAGTCCGTGCTGAAACTTTGCCTTTCATTTCAGTCGATGCAGTTGCGCCTCCGAGACTCCAGCTCAATCGTGCACTTTGAACTTTTTAGGATGAGCCCAGGTATTCCACCTCTTTTTCTGGCGATCGTGATTCACCGGTTCCTGGCACATATGGCTTGGTCGCCTCTGTGCTTTACTTTTGTCTGTTTCAATTGAGATAGATGTGACTCGTTGCTTCGAACACTGATCCTTCGTCATGTCAACACACATCGATAGGCTATATTTCTGAAGCTTCGGAAGACAGGTTCTATCGAGACCCTTCGCTGTAGCTTCGATTGGCAAAACGAATAAACATTGTCATTCTGACAGATGATATGAACACCCAAGTTGGATGATCAAGCCCAGAAGAATTCGGAATCGTTGTCCACCGTACATACGATAGGTGGCCACCTGATAAGTTACGCGCTGGACTCTTTCTGTTCCCAGCCAGTGCATGCGGTCACACCATGTTACTTGGGGACCATCAACCACAGCCAAAATACGGCAGCAGATAAATCACATGACGATCACTTGCGGGTAGAGAGCTTCAGTCAAAGATTGCTGTTCCTTATGGGGTTGCTCACCTTGATGCTGATCATGCCCTTGTGCGGGTTCGGTTATCAAGTCGGCTTCTACCAGGCTCACACAGGCCAACGTGCGCCTATTCAATTTGTCTTCAACGGGCTTTGTGACCAACCTATATCGAGCTGACCTGGCAGGAAAGTTGATGGAAATCACAGTAACACTGATATCGGTCATTTAGAGGGTGCCTTGAAAAGGGTGGAAAAAGCTGCGTATCCAAACCATTCGCCCCAACCAAATGAACATTGGATTTCGTTACAGATGGTTCCGGTAAAATGAGGAATAAATCATGCCTTTCGGCTCACGTATTCCTCCAGTGTCTTTAATTTCCTGTCAATGGTTGCCGGTTTTCAGCCCACCTCGCACTGTTTGACCAAGTAGGGACCTCCCCAGTTATTTGCCCCAGCGGGTAGGTGGACCCATGAGATGTACAGGTGCATTTATTAGGGAGACCGGGTGAACTCCACTAAGAATATTCACCTCAAAACTTCCATAGTATTTCCCCACTCATTTTAAAAATTTCCCTCCTTCCCACCTTTTGCCACTCAGTTTGCGGAAGCTTTTTACCCTGCTTACTTTTTGCAAATAAGTTCCCTACGCAGCGATCCGTGAATTCATTTGAGATATTCGGAGTCATTACCATAAGCATTACTTTTGAGAAAAATGTGCGGAAAGGACAAATAACATCTTGATCTTGAATTGAGAATAAAACTCCGGCTTCTGATGGCCCAGGGTACTTAGTCTCCGAAAATCGCGAGCAACGTCAGGTCAAGCATAAGGTGCAAAAGCAGGGACGGTAACTATGTGCCTCACATGATGCGCGTCTTGGCAGGGAATCGTGCGCGTGTGCTTTCCTACCTCACGAACACGTAGCACGAAAATGGACAACCACAAAAAATGATATAGCCAGGACGGGTATCAATGGTTACGAGCATTTTATTTTGTAAGGGTACAGATACAACCTAGCCATTAGGCTAGTACCTATTTCCTCCGATAGTGCCCCTGATCACTAGGTCATTTAGGCTCAGCGTTTGGACTCTGACGGATTGGAAACGAAATGCCAGTCAAAGTAAAGCCTTTTACACAGATGCTACTTGTGTGTTTGTACGCGCCAACCTCTCGGTGTGTCCAGCGTGAAACATAAGGCTTGTTGGTGTTTCTACGGAATGACAAAACATACTTATGACCTTGGCGTATCGATCTGCCTCAGTTCTCGCCTCGAGACTACCTACTTTACTAATAATAGTGAAATTTTGAAGGTTCGACGTAAATCGTGCTAGCACACGATATATAACCACGAAACGTCCCTTCAGCGGAAGCCATCATCGTTCATGTGGCTGATGCAACTGTTATCTTTTTGGTTTTATACGTATTGCTGTTAATCCTATGACAGTTTTGTAACTTCACACCATTTATGGGCGTATGGTCTACGGGGTGGCAGTAAAGCTTACCTATATCAAGGAAATTTGCACTGTATACAAACATGTGCACACATTTTCGCTTAACGTCCGTTTAGCTTAGCACTGACCTCCAAATGGTGTTGCATACAAATGACTAGATATCACTAATTGACCAAGGGAACTTTCGGCCCTAATGTTTGGTTCTGTACCTGTTTCGACGCCTGTATCGGGGCAATCATGGTATACATTACACAAGGCCAAATTTAGATGTTAATTGTGATTCGGTGAACGTTGCCGAGAGCTAGGGAGTCAATACCTTGATGCACTTGGCTGTGCGGGATGACCTAGCCTAGGGCGCAGGGAATAGGTTAATGGGAAATCGTAAATGGTTCGAATTTAGGTATCCGCGCAACTAAGCTATTATTCTGATTATGAATTTGAAGATATGGAGCGTTGAATTCAATTCGTCCCTATTTCTGCATAGTCCGCGATAAGAGATGACTTTAATAGCTTATCAGCCATTGTCAAACGAAATTTTTACATTCTTTCGAATAAGGCGGTCCCCCAAATTGCCTGTCCGCTGCTGGGCCTCAACATACTATAGAACACTAATAGCGAATACGTATCCTTCATGTGAGGAGATGGTCCCTGCCACAAAGAGACGGGATCTTATCGTGTGACAGTGGTTTTTGTACCCCTGTGGCCCACTGAGCTCTAGTGGGAAAGTGGGTTCATCGTGACTCCCGGAGAGTCCCATACGGTCTTGCGATCCTCTGGGCTAGTGTCCAATCATTTACAGCCGCTTGTTTCGTAAAAACAAATTTTGTTTATGCCGGTACTTGCGTACTACCCCAAGTCAGACTTTTGCTCCGAGGGATTCGGATCGCCTTCTTCCATGCAACAAGGCGGTTAAGCGGAACCATTCCTCTGATGACATTTCTCACAATTTCACGTATCCCTCCTCCACGCCATCCTTCTGACATTACTCTATCTTCAGTTCCCACCATTAGGATTGCATCCTACGTTCGCATTGTATCGTCGCAATCAGAGAATTCTGGTTCAGAATATTTCGAGATTAATTTTCCAACCCCAAAACCTGGTACACGCATCTGCACTTAAAGTGAGAAAAACAGTAGAGTGCGGATAACTAGCTGGAAAAACCCGACCACAACACCTTCATTAGTAAACAAATCGTATCGAATGAGGAGTATCCAGTACTATCGTCATTCACTTAAGTATATCATGCTCTTTTAAAGTGTGTCGAACAAGCCATGCAATTGTTGTACTCTTCGAGGTTAACCTACAGTGAAGGTATTGTTCCAAAACTACCAGTGTTTAATCTGTTTTTAACGGATTGTGAGAAAAAATGCAGAGTCTAAGGACACTAGGTTTGTTAGCACACACGCTGGCTTCTGTCTACTGGTTTAGTTTCTAAAGCACCACTGACTGCTGACCTTATCCGTGAAGTGCATGAACGGTGCATTGTGCCTTACGTGTTGCTGACTTTTCAGTCTTTACGGATTACACGCGTCTTCTAAGGTGACGTCTGGTCCATATTTTACAGGCAGAGTTACCTCAATGTCTCGAAATATTGGTAGCTCAGGCGCGTTTACTAGTGCTTGACCAACTTGCCATTGATCTGTTCTCTGGGCTTGGCAATTGGCTTCCAGACGTTCGTCTTCAGACGACGTCTCCCCGACTGGTGACGAAACTCTTACAAGCCTATTGCCAAGCGCGGCTAACAGATCAACAGCCGTCTGATCAACCGCCAGAGTTACCGCAACTGTTGAGTGGTTACATGCTCAAATGAGCTTTCACAACTGGGCATTTAAAGCCGACATCTGCCCCACTCATCTATGGGATAATTTCGGTCATCTGTGCACAGCCTGCTATTCCCGAGCATTTTAACTCTGAAAATGTTACAAACTATACGACGTACATTTGGCCTCGTTTGCAGCACTGTGATTTGATGGTATCCGAGTTCACGGTAACTACATGTCGTTGTTTTTTTTATTTTATCCCGTTCAGCCTTGGAGGTACCGACATTTCTGGACATATCATTGTGCCAATTGGAATCGGATAATGCTCATATAATCTTACCGTAACCTCGGTAAGTCCCGTCTCTTTCACGCCATTCCGTTGGTAAACTTCTGTGTATTGCTCACATTACCCTTAGGTCTTCGACAGTGGTCGAATAAGGTGCAACGGACATTAGCAATAAAATTGTTTATAAGCTTGCTATGTGACCGAGGTATAGTTCTGTTCTTATCATTCCTGATGTGCCTTTGTGTTGCCAACCTAGACCCTCTGGAGAACTTCGGGTCCTGAATGTGTAGAAAGTACCATTATCCTGTAAGCAAAGCGGTAAAATTCGGAAATGAGCGGGTCCTGACGGACTTGGCAAAGCAAGTGCGTATTGCCTCTGAGGTGGTGAACCGAAACGGTGTCCGGAATTATGCTCGGTGTTTGTACGAAAACTCGTTGACCAATTAAACTTGTAGCTTGACGCGACAGAGGCTACCGGAATGCCTGCTGAATACGGTTGTCAGGGCGAGGGATCAAAGAATGCAGTGAACGATTTTCACACAGTGGAAGTAAGCCCAACTAACTGGTGCGACGGAAGTACGCACGTTGAAATCAGGGAAACAGTCAAATTTTAAGGTTAGAATGCACGAAAATTCATCTATGAGAATAGTGTTCGAAATGAGATTCTCAAACAACCTTCCCTAAAACTCCCGCATACATTTCAAATTCACTCACTGAGGGGAATTTTACCATCATTGTTTGCTCACTTGGACTACGGGAAATTTGACCAAAACGAAGCGGTCTTTGGGGCTGTTTCGCAGCCAAATCTGATGAGAGCCCATTGTGAGCCCGATGCCGTTGGAACAGGCATTCACTTGCAACCAACATGTACTCACGATGACAGAACTTATAGCTTTTACCTGCGATACGAATAAATCGTCACTCCTCTCTTTTATCGGTCATGAAGCCTATCGGATGTCACCGTTAAATTCTAATTATGGTGACTCATTAACCCCGTACTGATTGTAGCCAATGCGGCTGACTTGTGAATGTCAAAAAGCTGTGCCTTTGAGCGTTTCGGCGGCTTGGGTACCCCGGCAACTCGTAGAACTATACTAGGGCATAACCGTCGGGAACCCACAGTCTCTTCTACCAGGTCGGTTTACGAAGGTGGTCCAACATACACATTCTTCTCGCCTCTTGATCGTTAGTTTCGAGGATTAGGATGATGTGCTCCTTGGGAGATGGACTGCTATAGACTACCACCGCGCCAACCATCTTGTCCCACGTTAAATCTTTTGGGTCGAAGACTTCTGTTCAGAACCCTAGTTGACCTTCTGTCTGGGTTTGAATGTTCTGACAATGTGTTAACAAAAGGCCGGGGAATACGCTAGTAAAATTATCTTCATGCTGCACCCACCGTCGTGTATTGACGTTGGTCTGTATTCATATTCACTGTATACAGCATGGCTAATAAGCCAGAGAATGTGACCGCTTAGGCCTTCTTCATTTTTATCTCTTAACAGCCCTCCTGCCTCACCTCCCACTCTTTCCTGTAGATCCCGGCAACGGGGCTGTCAGTCTGGCACCCGGAAAAGTGGTCACGCTGCCACTTACATCCGTCGCTTTGCGTGCCGTAGTCAGATTTCGTTCTGTTTTCGTTGCAGCATTGAGAACGAGAATTCTTAATTCGGTCTGCTAGTGCGCTGCTTTTGTGCGCACTCTAGATACTTCATAGGTAGATGTTCGCCTCATCTCCTAACCTCAAATTCAAGATCCACGTATCGCCTTTGCGCCAACCTCGCAAGCTAGTTACCATTGACTACTGATTCCGCTGACTCTATGACTGCTACAACGGATTATGCTAGTGTTGCTATAACCTTCAGCTGCCTAGTTTAAAACTTCCTTACTATTAGTAAGGCTCTGTGCCATCCGGTTATCTACTCCAAGTAGAATTCGAAATACTAACCGCTATCTCTTTGTGTTACCTACCAAATCACTAACTCTAGCTCTAATTCGGTGCAAAATACTTCCTATCCAAGAAATCACTATCCTCATGTTCATCACAAAGAGTGCGGGTATAGTTATAATAAAAGATTTCATTTCACAAGCAGTGGTATGTCTGGTTTAGATGCGATGCGTAATATGGTGAGCACCTTTTGTATTTCTACCAGCCACGGTTATTTCTCAGTAATACTTGGTTTAGACGAGGTGGGCACCATTGTGCTATCTGGCGTCCGTCTACTGCTGTAAAATCTGTTGAAGAAGCTGTTTAAGAGGCGACATCCTCGGAAGTAATCAGTCGTAAATGGACGGAGAACCGCAGGCATACGTGACGACCGATATTCTGCATGTCGATTTTCCGACCGCAGGAACCATTGGATATTAGAACATTCACTATCAATCTGACTCGGTGCTGGGCAATCGGTCAGAAGTCACTTCCGAGGGGGCCTATGTATAGATATAAGACGAAGTTAAACCACAAGTTCCAAGAAATAGTAACGGCTAGCGCTGGTACTAAACCATTTCAGAAATATACAAGACAGCACTCAAAAGCTAGATATCTTTCGAACCAGATATGATGTAGTGATAAGGTCAATCACGTTTGAACAAGTTTGATGTCTAATTTGGTAACCTTCACCTACCAGTTCTAAGTTTGTGTTATTTCGGCGGTCACTGGGTTCAGCTAGTGTCCCAATATAATTGTAAATGTCTCGGCAGATATTCCTATTTAAACACGAGTAAGTAAGCCCGCTCATTTAGATTCCAAGAACGAAAAACAGGCCTAATTTTTGCTGTTTCATTTAATGGCGACTACTGTTGACTACTGTTTGAATGTTACAGTATGCTATCTCATAGATGCCGTGGTACACTCAGACGAGGTTCAACCGTAATGAACTCTTATCAATGTCAGGTATAATCCTGGGAATAATTGCTGAGACTCTCTCTAAGCTGATGTCCAAGCACGAAAACATGATACTCACATTCTTGATGTTATCTTAACCGCTTATGCGGTCCGAAACCGCTTGAATCATTCAGGACGACGATAATCACTTGGTGTTATGCTTTCAATGACTAGTTAGGCTTTCAAGCCATAGACCAATAAACGTATCTACAGTTTATGGGAATTTCTTCAAGACAACTTCAACGTAAACGAATCAATCTTCATGAATGTTAACCCAAGTATACACAATTCAACCGAAATAAAGTTTCCGAGCAAGACTTGGACTGACGACTGCCCTTTCACCGGATGATCGCTCACATTTCCGCCTGTTATGCATTGGATCAGTTCTCATGCATTTTGAACAAATTTCTCTATGGCCAAGTCGGTTGTTTGTTCTTATCCATGGGATCGCCTTCAGAGCATTGTTTCGGCAAAATCTCTTACTCCATTGAATTTAGCAGAATGATTACATCCGAAAATTGCTCGGGCATATTACATTAGAGACGAGGTATTCCACCCTAAGGTGATCGATGAACTATTTCTATGCATTGAGCACGACAAAGTGCACTGGATATGTGCAGTCTCCGCTCCGGAATGTCTTCTAAACTCACTCATCAGTGGTGTTCTGTCAGATTGGGGAACACTTTTTCCAACACGGGATCGGCTTGTTTGACATGGAAAATCTCTAACCCCTATCCCAGTGTTTGATGCGACGGCATGCCAGCCCGCTTCACCTCCCCCTTTTCACCGTTTTTGATGAAGCTATTTGTTTAAACACCTTTCCGTTCATTGGTTTGCGCAATAAGCGGAGCAAACAGTTCCGTATATTTGGTTTGCCATCGGCCATATTGCTGCAGTCGAGTTTGTACGAGGTGTTCTCTGGAGCGTTAACCATCAGTCAACGATCTGAAGCGTCAGGCTGTAGAGTTCTTCCTCATCCAAGGGAGCCTTGACAACATTCTCTCCCTGACTGTTGATGAGGGTGCCACAACTGAATCAGTATTTTTATTCTCATATTATTAAAGGTTTGTATTCCAAGGTCCTCCACAGTAAAGTACCTAACCGTCCCAAGTGATATCTGGTAGTCCGCTCGTACCGAATTCACTTTCTACGAAGCCTGAAAGCTGGTACTTTACACTCTTAAAATCAGAATGTTCAAGGCACTTAGCAACCTCTTCTTGAAGTTTGTCACCTCGTGCGTCCTCCTACACTGAGTCTGCTGTTCTGTTTTATTCCCCAGGCTACTAGAAAAGTAATTTCGCTTGATTGTCTGATGCCTGAAGCATGTTCTTAGATTCGGGGACATATAAAATGGTGTATTTGTCAACTTTATGGTCAGCAAGCACACCGATCCTTGTTATACCTTTTTTTGAGGATCATATCAGTTGCCCAATACTCCGTCCATCCTTTCCTATCCAATTGCAGTTCAACTTTCAACAGTTGATCGGCAGAGGGATATGAAAGAGATTAGGAAACGTTTGGGTGCTGTCGGTGCTATTCGCCTACCAGGATGGGGACCGCGTGATCCCTGCTGCGCCTGGTTGGGGACGCTGCAAGATATTTCTGCTAATCGATGTCAATTTCTATCCAGATTGCCTGAATGAGTGTCTGGAGGCGTAGACACCTCGGAATGGTTGTAGTAAGATAGCACTAAGTCCTTTCCCTATTAACCTTTATTCTTTTCTTCACAATAAGGCTTCCAAAGAAATCATGGCTGTACGGTAGCGAATTAGCAATGTTGAACACTGATGTCACGCTGTCCATGATGATGACGATGATGATTCAAACTCATTTTCGGCCGCAATACAGCCTTCCTTGACTTAGTTGTCCCTTATTTAGCCCGACGCCTGGTTGACAGTGTCTTTTCGATAGTCTTAGATTACGGCTCCACCGCAATATTTTTTACGCTGAAAACTCATCGGGCGAATAAATTTCTTGACTTGACTCATTTAGTTGTTGTTTGAACCTACTGAGCATGCGTAACTACCGTCCCTCAAAGGGGATATTGTTTTCCATCCGAAACCTTTATTGGTGATAGACGATCACAGGGCAGTGTGGAATAAAGTCGGGTCCAGTCATACTGAATGTCGCGGAATTTTCGCGCCTTCTTGGCTGGCGCTCATAGGATTCTTATTCTGTGTGGTAATCTGTTAGCAATCTACGGGACATGGTACGTAGCCAATCCGAGTTACAGGCATCCTTTCAATTCGTAGCCAGACTGCATGGCTAAATGTAATGCGCTGTTGTGCGCTGAACTCATGTTTGGTGTTATTTTAACTTATGTTCGATTGGTTTCACTGATGTCCCATTCCGACACCACTCTCAATGGCTTTCAAAGGTGTGGGCGACTTGTTCTTGGTTCTCGGTTCCTGTGGGAATAGTGCTTTCCTCCAAGGTGTCCTCACCTTTCTGTTTTCTTCTCACCCTTCTCTGTCGGTGTGATCCGCTTTCCAGGACTGGTTCCGCGTGGTCGCCCATATGATTGGCTGATTACGTCGGAAGATGTGGCTGCTAAGCAATATCAATTGCGTTCTCATTGTCCAAATGAGCGGCTAGAGGTGAAAGATGCTCATGGTGGTGGGCTAGAGTTGAATATCCTTCCGGCGCTGTTTTAAATCGTTTTATTCAATTCAGATATTCAAATGAATTTGTGCTGTACAACAGTGTTCGGTACCAGTGTACTCTCGGTGATGACAGTAATGAGAACATTCTTTCGTTACAGTTGCATGGCAGTGGAGCGCCAGTACGTGTTACTTTTGGGCCACTACCGATATTGATGGTGATTGTTCCTCGATGGTGTGCGAAAACTTTGTGATGTGAACTTGATATAGGGTTTCGGAATGCTGAGGGATGTCAGCCCCGTACACCGCAAGCCTTGCAGACGCAGCTCACTAGAACATTCCTGAGTGGATTATGGTAATGGAGAACACGTCAGAAAACAACAGAAAGCGTGCGAGCGATTAGCATATTTTCGACACGATGCAATGAAGTCTATTGAAGAAACATGACAAACTTTCCGGGCTTTAAACCTAAATGTAACTCAACTAAATGAGTGTGCAGCATCCTTCCGTTCATTGGGACCTTGGAGGAATAGTAACTCAATTGACTTAAGTGATCCTCATAAAGATGGTTATTAGATTGTGCTACACATTTTTCCGACTAACGTGCCCTCCGATACCTGTTGGAAAAATGAGGATAATTAAACAAACTGATATCCCCTCTTTGTGTGAATGTCGCATTTCTGTTAGGGTATTAAGAACCGGTTAAAAAAACCTATAATTTGCTCTCGACAATTACACTTATTTGCGTATCAATTTGGTTTTGACGGGAAACTCATCTGGAACCCAGCTGAATCCCTCGTTTATGGTGTTCTTAAGCACCCGCATGTGCTGCATCAAGCCGCCTCATGTTTCAATTGGTGCGATTTTTGAGATATCGCGATACATTGTATAGACGTAGTGCACTACTCGTAAGGTTTTGATACTTCGTGCGAATAGTAATTCGGAGTTATGGAGGATCTGTTTTGTCGATCGGCTATAGTTATGGACTTTCGCGAACACCTTCAAACTGGCTGCAAATACTCGCCCTGGTTATCCGCATACTCGCTGTTACAAAAGACAGAGCTGTACAGATTCCGGACAGGTTACTGTATAGTTTTCCCGTTGTTACTTACCGGTAAAGGTGAAACAGCTAAGCCCCATATTCAAATTATACAATCGTGGTTTCTAACCTCTTCCAATCCACTGTTTTCTGCCTCGCCGACTCAGAGTATTTTCCACTTGTGGATGAAGAAAATCAAGATGACTTATCGGCTGAGACAATGCCTTTCCATTGGTGAGGTGGGCGAACCTACCTTATGTTTACTTGTCCATCAGCGTCGTATGCAGTTTTAGAAACTAATTACCTTCCTACCTTACAAAACCCCTGCTGTCCATATAGGGGTAAATTTTGGTTGCTTCACTCAAGAGTCTACTGTTATTAGAAGGGTTTAGTATGAACAGTCTTTCTAAGACATCATTCCACCATCGCAAGATTAGAGTTTGCGATAATCCGTTAGAACTTCGGGCGTATGTTTCGCCCGATGACCTCATCCTGTAGTTGTTTAGGGTGTTTGCTCTCTGCTTCAGTGAGTCTGTCCGTACGGATTTACATTCTTGAGATAGTTGCAGCATGTACGGCCAACATTTCTTATTTTCTACTTTTTTAATTTTCACATTTTCTCTTGTTTGTCTGCAGTTCATCAGTTCATCGTTGCGTAATGGATAGGTCGTAACTCAAACCCCTTCCTCTTGTAGGTAAGAAACATATCTATCAGTATCTGTCTCAGAATCGACTTTGCTTTTTTTTCGATAGAGATTTTGTCCTGTTGTAAAGCGGAGAAGCACTGTACGGCTATTTCATTTTTATAAGAACCATCTATTGATTTTTTCCAGCAATCAGGTAGGCCACGTTGAGTTACGCGCAAAACCTCAAAAGTCAAATCGTTCAAATGGAGGTTTATCAAAAAATTGTGATACCATGAATACATGAATAAAATAATAAAATTGTACAAAACTCAAGTCGTACGATGACGCCTGGTTCTATACACTGGGTTAGGGACTGATAAAATCAAATGGGGTCCTGTACAAATAGGTAGGTAGGAAACATTACGCCTACCCAAAGTTCACACCGGTGCAAGACAAGTGGCCACAAGATGACCGAGCTCACATGGTTGTACTAAACTAAGCGCGCGATGACAAGGTCTAATAGCGGCTTACGTTCATGTCAAAATAAGAAAGAGGGGTATAGGCGCGTAACAAAAGCAACAAAATGAGGAATCCCGTTGTACACAATTAGAATGGAAGAAAAGAATTAACGCCATCGCGAAATCTTAGGGAGTTTTCAACCCGCGACCTCCCGGCTAGTAGTTGGACACTTGCCTGTTCGGCCACTAGTGGCTGAACAGCAGTGATTAACCCGCACTTAGACAGGATATAGCGCCGCTCATCCTTCAATCATGGAATCCAACTGAGTCGTCACTAAAGTGAGTTACTCATGTTCCGCAGAGATAAAATAAAGGTAGTCCAGTCACAAGACACTCTTCAGCTTACGCAAAAATCTCAAGGAGTTGCAGTTGCATTGAAAATAATGGGGCTGCAGGACCATTTACTTGCCGTTTCCTAGAAGTGTCTAGATCACATGCATCTCTAGTTGGTGTGCATTTGAATGACACTGGTAAACGCAGAGTGTATCCTTCTGTTCCCGAATGCCCCTACAGGCCCCATGATGCGATTCAGATTCATGCTTTCTATAGAAGTCTATCACAGGTAAATCCCCCTTAATAATGCTCCAGTTTGAAATGGTAACTCCATTTCCAAACCTCTTGGTTATCAAGTAGGCTCTGCCTTCCAGACAAATCCAAATAAACGCACGCGTGGAAAGACACCAGGGTATCTACGAGCTAGGGTAGTGTCATTTATTTTCGTTCATCCACTGTGCATTTCACCAGCACCGAAGTGAGATTTACTCTTACAGTATGGTGTGTTCGTTTAAAGGGGTCTAAAATGTTGGCCAATATGTCAACACCGGTTTTTCAAGGACCCCATGCGTGCTGCTTTACGGTAGATGATCTTAGTTGCATTATGGATGAAGAACTCATTGGTTAAAGCAGTTAATCACAGGTAACAGCAGACCACGGGGAAAGTCACAGAGTACCTACCCTGGTTAGTGAGATTTTATGAACAAATTGCGCACTTAGGTCCCTAGTAGCGTTCACTGTTTGTCGTCTATTGTACGACAATTATATTTCACGCGAGATGAAGTAGGAAGGGAATGAAATAAAGTCTAAGCTGGCAACAGATTTCTTAACAAGTGAATGCTTCACTTAAGGTACATTCGATTGCAACACAAAGCTAGGGATTTTTTCAATTTTTCCTCAGAAGAAACCAAGCTGACCAAGTCCTGCGGGTTTTCTTAATTGAGGAGAACTACTGTATTACTTACGGTACCGTATGGCTGCTGCATTACTTCGAAAACCTACCGAACTGGAGAGTTGTGCATTTTGCGCAGTTCGCAAAAAATTGACCTACTGAATCAGCTTCTCTCCTAGTTCATGATATCAAGTTACAAGGGGCTGTTTTCGGCACTGCACCGTCCAGTCGGCCTGGATATCCTCCGGCGTTGCCTTTAAAGTTGGGACATTTCTGTGAACCGCACACATTGCGTTTCTTTTATGGTAAGACTGGTTTCTAAACATTGCATGTAAAGGTGCCCTACTTACAAACCTGACTTAGGTTCTGTTCTCCACAAATAATCTGTTGTTGCTTCGTTTGTGGTTTCTGACGTCCAAGTAAACATGATTGACGCTCGATTTTCCTTACCCTAAATGTGATGGCTGGAAAGGATAGCTACAGAAGGCTAAATACTTTATGGCCGTGACAGGCCCTAGTGAGAAATGCGGTCACATGATCTTCGGGACCACATTTACATCGGTACTGACTGACGTTTATAAGGTTATTGCTCTGTTGGAGTCTTCTACCGCGATTTCGCTAAACCTCACGCAGTGGTTGGAAACAGAGGGGATGTCATGTTGGATGTGGCTGCTTTGAGTCAAACACTTGCTGAAGTTCTGTTTTCCGAAGGTGACTGGTGACCGGCTCATTACTGTATCAGATATCTTTTGTGGATACTTTAAGTTTGTTCATAAACCACATGGCTCAACCCATCCATTTTATTGTACTCTATTCCATTTAGGTTGTTTTATTGGTTTTGTTACCGACAGTGCTGTGTTTCGCATGAAATGGCTTCTGCCAAGCAAGATAGTGCAACCTACAACATGACGTGTCTTCTTCGTGAATGGGACAGAGCACCCAAAGAAAAACGCCGTCAGTTTCTGCAGGATTTTATCGACCAACATCACAATCGTTCCGGTCCGGAACTAGAGTCCGAACTTGCACAAATGGCCAGTTTATTTCTGGCTCGGATTTGTGTGTGGATTAAACTTACGTGAGTCAAGTTCTCTGTTCATGTGTGTCGTAGTCTTATCACTCAGTACGAATTTCAGCCTAAAATACAATTTTGTGGCCGTTTCCTCACCAGCACTGATCGATGGAGTCTATTCCTTGCCAGCTTATCAGCTGGCCGATGCCTAGACAATAGTTACTAGAGTAAGCCATCCCAAAGCTATACTGAACCTTGTGGAGACAAATTCTAATCCGGAGCTTAGTGATGTGACTTATTGCTTTTTGTGACAGGTTTGAGGTTGCCCTAAGTTGAAATCAGGTTAAAGTAAGTTATGCCTGCAGTTGTATTGTCAGGTACGGGTCGAATAATAAACGAACCAACTCTCCCTACTTCTAACATGCTTGTAGGAAGGTTGGGTGGACGATGCACTTAATAATCTTATAAAATATGAAACACGGCTGCAACGAGTTTTTATCGGTTACAGCAGTTTTCTCGAGAGGCACTTCAGAGGGAAACGGCCGATCCCCTGGAGAGTTCACAACGCTGTTTTTCGTCACCACAATTTAGCGTGCGATCCGCCCAGAGACCAACTCCCAGTTGATACCAGTGTGCGATCCTCCCAGAGACCAACTCCCTAGTTGATACCAACTATTTAGTTCCAAGTGCCTTTGCCTTTTGGGAATCACTATACCATTGTTTTGTGCCTATTAGTTATATCATTCTCATATAGCTTACTATGACCGAATTTCCTTACTATAAAATACATAATAGAGGAACTAAATCATACAAGAACATAGGGAATTTATGCAAGAGAGAGCACCAACGAGATGGAGATATCTGACTTCCTTCGCCGTAGTCCGTGGCTGAATGGGAACTGAGTTTCGAACTCTCCAATTTATTTGCCTCTTTTCGGACAGGTTGTTTCTTCGGAGATTCATGAAGATTTCCGTCCCTTGAGTATGCGTGTAATTATCCGTTTAGTGAGTTTGGTTGCTTAATATTGGTGCGTGTATGTGGTGGACGATGCCGTTCCGGAAATCAGCACCAAATCAGCTAGTCTCTTGGGTTTTTTTGACTTTATGGTGTCATAATTTGTGAGAAACAGTCCAACCCCTAGAATTGCTCACTAGAACATTCCTACATACATTTTTACTCCACCATAATAAATCAAGTTCTGTGATCTGGACGCTTTTCTAATAGTAATTCGACTACAGCAATCTCATCGCGAGAGACCACAATACATCTGTCATCAGTAACAGGTTACTGTTTCACTCTTTTCGAAGAAAAGCTACTCCCTTTGGGAGGACAAGTCCTTTTATCCATAGTCTCCTCTTTTCGGGGAACTTGTCCTGTGACTTTCAGTTAGTCATTCATCTGTGGGTAGGAGGGACGGTTTTCAAGCTTTCGGTTCAGTAAGCATTCCATTCCCTCTAACCTAGATCGAAATGCACTGGTGGAGGTGGAGCTAATTAAATACTACTCCCAGTGTAGGTGAACACGTGAGTGTGCACTAAAAATAAACCGGGTGACGTGATATTTCTGGTAAATCGGTGTACCATTTGAAGTATTCCCTGCGTCCATGACCTAAAAATAGTGTCCATGTGCATTTCCTAATTCCCAGACCATACAAACAAGTTTGGATCAATTTGCTCCAATCTCCAGTATTTTTACACAGGTTTTGGACATGGCTGGAACGGAATATAATTGATTGTGAAATACACTCATTTGCAAACAAATTTGGTTTTGCGAGAGACTCACCTAGAATCCAGCTGAATCTCTCGTTTGTGATTGTGTTTATGCGGAATTTCTACAGCCTCGCGGTCAGTGTTGTTGAACAGGATAAACGGGTGGACATACACACGTGTTATGGTTGCAGCGCCAGGTGTAAACGTTTATTCAATCGCTTGTGACAGAAAAAAGTTTTACGTTGCCCGAATGGTTGCTCAACATCTCTCGGTGTTCAGTTTACCCGTTTATTCAATTAGCTGATCGAAGGTGCAACGATTTGAGCATTCGCAGTTTGTTTTTCCGACAAAGTTAAACTTCTGTTTGCTCTCAACACGCGTTAGTCAAATTTGTCATGACAGGCATCATTTTTCACAATAATTCAAATTATATCATCAAGGGTATTAATAAGAAACTGTTGTAAAAAGCATTCAGTGACCTCTCAGGGAGGTGTTTCTGGCTAATCTGAATGAAGTGTGTAATCAGCTTGGGGTTTCCGGTTGATTTATATACACTATTCGAATCACCGTGCTTTAGGAGCTAATGATAGTATTTAGTTTTTGCCGCCGTATCTCATTTACTCTCACTATGTAACCGATCAGCCGTATCAGGGATAGAGTTTGCCCTAAGAAACGAAGATGTTTATCTGCATATCTCACCTGATCGAGTACGTCTCCATAATCTCATGGATGATTTCAATCTCCAGACTCATATCTACACCAAGTTCTTTGGTATTAATGCCTGACAGTGATTACTTTTCAATTCCTGGCACGTTTCCTCTCATTTTCTTGTTAAGTTGGTTGGTGGGTTTGATGGGGTTATCCTGACTGAAGGACTACATCCGCAGTTGCCACCTTCCGGAGGTACCGCCCCAAAGAATCCTAAAAGGTTTGGGAGAGAGTACAGTGTTGAAAACGCTTCAAGGGACCAAATAAAAGCTCTCGTCCACCGGGAGGAGCTAATAACATTGTTTTCGTCTTGTGTCCCAATACGTCGGTCGTGTTTGAATCCTGGTGTAATTTTTTTCTCAGATATATGTCGGGGACTTGTCTCACTGAACAGCTGCAAGCCTTACACATCTTCCTGGCCGCATCCAGCAGGTGAGTACAATTTTTCGATCCAGCTGTAAGTTTACGGTTGCTTCAGCCAACATCCCCGAACCTTTTGACCGAATCAACCCCTGTTTCTTACCGTTCTGACCTGTAACCTCTTTCTGTAGTCTAAAATGCTTCATTTGAATGCAAAATCCCTACTTTTGGAGGTACAATTCTGTCTGTTCACTTTTAACTGCATTACTTTTAATTAGATTGGGATATCATTTGTTTTTGGAGGAAAAACATATAGACGGAATCAAGAGGACTTCGTTTTCTCGCTATTTCCTAGTTATACGGGCATATTATTTCAATGTAAATCATACTGCTGAAAACCGTGACAACAGTACCTCAGCTGGATAATGCCAGGAAAGATGTGGTCTGATCCTGAAAAGCCTATAAGCTGCTAAGTGAATGATATTTTCGGAACGGAGAAATCCTTCAAGTCACACTGGCTCTTTAACCTCAAACCATGTGTACTGCTGGTTCCTGACATCGAAAACTGGCTTTTTGGCGAGATTCTCGATGGCCTTAACACATGAATCTCACTTATAGCTGACCACTCTGCTGTCACCTGGCTGTCACCTGTCGACTGGGAGTACGCCTGGTTGGTACTGTAAGTACCAAATCGAACTCATAGCAAATCAGGGAGCATTGCTATGCTTATTCTGCTTTGTTCTGAGGGTAACACCAATCTGGTTGTGTCAAATCTTGGTTTAATAGTATAATTTGATGAATTCGTCCGTTGGGTTCCTTCTCCATGCCCCCGAATTAGGCGGAACTTCAATTACAGAAGTGAAGTTTGACCTGATTGCCTTACTGAACTGGTGTAGTTCGTATTGTAAAATATGTCCCCTTACATATTTGTTCGCATACAACTTCCATCCCAAACGGAGACCCCGTTGACCATTCTCTTTTGTTTAGACGGAAGGTGTCCGGTGTATGTTTACGTATGGTTTATAGAGGATATTTAACATGCAAAGTCTCCCTTTTGAAATGTTTGGTGTAATGCTTTTCTGTGAAAATTTTTGGTGATCTTCCCTGTTAGGCTGTGCACCGTTTAGGCGATCACAGTTGACACTATGACTACTTAATTAGTTCCTCTTAGGTGACAACAGTGAATGCCGAAGTTGAATATCTCTCACATAGGCAGGGAACTTGATGATCCGAATTTTTTGCCTCCTGTAGCCACTCCTTTCTACTGGAATTTTTGGAACATGGAGGAGTACTTTGTCTCCAAGAGCTTTGTCTCTCACCGAATGGAAAAGAAGTGGACAAACGATGGGCCCTGAAGGTCCTATCATGCGTTGCAAATGCCGGTACCAGATACAAGGAAACAATTTGCGAGTGTTACGGTAAGTACATTCAAACCATGTTTTATTCCAGTGGGTTCACATCGGATGATAGGGACCCTGTGTGGTTCCACGTACTGCTGGATGCAATCTGCCTATGGTCGTATCTGTACCGTGCAAGAGTCAAATGAATGAGTGTACCAGTATGACTGCGACTTCGCCATCATCATCATCATCATCATCACCATCATCGTCATTATCATCATGGTTATCTGTAAACCGCGCACATGTTGCACAGTGGTTATAACTGCCACAGGTTCGTTCGCTGGTGACCGGGAGGGGTGGATAGCTATGAATTGGGGGCGGTAGCTGATATAATTGACGCGTAAATCAAGGAGTGATAGTGGAGTCGAGAGGGGAAGCCGTGCAATGAAGTCAGCAGCGTGGATGCATTCACGCTACTGAGCTCGCGACTGGGTCATGTCTGTCAATGTCTAGCCATTGATGTGTCCTGTCTCGGGTTCCCCATCGAGGGAAACAGTGACCAGCACCGATGAGTTTTCTGGTAAATGATCCCATGCCTTGTTGCCTCACTTCTTGGTCTCACCTGGCTCGTTCCAACCATTCGCGTGATTGCGCGAAAAGGGCTTTCCGGGGAATTTGGTCGACTGGTATATGGAGTACGTGACCAAGCCAGCGCAACCTATGGAGTGTGATCAGCCTATCTCTCGTAGGCGAGTTATTTCTTCCGAAAGCCGTTCGATGTACTTCAGTAATGCTGATCCGACTTTCCCACCAGACTCTGACAATGCTCTGGAGACACTGATGGTCAGACACTGAAGGTTTTGGCGTCCGCAGCGCTCAGCGGCCAGGTTTCTGACTCACGTAGCAATATAGGGTGTAGCGCATCATCATAAAATCAACCACTGACATATGGGCTGATGTCCCGGCTGCGCCACAGATCTTGTGGGTTTAGAATAGCTTTTCTGGCCTTCCCGATCCAACTAAAATATCGCCATTAGCTAGGCCACTGAGACTGATACAGTTACCCGGGTGGAAAAATTTGTCTACCATCTCAATCAGCTCATCCACAAGAATGATCCTGTCCAGTATTGTAGCAACACTTTGCAGGTATGAAGCGCATATCAAACTGTAGGATAGGATTATTTAGATCACAAAGAGACTGGACCTTACCGTGGTGTGGCGGTTTGCGCACCTCAGCGACCCATTGAGCTATACTGGGGGGTGTCCCCGCGACACTCACAGAGTCTCTCATACCAGGTTGGTCAATGGTTAGAGGCCTGACGAACACAGTCTCCTGGTCCTCCAGGTTGGGGGTTGGAACATATGGTGACTTGTTCGGTAGAAATGGTAATGCGTTTGCATTTCCTGCCAAACACCGCTGCCTTGCGGT